>JAZEWU010000001.1:6697781-6708995 GCA_036362915.1 Geotria australis
TTGGTAGAATTCGCAGGCAATACCAAGTATTACCTGACAGGGATCGCGACGTGAACGCTTCTACCTTGACCCCCACTAATCACTTAAAACATATATACATTTCAATAGATTTCTGCTTTATTGTTTTCTCCCCCAACACGTGGGACAAAACGCAGAAATTTACAAATTACAACACATTTGGATAGTTTTTCAAATTATTATTATTTTGTAAATGTATGTGCAACTATATGTTGTCTTAAAAGCAGAACATCAATGAGCCTAATGTGACTGATGACCAACCTCTATTCATGACTGTACCCACAAACAGCAATTAAAAAGTGGGATAAACGCTGTCGTTTGCCAAATGTTGTTTGGTAAGTTTTGTTTATATATTGTAGCACGCATTATTACATAATCCTTTAGACATGTGTGTGTCATTGTTAATCGACAGCTGGCAGATGACTGCTCTAGAGTGGGTGCCATCCGCCTGCTGTAGAGTAGGAATAGCACCACACATGTGAGTCGACATCACTCGTCACTCTTACACCACCCCTACTTTGGGTCGAGCTGAATTAAAACCGCACGGACTGGCACACAAAGCGTTGCAGACGTAATAACAATACGAACACGAGGTATTTCTCACTGACAGCAATGGTTGGATAGTGATACAACAGATAAATACAGGGTGTTGCACAGAAACGGAACCGTAGGGAATACATACTTCTGATGATGCCTGATACCCCTCCCTATGTCTCGTCTTTGGTCACATTTATATGGGACACCCTGTATATCAATGTCTGTTGGTATCTTAATGGACTTACACTTGATCATAAATGGAGGCGCAATTGTGAATTAGGTGCTTAGGCCTCGGAATACATTGTCTGGTATAATGTCATCGTAGCATTCATGCTGATGGGTCATTAGTGAAAGATTTGTGAGTGATATTCCTTTTCTGTTTTTTCCAAACGTTCAGCGTTGGGTGCCACAGCAGTGTACCCCATCGATCTGGTAAAGACGCGCATGCAAAACCAGCGCTCGTCTCTCATTGGTGAGCTGATGTACAAAAACAGCTTCGACTGCTTCAAGAAGGTGGTGCGCTACGAGGGGTTGTTTGGATTATACAGAGGTAAGCACTCTGCAGGACAAGGTCAGATGCAACCCACAAGGTGAACGAACATAAATCAACAACTTTATATTTGGTCACTTTGATATCTGAAGGTAGTGTGTGAACTATGCATCATTATACGTATTTCTAATATAGTTGGTAATAATTCATGAGTATTATTATTGCTAGGAGTCATTTCTCCTTACTCTTAATCGCCTAAAAAGTAGTTTTCACGGGTACCGACTTCTGATATAATATCCATTTAGTGGCGTCACTAATGAAGTTAGGGTTAAGTTTTTCTAGAGACAGCGTACATTTAATAGTCTCACCTTCATATAAAGTGACAAAATGTAGCATTGATAGTTTGTTTTACTGAACTGAGAAAGTTTCAGCGTGAAGTAAATGAGCTATGTTCAATATGAACGACTACTGCATGTAGTTGTACTGTCTGATAACGTGGCAGACTCGTCACTGGGATTTTTTTTCCTAGCAGAAACAATGTATTGTTAACGATTTTCTGAAATAATACTTTTTGCCATAAAACACTAGTGGAACTAATGTCTTGCAATACAATATATTTGTTTTAGTTTCAAAATATATCCAGTGAAAGATATTACCATTTCAGTAATGAGTACATACATTTATTTAATAGTTTTCCTTATGACAGTAGAGTAAGGGATCACGATGAAAAATGAACAAAACAATTGTACTCACACACTGATGATGCTCCGATACCAATAGGTTATCTGTTTAACCCCTACCATTTCCTATGCAGGACTTCTTCCTCAGCTTATCGGTGTGGCTCCAGAAAAAGCCATAAAACTCACTGTATGTACATCATTAAACAAATATAATTATACTCACCACTCATGCTTATTATTTACTTAGTTGTTATACATTTAAAAAAATAGAGTGCTTGATACTGGTTCACAGATATGTGGTAATACGGAATGCACATTGAGTTGAACTTTCCTCTACAAAAAGTTGGATTCAATGTGGATAGAAATTAAATTAGGAGATCCATTGAATAAAATGGAAAATATTGTTGTGCAGGTGAACGACTTGGTGCGCGATAAGTTCACCAAGCGTGATGGAACCATTCACGGATTTGCAGAAGTATTGGCTGGAGCATGTGTAAGTTCGTCCACAGAGATTCACTTGCACATATTTATTTTCAATTAAAAACAGCAGTTGAAATTGGCAGTACTTGAAAATGCTCACATTTCACAGTTATGGACTTTGTCAAATCACAGGTGCAATAGGTTCTCACCCTCTGGTTCTTGTTAGCTTGGCTGCCACTGTTTTGGTTGTTGTTGAAATTACTGAACAGCACAAGCAAATACCACACAGTTTTTATAAGTTGGTATTCTGCATTACATTGACACAACGGCTATACAATTATATATATAAAAACGCACCCAACATGTCAGCGTTGCCTGCTAGTTGGTGGCTCACAAAGTGAATATTATACATGCTGTATTTGGAATATTCATGCAATATTACGACTGGCGGTCCATCCTGGGTATATCCCTGCCTTGCGCCCTGTGTCTGCTGGGATAGGCTCCGGCTCACAGGATTACGCAGTTTCTGACAATGGGATGAGATGAAATGTAATATTTCTCTTATGGTCGTGCAGGCTGGGGGTTCTCAGGTTATATTCACCAACCCACTGGAGATTGTCAAGATCCGACTGCAGGTGGCAGGAGAGATCACCACTGGTCCTCGGATCAGTGCACTCACAGTGATGCGAGACCTTGGATTCCTAGGCCTCTATAAGGTGATGAACCCCCTCACCTACACTCTACTACCATGGCCCTGAACTATTAACCCCTAAGGTGTGCATGAAGTGTTTTATAGTTGTGCTCACTAAGTATGTTCATACGTCCGCTCATCATACTGGGAAACTAAATTTGTTACTGTTTTCAAAAATATGGTAAACAACCTTCTTCTCTCCTGAGCCCATAGACCACTGTCACTCCGAGATCTCTTAGACACGTTCTGCTATTTTTTTACACCAAAGACCATTCCATCTCCCTTGTGCATCTACGTAACTATGTAGACTTCTCCGCCGCAATTCCCTCATGGTTTAATTCTTACCTCTCGAATCGCTTGTTCTACACTCCCATACAAGGTTTGTATGCTGATGACACCCAGCTCTGTATTGCCTTTTACACCATAAACCAAACCTGGCTATCCGCTGTCACATCCTGCCTTGACATGTGTCACCATGGATTGGTTTCCAAAATATATAAATGTTAAACTTCGGCATTACACTAGCATTACAATAGCGAAGAGTGTGCAAAACTTTGGAGTTGTCGTTGGTCCCAAGTTATCATTGTTCCATATATTCAAATGCTGTACAGCATCTCCTTATCCCAGCTGCCGCATATATTCTCATTCATGCCTGTATGACATCCTGACTCGACGATCTATTGCAATTCGCTTCCCTTTGGCCTCACCAATATGTTAGTCTATAAACTCCAGATGACCCAAACTGTGTCTGCCAGACGTCTCCATCACACCTGTAAATGTTATCAGACCGAGTTGAACCTCCTGTTGTCGTCTGCCACTTGGCCATGATTTATAACACACCATTCAAAATGTCCAGTTATTCGGTGGCTCCTGTGTAAACGTTGCTCTTTTGTGGAATCCCTCGCTCGCAGGGTGCCAAAGCCTGCTTCTTACGAGACATCCCATTCTCAGCCATCTACTTCCCCACTTACGCACACACCAAAATGTTGCTGGCTGACAAGGACGGGCGAGTTGGCCCCTTCCAGCTCCTTACTGCCGGAGCCATCGCAGGTGCTTCCACAGTAGATACCTTAAAGGAATTACATAAATGAACTATATATTTTTTGTTTAAAAAGTTGATATCCACACGGTGGCACAGTGAGTAGCGCTGCCGCCTCAAAGGAAGAAGTCCCTAGGTTCGATTCCTGGCTCGGGTGCTTTTCTGTGTGGACTTTGCATGTTCTCCCCGTGGGTTTTTGTTACGTAGCTTAATGGTTCCTTCCTACTTAAATACAAACTGATTGACATGTGGGAATTTAATGTAGATCAAAATTACCAATCAAACAATAATAACAATTTACATCCAATGGTAGGTTGAGGTGCAGCTGTATAGATAATAGATTGAATCATAGCTTTTCGAATTTTTAAAATAGAGTTACGATTATTTTCTGAGCAATGAGTAGTAAGGATAATTTATTATTTCACTGACATATATCTCAGTGCATTGGCAGACGGGCCTTGAGGATATATTGAAGTCTATAGAATGCCGCAAACATTCTTGGTAGGTGAGGTTACCCCAGTAGGTGTTATAGGATCAATATTGAGACCTTCCTTTGTACTCAGTAACATTATTAACAAACCCTGTCATTATTTTGAAATAACATGTTATTTTACGTATAAGATCATTGAATCAGCACCTTAACAAATATATGTAAAATGTATATATTGAATGCATATAATTTTCTTCTAATTATATTTGGCGAGATGAAGCAGGAACAGATTATAAATTAAAGGCAAAGTGTATTAATTTACTGCTCAGTTTATTTAAGTGTGGGTAGCTACAGAACAAGGGGTCTCGGACGCGAACAGATGACAAAAAACATCAGTAAAGCACAACGCCAGGTCTCAGCATTGGCATGGATGTACTTTGGAATGTAGGAATGCCAGCGGCATCCCTAGTCACTCCAGCCGATGTGATCAAGACACGGCTACAAGTGGCGGCACGGGCTGGGCAGACTACCTACAGTGGAGTATTCGACTGCTTCCGTAAGATCATGCACGAGGAGGGCTGGCGCGCATTCTGGAAAGGAGCTGGAGGTAAGCTTAGGATGCACGAAAAAGTCACGATTGTAATTGTGACTGAACAGAACACTTCTGTATAAAGGATGATGGCCAATGGTCAGGAATAATGACAGTGTGCAGACAAAGAAGGGGATGTCTGAGAAGACGTACCACCTCATACAGACAAGGAGATGGAGCAATGAAATCAGCTCATATGCAGGTGCTACTTGCATCTATAGCCAGTGTGGGCTTACCTGTGATGAAATGTAGGTTCATACTTTGGAAAATGCTACGGGTGGCCTTTATCCAGTAGTGAATTGATCTCATGGGTAATGATGACTGGATAGCCTTTTGGTTTAAAAACTTGATTTAAAAATTGGCATTGTCTTCATGCAAATCCTCGTCAAGGATTGACTTAGCCCATGATTCCTCTGGGAAAGTTTACAGCGGTTGTTTTAAGGAGGGATTGATAGCCTACACGGGCCTCGTGCAATCCTACTACTGCCTAATGGAGAATCTTTAACGATTTCAATATATATCTTAATCCAGTGTGTTTTCCCCCTGCTTAGCACGTGTGTTTCGATCATCACCTCAATTTGGTGTAACCCTCGTATCATACGAGCTGCTGCAAAGATGGTTGCACGTTGACTTTGGAGGAATGTAAGTAACAATGTGTGATTCACTACGTTATGGTTTACTAAGTTTATACACAAGTATATATTGTGTGTGCTTCACGTCTATCTTATATTATACACTCTAGATCAGGGGTGTCCAAACTACGGCCAACTGCGGCCCGCCATCCATTTTTAATTGGCATGTATCAAAGTCTAAAATGGTCTATGGCCCACACATAATATTTGTATACCTCATGTCTAGTGAGTGGCCCAGTCCTTCGTATCTTTTTTTGTATGTGGCCCTCAGGAAAAAAAGTTTGGACACCCCTGCTCTAGATCAACTAAATGCTTCGTTGATTGTTAAGCACCCTTCGTACAGCTATCGTTGTATGACTTTTGATGTGCCCCTTTCCCTATTTACAGCAAGCCAGCAGGCTCTGAACCCACACCCAAGTCACGGATTTCGGACCTTCCTCCAGCTGATACAAATCACATTGGCGGATATCGGTTGGCAAATGTCACCTTCGCTGGCGTTGAAAGCAAGTTTGGCCTCTACCTGCCAAAGTTCCAACCAAACACCGCAGTGCAGTCTGGTGCTCGTGCACTTATGCAGTAGAGCTTTTTCAGGTATGAGATAATACAATAATGCCACATTTGCAATTAATACTAATTGCTTTCAGTTATATCGTTCTCGCAGTGCTGGTTCACTATCAGCCAATTCGTGAAAATGTGTTACAACACAGCCAAAACGATTTTGTTTAATCTGCATTTTTGTTGGAAGAAATAAAATCAGAACGTACAAACAATACGTGCATATGTGACCAACACCTCTTATTATAAGGAACTCTGGTGTTGCTATGGGCACCTCATGTATATCACCTCTTATTATAAGGAACTATGGTGTTGCTATGGGCACCTCATGCAAATTATCTTGCTGCAATCCACCAACCCACTTTGGGTTGGTGGATCACAAGCATATCCCACCACACCCAGCCCACCTTACATGGTGAAAGGGCCACGTGTTTGTTGGGATGTGACCGGGCCCTTCTTGTTATGTTTTAATTTAGGCCCCAGCACATCTTCAACTGTATAAAACTCTTCAACTGTTGTGGAAATGTTGATTGTAATAAGCAATTTCAAAATTTACGCACAAAACATTTTTAATTGCTACATGTGATGAAGACACATGCAGAGCCTAATATTCATTTCGAAATATTGTTATTGTTAAGGGTGCTGTATCAGTATTACAGATGAATGTATGTAAAATAATATAACAGTAGAGCAAAAATGCGCGTTGAGAATTTACCGATTTTGTGATGTTCTCCGGGCGGCACGGTGGCGTAGTGGGTAGCGCTTCCGCCTCACAGCAAGAAGGTCCCGGGTTCGAATCTCGGCTCGGGGTGCCTTTCTGTATGGAGTTNNNNGTGATGTTCTCCACGGAAAATTACAGGGGCTGCTGTGAACTGCACAGCCGCAGTGATTTTAAGGTTTGCAATTAATTAGAAGACCGATTTTTGGAGTTCTACTGGAACTCAATCTATCATTCTCTTAATGTGATAATTGAGTTATCTATAGCGTCCTTAAATTATCTAATTTGGTCGTTTCAAAAGACTTCATTGAAACTGTGGTATATGGTTTCACAGCCACAGCAGAGGTCTGTGTCACTGTTCACGGTTCCTTTGCTGCTTGTGCTTCATCGTGTGGCACACAGTTTAAATAAAGGCAACAACAACAAAACTCCACACATTCATAAATAACACTGTGGCATTAACAGAAGTAAATACATATATAATATGCAACGTTTTGGGCATGGACCTTTCTTAATATAACATAAAAGAGAGGTAACAACAGGTATGTTAGACTAGTGTGTCTCGTCCATGACCAGGCGTGATATTTGCGCGATTAAAGTGTGCAATTGTTATTACATGTTTTATCAACAGATTATATGTGACAATATCCCCATATAAAATTGCATAAGTGCTCTACCGCATTTAACATTACAGCACTGTTTCACGTAGTATATGTTTTCTCTTTCAACCCCCCAAATTACCATTGTCTGTCCCAAAAATCCCTCTTATCCCTTTCCTCTCCTATTACAAGTCACGATAACTGAAAAGCAGTAGCCCGTTCGCTGCTTGTTGCAGCCTGCCCACGGTCATCGTGGGTGTTTCAACCATGATACATATGCCGTCTGCTTCACGGTGGATGTTAACGATCTCGTGACGTCAATCAAAGAATCATAGGCCAATGTGGCCTTCGAAGTCCATCTTTTATAAATGTCACAAATTACGCACATAACTACTTGATTGGAAAACATAGTAATTGTCGCCCCCTACTGGAAAATGTAGCAAAGTACTGTATTGGTGTAGGTTTTCACGGCTCGATGTTTGAGATGATGTCTCCACGGTGGGAGGTGAAACGTCGCGAAGAAGAGGGGAGGAACGCTCAACACGAATATCCCGAATGAGCAGCTCTTGAGAGCAATTCCCAATTACTGTATAGTAAGACCCTCAGGAAACGTATTGAGACTGACTGAGGGTTACCTGGGTAATACGCCTAATAGAAAATACAATATCAAGACACAGTTATGTTTTCCCAGTAAACATGGAACGTTGGACCAGCGTTGCATATTTACTGGATAGTAGCCTCATAGATCCAAATTATACTGCATTTGTACCACATTGATGCAATGTACTGTAATAATATTTTCGACCTTGTATAATGGTTGATATTATATGTTGTGTCGCAGGAGTTCCGTTAAGAGCTTGCAAGTTCACTGGGTATGTTTCTGCCGTAATAATAAACATCTATGCATGATCTAGGATGACTGTGAAAATATTTTAACACCTGCTATTCAATGTGAGGAGAAAGTATTGTAACAGTAGTTTTTGTCTTAAAATCAGACAATATGGATTAAATAATCAAGTATCCCGTCGTATCCAGTTATAAGAACATCGCTTTTATTTATTGGTGTTGAAACGTACGGTATTATATTATTATTATCATCAGAATAAATCAGCTCATGTTGAAGGACAGGCTATATGACTAGTTTTATCTAAATATCTAGTCTCTCAAAATTCTGCATGCTCAGCATTGTGTGTTTTGCTGTGAATATTCTCATGGCCATAACGTGTACGTGTTGCAGTGGTTTAAAAACAATACAATTAAATATGAAAGGTTATTGGGCATTTATGTGCACCTATTGGGCATCCCTGTGTTCTGGTAGTAGAGTCAACGTAACATTTGAAAGGTGCTGCTTTTCACGTGGGAGCATTAAAATTGTCAACATTAATCGCCCAAAAGCACTTTGATTACAGCTAAATGCTAAATTGAGGCAAATTACGTATTTGCTGATTTATACTTAAGGTATATAGTTTCGTTCAGAATATCAGTCTTTTGGTTCTACTTTAAGCATAAAGCTGCTGGATGAGGGCCTCCCCATGCCATGCAGATAAGATTTAAAAAATAATTGCATTTTTAATATCACCAGGGATGTACCAAACATGTGAGATCAAAGGACATCTTTCATTTGCTCTCTTTTGTGTGCCCACTTTCCAAGTGTTTTGAAAAACAAGCCGTTTTCAAAAGTGCCATGTGCGCATCATTTGATGTGCTTTGTTTGAATTAACCTGCTTCTCTTATCCACATATATGTCACTACCTATCCCATTGGCCAATACAGAAGATGATTGTAAACAAAAAACACGTAACACAAAATAAACTCATCATTTGACATCAATAACACGGTCTTTTTTTCTGATTATCTTAATTTTGTTGATATGTCCGTGTGTGTGTGTTTACATGTTGAAAGCAAATCATCTTGCACAGTTTAGCAGATCTTGATTTTCCAGCTCTAATAAATGTAACCGTTTGTCAAAATTAATATGAATTTAACCCCAGCTTCTCTAAACTGTTTTTTTAAAGTCCAGCACAGAGGAAAGAGTTAAAGGCATTGAGTCTGAAGGCACGGATTTGAACCTCAGCTGCAAAAGGAGTCTTTATGTGGGAGATGCAGATCAGAGGGACACTTGACTTTGGCTTTGTATGTATATACTTTGCTGCCACAATTATGCCCTAAAGCCATTATGCTTAACAGCCTTCTCTACTAAATGTGTGGCAGCCTTAAATAAATAATAATAATAATAATAATTCAATTTATATAGCGCCTTTCACCATGGACTTACGGCTGCTTTACAAACACATCCTAACCCAAAATGTTCATAACAGCGGTGTTGTTTCTGTAATCCGTTTCCATAATAAAATGTAAAGATGTAAGTATTTGGAGGCCCATTTCAGCAATAGTGATGACAAGCAGCACATCCAATGTCCTCAACATGGTTAACGTGCCAAGGTCTGTAACCAAGATTAAGGGGAGGATGCAACTCGAGTGGAGCGTCTTATCCGTAATCCTCTTTTCCATTAAATCTCTTAATTTTATTATCTGTGGCAGCCAAGGGAACCGTGATGTTCTCATAAGCAACGCATCCTCTTGTTGATTTGCAGGCTATTTTGCTGATAACGTATACTGTAACGTAATTTAATTACATATATACGTAATTTATTTACAAATATATTCCTACAGCCCTTTCTCAATCTACGGCTGGATGAAGACCTCTGTCGTTGTGTGTCATGGGGGTCATTTGACCATACCTCACCACGCTGGCCAGTGCTGGTTGGTGGAATCAGGTAGCATAGATTTGGGACCGTATGTGCTTTCCACAAAATAGCCCTGTATCCTATAAGAGCTGTTACGCCGGCGTTTGAGGCCAGTGTCCAGGCTGAACCCACCACCGCTTCCAAGATCTGACCAAATCGGGCGCAATCTGGGTGAATATAATTGCTGAAACATTTAACGCGTGTGAACGTGACAATCAATTTGGCTGTAGAATGGTTGAGGGTCTCAACAGCACAAATTCAGTCTGATTATTGTGGCCTAACCGAAAACGAATTATGAATCACATTGTTGGCTGCGAAAACACACGAGATACAATAATTGTAACTTTAAAGAAACGTAAAGTGGGCTTGGGCAGGACATGTCGCGCGACGGCAGCGGGAGATACAGAGGAGGGAACATACCCAAGAGGATATCCACCGCGGAGAGGGCGTTGTGAGGTTGTGAGATATCCCGGCGACCTCGTGGAGACCGTTATCCAGCAGTGGCTGATGCTGATCTTGAACTGCCACATCGCAGCAGTAGTCGTTTCGTGGTTTACTGCATTACCGCCAGCAGGTGGCAGCACAACATTTCACTTACCATCGAAGTAAACAGCTAAGTTCAATTCCCCTTCTCTGCCGTGTTTCGGGGGTTGTTTGCAAGCTTTTGCTCTGAGTGACCATTGCCAATCAGGCAACCCGGTGTCAATGGAAAATTAAAACAAATAACGCACTATTATGCAAACAATATTAGCTTCATATATAAATAATACCTCTGAAAGGATGTATATTCTTATTTTCTGTTAGCAATTATTGCAAAGGGGGTTAAGCCCACTGTGCCACGAGCCCAGCAACATGGGCACGGCTAACATCAGTGGCGACTGATACATCAACCAAATGAACAACACATATAATCGACACCGCGTCAGGGCGTGGAGGGAGGAGGCTTTCATTCAGCAGTGGATGTAACTACGCATGCAATGTTAGGTCAGGGTGTGGGTGGAGGTGAGGGGATGTGGGTGGATGACCTTGAGGGAGCCTCCCTCGCCTCAGGCAGTAGCTGCTTTTTCTT
>JAZEWU010000001.1:6709217-6720773 GCA_036362915.1 Geotria australis
GAGGGTGACAGTAGAGGTTAAGTGGGTTTGGGTCGAAATGATGAGGTGAGGGGGTGTGGGTGGAGGTGAGGGGATGTGGGTGGATGACCTTGAGGGAGCCTCCCTCGCCTCAGGCAGTAGCTGCTTTTTCTTGTCTTACCCGTCCACTGTTTACTTGACTGCATTTTAATTAGTGAATGTCCACATCACCCTATATGCGCTCAGTCATCTTAAATCTCAGAAGCTAAGCAGAGTTGATCCTGGATTATACTTGAATGGATGACTGAGAGGCAGCACCAGGAGTTGCTGGCAGGTGGCCGGGCGACGGCAGTACCACCTACTGAGCTCATTCAACATATTGATTCGATAAACTGGGTCCTTCTGCTGCAAAGCGTGGGTGGCACGGGTCAAGTACATGGAATTAAATGTGTCCTCCTTGTCCTATCCCACCTGTCTCTTCGTAGCACATTAACAGCTTCGACCCATGAGCCCCGGTGCAGTTGCACCGTCTGCCCACTCTCGAGACCTCTCCCACTCCACAGCTCCCGAATGGGCACCACTAGAGCCTGCAGCCCAATCAACCACTAAAGAATACTGGCTCCAGGATTCTTCACGTTATTAATTACATATAGGCTAAGTTATTATACAAGACGTTTGATGTGTGTGCTCCTGTGTATGTGGCGTATCTCATTTGCATCCTAGTGTGTCTACATACATCATATGCCCAGACTTGTACGGATTTAAAATTAAGTCCGGTTCAGTAATTAAATACTTAACATCAATGTATTAATCCAATGCTGGATGCAGGCCTCGCTGGTCGGTGGGAGTTTTTGAAGTGCGGTGCACAGCACTCGTTCAAATATATCACTCGCCACTGGTGTTAGCCATGGCAATACATCAAACTGTCTTTCACTCAGTTGAGCAAGCAACGCGCCACACCATCTGCTGTTATTGTTTCACGTTCGGCTGTCAACCTGATTGTTCTTGCTCAGCTGGTTTCATACCTGGAGGATAAATCCTCAGCCCAACCAATCGACCATTGCCACGGCTCGGCCTGTGACAGACGACGTACCCGCATGTTGATGAGGGCTAACCAGAGATGATATTTAATCAATTATCAATCACAAAACCCACACCCAATTTTCCCAGCGAAGACTCTTCCAAAAAACCCCACCTCAATGAAATCCACACTATTGAGGTTATATAAATGTGCAAGATGTTCTGTTAAAATACATTATTCGTCAAAATATAGTTTTAATATAAGGTATATACTGTACGGCAAGCTGCGGCTCACCTTGGAGGCTGCCTCGTCTCTGCACCCCAATGGGAGCTTAATCGAATTTGGCATATACGCATTGTCACATGCTGGAACGCATGTGACACGGAGATCTAGAGCAGGGCTTCTCAACCTTTTGCACCTCAAGGCCCCCTTTTCCCACTTGGCGCACTTTCGAATGGTCTCTACGGACCGCTGGGTGGCGCTCCTGGTCCACTGATGGGTTGCAACCCAGCGGTTGAGAATGGCGGATATAGAGCCCTTCTGGGGCAGAACACATCACGTCTGTGGATTATGGCTGCTGTTATAGGAGTGGCAGCCGAATGAGAAATTGCGACCAAGAGGACATCTACTGCTAAGATGGAGTGGTGAGATCAGTTTCACGCGCAGGAACTTGATGAATTGCCGGCGTGCATGACTATGAGGGATGGCGACGGTGTGGGGAGGCATTCATCCAGCAGTGGATTGCTCATGGATGATCATTATAATGCGTGATTTAAATTGGTAACAATATAACAAAACTAACTATGGAACGGCTCAACAGACGGAGCAGACTATGCAACAGCACAACAGCACTTCTGTCAACACCGCACGCGCATAACCAAACGCGCAACATTCAGTAACATGCCCAGTTGATGTTCCAAGTCCCTTTGCCATGAGATTCTCGTGGAAACATGGGCCCCTCTGGGTCCCACAGCCGCAGGCAGCAGTCATGAGGGAGTATCATAGACTTCGAGTTGACATGAACCTCGAGTTGGGGCACGCCTTGACCAGTTTCCCACGCCCATCTATTTGTGGCACGGGGTTTCTAGCAGCTGCTCAAGTTAATGCGCCAGAAACGTTCCACTCACGATATGATTTTAGATTAATGGATTTGTAAAGTGCTTGATTATGACTTTGAAATCATTGTGTTATTTTGGAGACATTTTCAGGGCCTATACCACTGGATAGGTGACAAGGTGATAATACATACAGTACAGTTGTGTTCTGACTCGTTCTCCACAACCTCATGAGACAATAGGCGGCAAGCTTCAAGTTCAGTTTACACCTCAGAACATTGGTATAAAAGTATTTTTATAAGAAAACAAAATTCTGATCATGTAACGTGATCAGATCATGTAACGTGATCTGATCATGTAACGAGAGATGCCGATGTTGTGTATTGGTAAGCACACTGGACTTGCAATCCGCCAGGTCACCGGTTCGGGCTCCTGGTATGGCAAGTGAAACAACTGGCAAATTACTAAATTATCCCTGGCCTCTGTCCACACAGCCGTATAAATGGGTACACCAGTTAGTTAGTCCATTGGCAAGGTTGCATGCGAAGCGTGGATAATCCCACCTCTTCTGAGACGTCTGGAAGAGTAGGCCAAAAACACTGGCAAGGGCCGTTCTGTCATCAGTGGCGTGAGCAAGCAATTGCAGGGCTGCATCTTTACATTCTAATGTGCACGATCAATTAGAAATGTTTGATCTGGTTAGGTCAGCTGACTTGAACTGGAGATGAGGAGCTGTGCAGTAAGACACTAACCAGACCAGAAGTCACGTTCCCTGGTTATTTGTGTGCTCAAGCAGGTTTTTGCATTCTAGTTTGTAAGTGGCATTTCAGATACAGCATTACATTTCAAAGTGTTTAAAGAATGTCGTACAGAGAGGAGAATACTTCATACAAAAATGTCAGGTGTTAATGTAAACACACATGCTGTGTGCATTTATAATAGATAAATGCAGGTTTGTCCTTAGACACAACTGAATGCATGAGTGAATAAAACGTCGTCTTTTGACTTTTCTTTGCCACACATTGTCACGTTTTACAATCACAACTTTAATGTTTCCCTAGCAGTCATTGCCCTACATGTCTGAGTGGACGCCCAAAGCAGTACTGTAAGCGCTTTAACCCTCTCAAATAAATCACCTCATGACTTTTGTGTCAAACTCCAATATTTGTAGATATTTTCGATTGGCCAAATACTATGAGCTTTTTGGATAAACTCCAAGCTGTCACAAGCGCAAACACATGACTAAACCAACTAACCACTTGTGGTTTCATGGAGGAGAAAACGCCCAAATGCACCTTGTCATTTTTTATTTCATATCTTATCTCGGTCAACACTCTGCTTCCCACAGTATTTGCAAATCTCTGCACATATACCCAGTGGTCCAGGGTGTATGCCTGAACCCAGGTGAGCACCAACCAACCTTTACACGATTCCTTCATCCAGGAATGGACCGTACTCCTGAGTTAACAAGGGTTCCCTGACGTATCATCCGATAACGAAATAAACATTCCCACAACGGGAAATAGTTTTTGTATCTACTTCAACTTCCTTATCACCACGAGCCACGCTCCATCCACTACTAGATGAAGGCCTGACAACACCACACCTCAGGGTCTTGCGACACTACCAGTCTCGCTCCTGCACATGAGCGGATCTAATCGCGCCATCTCCCGTGCTTGTTGTCCACTCGTGTACCTTGCCTCTGGCTGCCACTGTCGAAAGTCTCGTTCATCGGCCATCATCCTTCCAGCGCTTACCTTCCATATAAGTATATGTGCAACTTGTCATACTTTATTTTGTCAGTGTCGGCGTTTCAGATTCATGTCATAGCTGGCCACACGAACAGATAATGTTCTTCAGTCACATTAGTTGTGCAGCTTTTCACTTTCGCATATATTATATTTCATCGCCTTGCTTTAATCCAGGTAAATTTTCCAAATGACACTCATCCTAGACTCTTCAGTTCTCACCTTGTAAACAAAATAAACTTGAAACTACCATACTCAGAAGCCAGCCTAGAGGGTACGGTGTCACACAATTTGCAGCATGAGACCCACGCAGCCACTCCACAGGGAGGATGTTGGCTGCACCTGACCCCTTTAATACTTAGTGTAATTTTGCGACACATTATCTGCGTACTTGTGTTTCATTTTTTTGGGATTGCAGTATTCACGTTAGTCATACAACTAGGAGGCATGATAGGCCAACTTGATCTATCACTTCAGTAGTTTCATTCGAATGGAGTCAAAGCATTAGTACAGTTTGCTTTTGTGCCGTTCTTAAAGTGCAGGGCTATCACAAAGGCACTGTTTAAAAGCCGAGTTGCAGCATTCCACGTTTAAACTAATGTAACTAGATCTTAAGCTTCAGCATCAAATGTAGATATATATTTTCAAACCTTTCTTGCCAGTTTTTGTAAACGTGTATATCAATTTTAGAACATTAGATTTAATCGCTGGAAATTGTTTTTTAGCTGCATATATGATAATCTTCTGCCAATGTGATAGCAGCCGATGGCATCATGAAACCACAACATTCCAATTAGTGCAGGCAAAACACGAGCCCAAAACCGGTGAGACAAAGGCCGCGAGCAGACAGACTCATGATTTAGCAGCCCTGACAGCTCCCGTCACGCATGCATTTGATGTGGGAGAACGCAACTGGATGAACTCGCTGGCCGAGTCACAAATCAGCATTGCAATAACACAAAATAATTCACAAAGTACAAGGTCTGATTATGACAAATCGTTCCTTAAAGTTCAGATTTTGTGCTTGCACCAAATTGTATGGGCAATCCCATATATTTGCACATTGCACTTGAGGAGGTGTGGTTATTCTATCACGTGCATTGTACACCTTGGGGCGACACTCCAATAATCCTGTTTTTGTGAACACGTCTCTAATCCCTTGGCCATTTGAGCTGTTGAGGCATGATGGTTTCCTTTACGGACATCTTGCAGTGGTGTCTCCACTCCTCTCTGTCTTTAAAGTGAGATGACTTCCATTCAATCTATTATTAGATTGTAGTCATTGATAAAGCAACAAACCTCCCACAGGACAACATGGAATATTGGTCGATATTTTTTATTTTTAAATAGTAAAAGTAAACCATCTCGCAGAAAAATAACGTTGGCGTTGGATTTAAATAATCAAAATTACCTGAAACTGTTTCTGAGAGTAACCCCTGAGAACTAACATGAATGCTTTAAGAAAACCTTCATCTATTTTCAGACAAAAACCTGAAAAACAATCATACTCATTAGCAATATAAAATATCTAAACGAAGTAATAGAACTGAAATACTACAAGATACAAAAACATCTATTATTGATTATGCCAAAGCCACAAGAGACTATTTTGCGGCTGGTCCATTAATGTAGCCAACAAAATCCAGGGTTACGGAACAATATTCCCATGTGTTTCACTTAATTTCTTCATCCTGAACGAGACCTGGTATTTCCCTGGTGAAAAGCCGTCGTCAACTCGAAGTGCCTAAAACAGAACATTCAGTGATAATGAAAACAGCTTACAAAAGGTAAACACGACAGACACCACACACACATTCCAATGCAATATAACAGAGATGTACTGGTCAGACAAATTGACAAACACTAAAATAACCAAATGGAAATTAAAGGTTTCACTTTTTGGACATTTTCTGCCATCTGAGTTAGTTCAAAGTTGACAAATACAGGTAAAAGACATATGGTCAGTGTGGCATTGGGTTGCTAATATTCAACGTTATCCCGAGTCTCCATCACCGCTAGAGCTACCATTTTGTGTCTCCCTTCCCGTTGTCTCTCCCCTCCTCCCTTGATTGGCAGCTTCGCTTTTACTCTCCTTTCCTTCCGCTTTTTTCACATTCGTTTTCTCGGCCCTTTTCTTCTTCCCCCCTTTCGCCTCCTTCTGCTCTTCCTTCTTCTCCTCCTCCTCCTCCTCTGGTGGAGGTGCTGCCTCTGTGTGGGAGGGAGGAGAATTATTGCTGATTTTCCGTGCTCTGTCGTTGTTGACATGTCGTTCTCTCTGCAGCTCTGTGCAGCGCTTTGTGACCCTCGGGTGAAAGGCGCTATATAAATGCTATTATTATTATCAAGAACACAAGCCTGAGAATGGCCGCAAAAGCTCAGTGGTGTGCATAGGTTCGCCTGTCACCACTGTTATTATATCGATGCCAAGGGATGTTCTCTCTAACCAATGACAACTTGAATGCACTTTAATATATGGTAAAAGTACCACAACCGAAAATGATGGGCATGTAATTACATGAATCTTCTCTAAAAATAGCTATTCCTAACAAATGTCAACTCACTGCTAATGGAAGGCTTCAAAACCCTTTATCAGTCATCAAGATTGTTTGACTGGAGAGTGGGCAAGACTATTTCAGACGTCATTCATCACCGATGTTAGCCAGGAGAAAGGGCCGGAAATGAAAATGTCACTTGCCAGGTTCATAGAGAGCTACGCAAACGACTGTGCCACTGCTCTCCATAAATAGACCTGATGCAAATTAAAATACAACAATAACAGTTGGTTGAACTGCTCAACCCACCCAGTCTCGTCCCCTCTGCCACCCAGTTCTCCCTCCACCCCCCGGTACGCACTCGTCTGCTGCTCCTTGGCGCTCTCCGCCGTCGCTTCGGTGACGGCCTCATTGGGCGACTCGGGCGGCGTCGCCTTCCCCTTCACAGAGTCTGTGGATGGGGCACTCTCCTCCACCTCTTTGGTGTGAAGTTTTTCTCCCTCTCCTGCATCGGTCTCCATCTCCTCTTCTACAGCCGCTTCTGTAGCCTCTCCATTGACCGCCTAAATGCGCACACACACGCAGAACTTCAACTTGCAAAAGTAAAACTACGAGACGTTGGACTGGACCCTCCATGACAAACGGCTAAAGATCGCGAAAAGTGGAACGCGCCTGTCGTGCGCATTAACTCCGAGTTATGAGGATGACACTAGGTAATTAGTGGCAATGAATAGGCCTATGGTGATAATGGTTAGGTGGATGGTATCTGCTGGCTTACCGGCACATCATCGGGCTTCGCTGCAGGTTTTTCCGCCGCAGAACGCGCAGCACTTGCTGCGGCTGCTGCGGCGGCTGCTGCGGCTGCAGCGGCGGCTGCAGCGGCTGCAGCGGCTGCAGCTGCCTCCTCCCTCTGCTGCCGCCTCAGGGCCTCCATCTCTGCCAGGATCCGCTCCAGGTCCACCTCCACCTTCAAGCCACACAGCTGAGACGCAGACAACACCAACGACATTATAACAGAACATTCGTGTGTGTGAGAGGCAACAGATGGCTGCACATGCAACAAAATATTTTCAATTCTGTTTAAAGAAAAAAAAATATATAAATGGACTTGCCCTTTTCATTTCGCTGTTGAAAGTTTCAGTGTTTTCCAGAAATTTCCGCTTTTTCTCTAGGTGGCGCTCCTCAATCTGAAGAAGCTCTGCTTCCAATTTCCGCTGCAACAAACAAGATGGTTTTGAGTCAATCTCTAGAAAATTCTTCAATCGATCAGTAATGCGGATTAATTTCATCCCATGCATTTAGCAGTAACCATTTTCGAGGCCAGGCCAATATTGAGGCCTGGCCTCGAGGATGACAGGCAAACTTGTGAACGTAAAATGTTCTCAAATGCAACATCATATTCGAGAATATAGTCTCACATTTGCGGGAGCAATATCACGTTTGCCAAATTTCCATGTGATCCTCTCGGCCCACTGGCTATATTCCCAGTTGGCACGGTAAAGAGATCGTGGCAAAAAACCCACCTCATTGTTTGCCGAGTGATCTTGTAACCTTGGTGTTCACAGGCCAGATAAAACCATGGCCCAAGAGGCCATAACGGTTGCATGCCTCTGGCCTAGAGGCAGAAATACAGAGAACGTAGAAAACAAACAACGCTGCCTTTGACAGGGCCTCACCTGGTGCACGGTGAGCGAGTCCACCTGACGTTTAAGAACCTGCATGCGCCCGGTGGTCACCACCACACGCACGTCCGGGACCACGACCTCGCTGAGGATCTCGTTTATGAGGCGGTGGTTCCGCTGGAAGCGTGACGCTCCCAGGTTCTTTAAGGAGGATCCGTCATCATGATCTTGGGTTACAAACCGGACAACATCGGTGGTACACGTCACTTTGTGAGAAAACTATGGTAAAAATAAAAAAACGTACAGTCCTTTGTCAATCCACTTGTGGATGGAGGCCTCGCCATGCCAGGAGTGGGATTGTTTGACCACGTTTTTACCACACTAGTCAGTGCAGGGATGGGTAGCAGTAACAGAGGGGCCACTGTTCTAACTTAAATGATTAAGGTTTAGTCACAGGCGTGCAGGACTACGTTGGAGAATAGGGTGTTTGCGTTTTTACCCATCCAAATCTCAAGTGACATGACCTAGGGCCACTGCCAAGATTATGGCTGTGTTCACATTTCTCAATAGGTTTAAAGCAGAAGTGCACTACAAGGTTTGTGGGTAGGTGGCTTGTTGCTCACTCCATTGTCACGACCGTGACTAATGTCATGATCAGGGCCTGGTTTGGAATCACAGCAAGATGTGTACCGTCTGGGTCATCAGCGGGCTGGATGCTGACATACGGGTCCACCTTCTCCATACGCTGCCTCTGTCGGCTCTCCTCCTCCTGCGCCGCCTCTGCGCGCGTCTTCGCGTTGATGTAGGCCAAATACGTTGGCGAGGTGTGATACGCCTTCATCAGGTCATTATACTCGATCTGAACACAGCAACACGGTCACATCTCCATTTAGAAAAACACATTCCTGTTCTCACTTGGTCAAAAATAATGTATTGTCTTTATCGTCAATGCCATCAAGTAAACCTTAATTGTTATACAACAATGAACATATAAACGTATGGCTCAATGCCATCAGAACTCCTCAAAGCCTCTCAGCAGGGTAGAGACTGAATCAACTCCGTTACAATAGCATGTTTCACATATTTTAGGGACATCTGCAAGCGAACATTCTTGGTAACACAACCCAGTTCCACTGAATTTATTATTAATCAGTCATGACAAAAAATGGAACGAAGGAGACAGGGCTCTTCATGGAAAACAATAAGCTGCATCACTATGTTTGAAGCGAAGGGTTTACATGTACCATCTGTGTTGTGTTCAGTCGGGAGAAGAGCGCCCTATTTGTTTACCTTTTCTGCCTCGTAGTCATTAAGGTATTCCTGTTTGTCCTCCTCGCTCAGGTCCCGCCACATGCTACCAATGATCTTCCCAATCTCCCAGAGCTTCAGGTCAGGGTTGGCTGCCTTAACCTGGTCCCAAACCTGAAGGAATTGCCAATGGATTATTGCGACACCATGGGCCAGTGCAGCACTCGGCATGTGCCCAGAGCATGAGCTCCGGTTATCTTTAGTACGTTCATCTTGCGGCAATACATCGTGCGTGAAAGGTTGTGTTCTGTCACTTTAAGGTGAATACCAACCTTTCTGCTGTACCGCATGTACGGCATGAGGGGCTTGTCTGGAGCCTTTGGGGCTTTTGGGACATTGATACCGCTGGCCTTTATGAGGGGAAAAAAAGACCCAAGAGAACGACATTTGCATAACTTTTGTTAACAGAAAAAACACGAAACTGTGTATGGCGTATGCCACAACTACCAAAGACATTAAAACACATGATTGGTGTGCAATGTGGATCAATTAGCTTTTGGTTGAAACGTTTTTCACAAAAAGGTTCTTTCTCATCCAAGCTGCGGCATACCATGGACCTTGAATTGCTTCCTGAATTTCCCCCCAGCTTGTAGTTGTTATAGGCCAAGTGGCTGTAAATGTTGATGCCCACATATCCCGGTGTACTCGCAGCTTGCTGTAGGGAAAACAACAAAGACATTCCATAAAGAAGGTGTAACACTGGCAAAATGGTGGCTGCAACTCTCTATGCAACAAAACAAATGAGCAGGTGCGAGGAATACATTCGGTGCGCTCTATTTATGCTTAATTTACCGATAGCGTCGAGACACCCGGGGCGGGAGAGGAAGCGTATGGGATGCGCCCTGTGTGAACACAAAAACAGAGAGCCAGTCTTGCATCAACGGCAAATCTCTTAGGTCAACCAGGTAGAACCAACATCTGTGCATTTTGGTTGTCATAAAACAATGTTGCTGTTTGTAGTTGACGATTTTTCACAAGATACGTTCACACGAGATGATGCAAACCGATTTAATGAAAGCATTTTGAGAGAAAATATATAAGAAAGGAATATCGAGTTTTGGCTATAATGAGGAATGTTGGATAACGCATTGTAATCTGGTTTCACATTAACGTTTTAGCCAACTGCGCAGCTCTAAACGGTGCAACGTTTGTTCATGGAAAAGGTCTACTACTGATAACTGTCAAGGCAGACAGAGCTGGCATTTGAGAGTTATATTATTTAGGTGCCGAGGGCACCCGAGGCAGTCTGCTGTGCCTTCATTCAGAGCACATTAAAATTTAACCAGAAATGGAATTACAGCATTTATTCAAGGATAGACAAGTGGTCCTAGCTAGGTTACATGATATTCAGGGTCCGATTGTCCCGGACCAATCCTCGCATAAAAAGAATCAGGCAAAATAGTAAATTGCTAATTTTATTCATGTTTACGTGATGCACAACCACCCCGACTCAAATATCACAATGGACATGAAGAGTTTCCCTGCATTAGCAACTTTAGTCCAGGTTTAGATGGGACAACTTGAGAATTTAGAGCGGTAGCTATAAATTGTGACTAAAACAAAGAGCCATAGAATATTAATACTATAGAATATGAATATCTGAGCAGTCGACCTCATGAAAAAAAAATGGCAGTTTGACTTAGAACAAGAAGCAACTGTATACATTCTGCTTACTGGACATTTTGTGGAATTCTCCTTTCTGCGATGAAAGGCACTAATCGTAGTCTTCCCTCAATTTCAACGAATCTGGATTAAAAAAAGACAACAAAACCACAGAGGCAGGAGTTAGGCACTGGAAAACATCAACAAATAAGGCCAGCACAGTCAGGTCCCTACTCCTTATGAGCCAAAGTAAAACAAACCTCACGTTTTCTTGAGCGCATGGATTTAAACATCCAAAGTGTAAACATTACGGGCTGAACAGCAAAACCATGCGTGTGTGTATATATACATTACATAGTGTATTAAATAGCAATATCACTTAGCAGTCAATATAAAAATGGGAAATCATCAACCATTTTTGCAGCCAATGTTGGCTAAAAACCTTGCCCACTTAATTGCCATCTCGCAATGAAATTAACCATCTAGCTCATGTTACACGAACCAATTTGATCACTGCATCTCTGCCCAGCAGTGGAAAGTTAGACAACTACACATCACGTGAACCCGCCGTTCTCAACCGGTGGGTCACAACCCATCAGTGGGCCACGAGCGCCACCTAGTGATCCGTGGAGACCAGACACAAGTTGGCCTTGAGGTGCAAAAGGTTGTGAACCCCTGACCTGAACAATGAGAGCTGTAGG
This sequence comes from Geotria australis, assembly GCA_036362915.1. Lineage (NCBI taxonomy): Eukaryota > Metazoa > Chordata > Hyperoartia > Petromyzontiformes > Geotriidae > Geotria > Geotria australis. Next base: position 6,720,725 of record JAZEWU010000001.1, read on the forward strand.
TCTTGCTTGTCGGAACCCCGCAGCAATTGTCTAAGGCTGAACCTTTCCA
>JAZEWU010000001.1:6721273-6751641 GCA_036362915.1 Geotria australis
GCGCTATATAAATGCTATTATTATTATTAGATGGGACTGCTGTCGGGGAAAGAGGGAAAGTTTGTGCGAATCAAGAGGGCCTGATGACCGGAAGGGCTTACCGCTCCATAAACACACCCTCACTACCCACGCCTTGGCTCTCCTGATAACGGTACACGCGTGTCTGTATACGGTACAAGCACAAGCCGCTGTTTTTTTTATCAATCCACTGCTGGATGAGGGCCTCCTCACGATTAACAACGGGCAGTGATGGGTATTTTGACCACACTGCATTCGGTGAGTGCTGGTTGGCGAAGGTGGATGCAGTGCAGTGTGTCATGATTGTCAGAAACCGCTTAATCCTGTACAGGGTTGCGGTAAGCCGGAGCTTACCCCGCCAGACACAGGTAGCAAGGCAGAGTCATACCCAGGATGGGACGCTAGTCCATCACAAGGCACCGGGGGCAATTTAGTCAGCAGGCCAATTAAGCTATGCAGCAGCATGTCTTTGGAATGTGGGAGGAAACCGGAGTGTCCGGCGAAAACCCACGCGGACACGGGGAGAACATGCAAACTCCACACTGAACGGCACCCGAGCCGGGATTCGAACCCGGGGTCCTTCTTGCTGTGAGGCGGCAGCGCTACTCACCGCGCCACCGTGCCGCCCCCAGTGCAGTATGCATCCAATGTTATTACTAACATATCGCTATGTTATTACTGTGTCATGTTTCACGGCGTTACCATTGCCAACTCCGTTGTCCTATCATAAAGATCCGTACTGTCGACTCCCTGGCCCGTTCTTGTCAAAAGTCTTCCCATGGCGGAGTGCCCTGTTTTCCCTCCACAGTAGGCGCATTCTTTCCGTAGAACATCTTGAGACGCTGTGGCAATGAGACGCGGTATAAACCCACACCGTGTTGCCTGTACAGCAACTTAATAAACGGACACCAAGTTCGGGGAAGGGGGGGTCCCAACACAGCCATGGTGGGTGGCGAGACACGGGGTAAGCATAACTTCTTCCTCATACCCCCCTCCCCCAAACCCTCCTCCTCTCTTCTACATCGACACATCAACGATCACAACCACACCAACAACAATAACCCTTGACGACAAACACAACAACAAGGTACGAGCCACGTTTCCGCGCCGCTCACCGCTTCTTCCTTTGTTCTCCGCTTGCCGGGGCCGCTCATTCATTCACTGACAGGGCGAGCGAGCGTCACCGTGCGTGATGACGTCACGCGCGCGCGTACCCCGTGGAACGCTCACCGGCACGCAAGCCGCGGTCGAGCGTCGTGACGTAATGACGCAAACGGGAGAGGCGAGTTGACGCGGTGGATCGGTGAGCGCCACAGCGCGACGTTACGTCCGCGCTCACAGCCGGGTCGTGCGTGATGACGCCACGACGCAAGGCAGTAAAACGCTCTACCCGTCCCAAGGCCACCGCGTGCGTGGTGACGTCATGACGCACGTCGCACCGCGACTCGCCGTACGTAGTGTCGCTGGGCGTCGGGGTTACGTCCACTCCACGTGGTACGCGAGCCCTACGTCGTGATTGGTCGGTTTGCGACTTACGGAAGGAAGGCGTCACGTGACTTTGGGAGCACTTTATTGCTACTAAAGCAATTACATTGATTGCATTACGAATGCTTTTTTTTACAGTTATTTGCAGTTTAAACTTCCATGCACGCCAATGGTGCTGTGCACAGGAAGTGGTTATTGCAAAGTAAACAGCGGTCACGAACCAGTACAACGCAGGCAACCTATTGCGTGCAACCTCTTATCCCTCACGTCTTCAATAGTTGCTGGTCGTTGCTGGCCGCGTGGCGGTGTGGACCTTTAAGGCTGCGCTCAAATGTAATCACACAAACCGTATACTGTATGACGTACAATGGACCCGCTACAAGAGTCGATCACTACGATTCTGACACGTATTATAACAAAGAATCGATTGTAGTGTGTATTGTCTTTATCCTGCTTGTATTGTCTTATTCTGACCCATTAGTCTTAAGGTAACACGTGTTTTAAACTTTTTATAAATGGTAATGCAATAGATATTTTCTTTCAGGAGCACAGTTCAAGTCATGTGTTGTGAGCATTTGGATCGATACACGCCTATTGAATCGTTGCATAACGATGTTCTCCCCACGATACCTCCTTAAGAATCGATTCCTTTGTACTTGCTGCTGACATATTTTCTGTTTATTTCTGACTAAGCAGCTAAATACAAGCGACTGCATAGCATTCTCACGATATTAATAGAATCATACACGAACAGAATATTTTTCGGACGTTAGGATTCTACAGAATCGATTTTACACAAGTGAATCGACTCTCGCCAGACCTCTCTCTGGCTTATATTTGGCGCCAAAGGCAGAGCGCGGCGCCTGAGAAACACCGCAGCCGGGAACAAAACATCGGCAATAGTATCAACACTATCATCATCCTCAACACTATCAACACCACAATCGACCGAAACAATACTAGAACCACTATACCCGCCTCACGTCACGTATAAGGCTGCAGCTCCTGGCACGGTAACGTGGAATGGACTCTACCCCCTGTCAGGTGTAGACGGGGGCCTCTTTAAAAAACGAAGTTTTTACTACGCGGCTGCAGTTTTACTTCATTGTTTTATGCTTCACCCTGCACACCACTGCCGGTTGGTAGCTCTTTTTTAATTTCCGCAGTTTTGAGGGGGATGTACTGAACCCCGCCATGGTAGCGTGGAATTTAACGCAAATGTATCGGGACCGACAGGCGAGATGACATGTTGATCATTGAGACGCAAGAGCGATATCTGCGTTAGGCCGATGAGTGTTACAGTATTTATGTATGTCTCATGGCTGCGATGTGGCCAGAGGATGGAAGTACAGCACTGGATTCCTGAATCTATCTGTAGTGCTTTTAGTGGTACCGCTTTATGTGGTGGGTTCTCGACTTTTCTGCAACAAGCTAATTCATTGGTTTGGCCAAGCGATTCAAAGTGAAGATCGTTCTGAAAATGTGTCGAGACGGTACATAACAGACGTACATCATGATGTAAACTAGTCCCACATTTCTTTGTGGGACTAGTTTGTACTAGGCAAGGCTTAGTTTATGGATCCTTGATTTCAGTTATATATTGTAATTTATACAGTACAGTATTGTCCAGGATTTAAATGGTTCCTCACAGCAGCAGTTCTATTTATTACAGTTCAGCCATATCGGCTTAAACGTTAACATTTATGTGCTTTACCCTGTTCCTGCTCCTGAAAAACTGTGATATGAACTACACGGCTTTGGTGATTGATAAAATTCAACCTAGATTATGATGGGGCAGATCATTCAATCATTGTTACTTATTTTCTTTATATTTGTTACGCTTTGTGAGAGGTTAATTAAGTACTGTAATGTACATTAAATGTTGCTGTTTGGTATTTAAAAAAAACTATCAACGTTTGCATTCAAATTGTATCCTTATCTTTCCTTGTGTCAAGGTTTGACTTGAGGAAGAATGACAGAACGCAGAGGTGTAAAGCTATTTGTAAAGTTCGTTAAAGCCAATAAAAATCAATCAAAATATTTCGAAGAAGCTTTTGAGGTAAGGTCACAAAACATTAATGATCAGGCAACAATGTACTCACTGCTCATTTCAATATAACTTGCAGTCTTTCCTGTCAACATGCAGGTTTATGTTAATGAGCGCCCGTTGTGCTTGATAGAAAATCCACAAAATTCAGTCGGAGTCACTACTGCAGCGAGTGGATGTGGCGGAGGTGCTGGGTTTGCGGGAGAAGGACAGGTCGCTCTATGTGTGCGACCCCTTTCATGGAGCTGCCTTTGATCACCTCGTAAAAGTAAGCAACCACAACCCTGTCCATATTTTCTTTACTATTTTCCCAACAGAATACCAAGTGGCATTATAGTGTACGGAGAGAATTGAGTTCAATGTATGAATCGTTTCTTAACTTGTGGGTTAATGTGGAAAAATGTGTTGTTTATTTGAGCGTTGATAATTTAAACATTTTGAATGTTTGCCTCCCCCTTCCCGCCGCATGGGTCCGTTCTTCCACCACAACTCTCAACCATCTACATTTCCACCAACTGCTGCTCAAAGTTGGGGTGCCGAGTGGTTGGCCCACAGGTCGTGATGTTCTGCCTGGACAGAGAGCGATGTGTTCCGAAGGCTGAGCATCCCGTGCATAACATGGCCCTTGCAGACACAGTAATCTCCTGCACCAACTTGGACAAGGATGCCCGTGTACGTCACATTTTTGCACGTCGTAGTAGTGCTGACACACTTTGTCACATTCACGTATCTGTGCGTGTATATATGTGTGTATGAGGTATTACAATTTCTAAAGACGCGTACTGCGGGTTGTATTGTATATCCAGGACTATGTGCACAAGCTGATGGGGCTGATGGGAGGCCGGATGCTGAGGGACTTCACAAGTGCCGTCACCCACCTGGTGGCTGGGGAGGTCGGCAGCAAGAAGTACTTGGTGGCTGCCAGCTTGAAGAAGCTCATAATGCGGCCTTCCTGGGTCACTGCTTGCTGGGAAGCCTCCCAGGAGAGGTAGGCCAATGGATTATTTAAAAGTAGTGTGATAACAGCGGGTACAAGCAACTGTGTTTGTCAGTAGCTGAGTACATGACAATTACTATCCCAGCCTATGAGCTGGTTGCTTAAATTTTAAATCAATATATTTTTTCCCAATGTAATTTTTACTCATTTATTTTTGTTGCTTGTTTCTTTCTGTCGTGCATCACTTTGTGACCCTCGTGTGAAAGGCGCTCTATAAAATGCTATTATTATTGTTACATTTCGTTTATATTGGGCATCATTCACATGTTGATTTAAACCTGACATAGGTCTCCATTTTAGAACAATGGTAAAAATATGTAAAAATGAGTTGATATCTGCCAAGTATATTTAACCCCAATTCACGTGTGGGCTGGATGGATCACTTGGCAGAAACTTCTGAAGCCAAAAATAGCATGTGGACATGGCTGGCCCCACCTTGATGGACTGTTAGTACCAAGACGTGTTGATGTCACTGTGCCAATGTAGCCTAGCCCAAAGCTCCTAAATTGATGGAGCCACAGCAGATCTGTGACGGATAAAAGTCTGATCTAGTCGATAGGATGTCAAGCATCTGTTTTTTATAGGTCCACCAGAACACTTGTTTCGCGTATTGTGTGTAAATCAGCTTTTGGAGAAGCATTTTAAAATGTTACAATTCTGGTATAAAACTGATACAGATGCTCATGTCAGTAGTGTGTGCGTGGTGCAGACAAATCTGGCAAAGTTAACCTCCGCACAACTGTCCTTGTTCCCGGGCTGTGTCCATGGTTCTCAGGATGGTGTGCGGTACGGACAGTGAGTGTCTGGAGAAGCACATATGCCCCCCGCTGCAGGGTTGCATGGTCAGTGTGACAGGGATCAGCAGCACGGAGAGACGGGAGATCCAGCAGCTTGTAACCAAGCATGGCGGCACCTACTCTGGAGAGCTCAAGATGAACGAATGCACGCACCTCATCGTGCACAAGCCGCAGGGTTTGTTGTGCATTTCTATCATTTGGAAATGTTTACTTCAATACATCTGCAGACATTAAGAGGAATGCATTGATTGGAAAATATTTACAAGTTATAATATCCTATTGATTCTTAATAATAGTAAGCAGGCTTTGGCATGACTCGTTACAAGAAGGGATAATGGCCAGACGTTGAGACGAAGGGAGGAACATGATGGAGAGGATATTACCATGATTTCAGCTTGTGTGCTAGAGCTGGATGGATGAAAGATGACACACTTGGGGAGCCTTTCTTCAGTGTTGCAGGTCATGGTTGATGATGGTCACAACTACAGGGCTTTGTATTGAAACCCACATATTCTATAAAGGTCTTTGTTTAGCATTTCTTCCTCTCCTTGATTGCTTGCAGGACAAAAGTATGAATTTGCACACAAGTGGAACGTGGCGTGCGTGACAGTGCAATGGCTGCATGACAGTGTGGAACGGGGCGCGTGCCAGGATGAGGGCCTCTACAGCGTCGTGCCGCTTGATGACGCGGGGGCCCCCCAGGAGCCGTGCACCTCCACACCCTCGCCCTCACGCGGCCACCTCAGCTGTAAGCCCCAACCACGGTTGAATTTTACTCTGGGTTACATTCATTATGGGCAAAATGCCAGGTACAGTGCCTGATGCAGTGTTCTTTCATATTATTCATCTGCATGTGATAAGATAATGCTGCGATGCTCTTGAAGTAATGGTTAACTTGTGATGCCAATTGATAGGCCAAAAAAAAATACGCATTAGCACAGAACACTATGATTAAAGGTAATAAATAATAAACTGTTTGCAGAAGGGCCTCTTTCTAAGAGGGAGCTTGGAAGCCATTCTAGAGGGTACTTTGACCTCATCCAGCACGCTGCCCAGATGTAACGAACTGAAGTATACCCATTTAAATTACTGGGTGGACAGAGAATGGGGATTTAAGAAACGCGTCCCTTATTTCAACATACCACAAAACAGAACCATACATATTGTCATTGTTTTTCATCAACGGTAATGCTTAGAGAATGAATGCAATTAACGTCTTTCAAACTATAATGGACCACTCACCACGCTTCATGCAGCCTGCGCCATGTCCAACATGAGCAGCATCTCCAACATCAGTATGAGCCGTATCAACGAGACGGCCTCCACCACATCCATGCCCACACGGCTGGAGGTGACGGCAGTGGGGGCTCGGGCCGAAGTGAATGAGCTGGATGCCCTGGACCCTGCACAACTGCATGGACTTGACTCTTTGCTGGATGGCTGCAAGGTATAAAACATCTCTCCCATTTTCCGTTTTGCTGTAACGAGCCGACGGATGTTGAGATCGTATGTTTAAGCTAGGGCAGGCTTTGGAGTATTTAGTTGTGGTTTATTTGGTAGGGCTCTACTTTGGATTGTGGGTTGTCAATGGCTTAGGTGTTGGTTTGAGGTTAGTTTGATGTGTTTTTTTTAGTGGATTAAAATTAATAGGAGGGATTAGTGGTGAAAAGTTAGGTTTGGATTTCAGAATTACGTTAGTAATGGCATTTTAACTAGAGCTAATTATCTTAAAGGTCTTCAACAAGCATAAACTCATCTATAGAATCGACAGCAACTTTTGTTAATTTTAGAGTGTACAACTTTGTGAACTGGATTATGTATGGTCACGGATTTTTTTTGGTTTTTCTGCAATAGATCTTTGTGTGCGGGTTTGCTGGAAAACGTCTGGAGAAGGTGCGGAGGCTGGTAAATCTCGGTGGGGGAGTGCGCTACAACCATAATAGTGCGGACGTCACTCATATCATCGTCGGGGACCGCGGCCTGGAGCGGGAGCTGACTCTCGGGCAGGAGAACTGCATGTACGCATCGTCCCCACTCGGCAGGGCCAGCACAGCGCACAACATCGTCTCTATCAAACAATTCAACTCGCATTAATTAGCAGCTTTATAGCTGTTTTTTTACATGAAAATGAATGCGTGTGAAATTGAAATACATGTACAGCCCTTTTGTCTATCCACTGCAGGATGAGGCCCTCCCCATGCTATGTGGGCTAGGGCGTATTTGACCGTACTTAACACTGGTCCTTACGAATTGGTGACGGTAGCATTGACGTTTTGTTACCGTTCCTGGTATCCGTGCAGGCGTAACGTTGTGACAGCCAAGTGGCTCGTGGACTGCTTCAGCCTGCGCCGCCTACTGCCGACCGAGCTCTACCTCCATCCTGACTACGTGGCCCCGGAGGAGATCCTCCAGCCGGCCCCTCTGGCCCCTGGAGCCAGTGCCTCGAATCAACAACGAGTGCCGCCCCTCACTGGGCAGGGCCCTGCAGTACGAGGTCGCGGGAGCCGCAGCGATGCTGGCGACGGGACGGAGCGCACGGATGATGAACTCATGTTGCAGTACTCACAGTCAAGTATGCGATGCAGCATTGATGTTCATACTCCACTGCTTTTACTAACTGTTACTAGTTGGTCAGAGTTAGTGTTAGGGCCTGAAGTAATCAAATTAGTCTCTCCGCAGCCTTGTGCAGCGCTTTGTGACCCTCGGGTGAAAGGCGCTCTAGAAATGCTATTATTATTATTAATTACATTTTAGCGTATTAGTCGCCTTCAAACAGTAACATACCATTTTGTTAACATGCTATGTTCACATTGTGAATCAAATTTGCTTGGCAATATTTTACAATATGATGAAACGTTTTCTGACTTGACAGGGTGGCTTCCAAATGTTTTTGGAGCTGAAATCTGTACACAATCGTATTTTTTGTGATGACTTTCATACATGTATAATTTATGGTGTATCTGTCATGCAAATGCTTTTATGCACCTTTTGTGTTGTGTCCCCCAGCAGCAGCAGCAGCAGCAGATTCCACAGTCACCAGGAATACAACAGACAAAACCTATGCAGAGGAATTTCACGACAATACAACGATCGGCATCGCAACTCCTTCCACGAGACTCTCTGTTAGCGTGGCCTCCAACGGCGAATCCACGCTGTGTGAGGAGTCAGGCGCTGGTATTTTCAGCCGCAAGCGGTTCATGGTGGTGGGGTTCCCTGCGGACGAGGAGTCCAACCTGGTGCAGCTGGTGAGCGAGCACGGCGGGAAGGTGCTGTCGGCGATCTCCCGCGCCGTGGCCCACTTCGCCGTTGTGCCGCTGCTGGGCTGCGAGGTGGAGAGCACCGTGCATGAGGTCGTCACCAACACGTGGCTGGCAAGTCCCCGTTTGCAGTGGCATCAGTACTTTGTACGAATCTTACTCACTGGTTCCTCCACTCATGTGGAGGACTCCATCAATCAGACTGATTCTTTTGTCACATCCATACTGTCTTCAACCATCATGCTGCAGGTCAAAAACGTATCTTTCTGCTGCTCGCCACACACTGCTGGACTTGCTCAGTATTCTCTCTCATTATCAGGATTTTGGGGATCAAGGTAGAAGCGTTCACGTCGCGATCCCTGTCAAGTAATACTTGGTATTACCTCCAAATTTTACCAAACACTTCGAAGCCGAGCTGAAAGACAACGATGTCCAGAATCTCAACAGATGCCAGAAGCCCCTCAGTCTGGAGCAAGAAGAGAGGCCAATGCCCGCCTTTAAGGCCAGCACTGACTATTATTTCTCTAAATGTTGAAGGGCTGTCTGCAACTAAATAAGAACTTGTTGCAATGGGAAACTGTCATATAACCATCACGCTTCGAAGATTCGAATCGAATCAGGGTTTTTAGATAATTACTTCAAGAAATGCATTAACGCTGCTCTAAAACACCTTCAAAGGTGCTCCTTTTCTTTTCTGGCCTTTTGGTGTTTTGGGCCATGAAGCCTGTGGTCAGCAACCAAGATAAATAACCATGCATGCTTGAAAATATTTAATGAGTCTGCCCAGTATTAGTATCAGCAACACCAGCACACTTAGCAGACTGTGATGTGGAAGCTTACATTGTCATTGGTGTATCAGTGGTCAGTGCAGTGTATTTACAGGCCAGTAATTATTCACCCTCCCCCACTTCTAATACATGTATAGTTCAGTTAAATATTCTATTTTCATTTATGAATGTGCATATGGCATATGTCACTTAGAAAATGTTGCTATATTCTTCTTCTTCTTCTTTGCGATTCTTCGAAGCGCGATGTTAAATTACAGTTTCCCATTTTCTTACACAGCCCCTTGCATTTTCATTGAACTCAGCAAGGTCTTTTGAGCTGCAGAGGTTGGGTAGTAGAGCACAGACAAGGCAGTGTTCCATAGTATGGTCTGCTTCTCCACATTCACAGGTGGTTGGGCCGGTCTTGTAGCCCCATCTGACCAAAGCATCTTTTGCTATATTTATTCCATACATTACATAACTGAATGTTGCATCTTGTCTGCATTCCATATTTTTATTTTGGAGTTGTCCTGCCTCTTGTTAGTCCTTCATGAGATGTGCATCTGTGTGCACAATGTGCGATGACAGATTACGTGTGTGGAGCAGCAACAGTTGCTCGACATCAATTCCAACCCTCTGTTCACACCTGTGCCCGTGCTGGAGGGACACCAGCCACTGTTCGCCTGCGTCCTGTCCATCAGTCAGTTCACAGGGGCTGAACGTGACTGTCTCATCTTCCTGGCCGAAACACTCGGGGCAAGGTAATTTGGGCTGTGGAAGCAAATGCACTGTACTTACACTTCCGATTGGACAATGGATGAATGAAGGCTGCTGAAGGACATATGACAAGAACCATTTATTTATATAACTTACTTTTGTTGAAATTTGTTAGATGTCAAGAAATCCAAGTGAATTGTACACACGTTATATGCATACTGGGCCATTTATAGATGCCTCATGAAAATAATGTGGAGAAATCATCAGTAAAACAACATTTTAATTCAAAACCTGTCACCCACCAATTTAGATACAATTGTTAGATAATTTAACACTCTCCTGATATATTGTTCAACAAACATTTTACAATACTAAAACACTTGAGAACAACGTAAGAGAATTAATAGAAATCAGTGGAGGGCCAAATGGATCACCCTGAACTAACTGTTGGTATACCTCCGCGAATGTGATTTTTTTGACACAGGGTACAGGAGTTTTTTGTACGCAAGGCTAACTTGAAGAAGAAAATGCACGCGAGCACGCACCTCCTATTGCGAGAGGCCAGCGGCTGCAAATTTGAGGCGGCGAACAAGTGGAATCTGCCAGCAGTGGGCGTGGGTTGGCTGCTTGAGTCGGCTCGCATGGGACGTCGTGCCCAGGAGCACGGCCACGCTGTGCGGCCTGGTGAGGGTTCGTGTGTGCACACAGCTGTCGGCTGTGTAAATTCTCTAATGGATTTTATATTTTAATCTTTTTCGCCACTTTTATCTAAATTGTGCTGTTGGCGTCATGTCATCAGATGACGTAACTATTCGGTTCTTGGACAGAGCTGCACAGCTGGCAGAATTTTGCAGCTCTTAAGATTGCCAGTTTCACGACCTTTCAGTATATTCGAAGTAGCCGTAATCATTTATTTTCTGTTGCTTTGATTTTTATTGTTTATTTCTTTTGTTGTTGACATGCCGTCCTCTTCGCGGCCCTTGTGCAGCGCTTTGTGACCCTCGGGTGAAAGGCGCTATACATAAATGGATATCATAGAGCTAGATACCCTTGGGGTCAATTCAAAAGACCTCTGTTCCACATAGTAGGGGTTAACAATTTTGCACCTGCTCTGCCACTGAGGGTCTTTAATAATAATAATAGCATGTTATATAGCGCCTTTCACCCGAGGGTCACAAAGCGCTGCACAAGGGCCGCGAAGAGAACGGCATGTCAACAATGAAAGAAAAAACAACCAATACAATCCAAAGCAACAAACATTAAATGATTAAGGCTGCTTCGAATATACCGAAAGGTCGTGAAACTGGCAATCTTAAGAGCGGCAAAAATCTGCCAGCGTCCCCTAAGACTGCCGTCACTTCGTTAAAGACAAACACGGACGGAGACAGGGAGGGAGGGTGAGCGACAGGGGGAGACATAGGGACACAGAGACAGGAAGACAGAGGCAGACACGAGGGTGAAACAACGACAAACTGACTGACTTTACATGACAATCACGTTTTTAATTCTCAGAGCTGGAATTTAGACATATTTCATCTGATGTTTGTTTGTGTGCAGTCTAAGACCATCATCTCACCACTCTTGAGAACCCAGTTAAGTCACAGGGAGCTGCCTGGATTCATTCCCAGGATTGCAGCAGTGCCAGCTCAATAGACTGACGTCTGAGCCACCAAATCATCTGGATTTACTTAATTAAAACAACCTCACAACTCCTAATTAGACTTAATAAAGTAGGCATGTGTATTATTAATAATATAATAATATACAAGTCTTGTTTTTAAAATATGCAAATTAATTTGTAACCAAGTTTTGTATTGGTGAATATTACAGTACCAAATTTGTCTACCTACGTAAATGTAAATTATAGTTATCATTCCAAATATGCATAATGGCGTTGTGTTGATAAAAGGCAAAAATATAGTTACCAAAGTGTCCTGTTTTCTGCTAATTTAATTTATATTTGCCTATTTATGTATAGCTGTGTATATATGCTCACACAGGCAACGCTACAGAGCCTGGAACTCCAGTTAATGCTGCCTTGAGTCGAGAACAGGAGGTGCTCAATGTTCCACCGGCGGTGGACACTGCACAGATATCCACAGCTACGTCCCTCGACGTTGAGGCCAAGTGCGTGACCCCACTGGCCTTCAATCGCTTTCGAAGCAAAATCTTCAACAACGTACTAGCAGTGGAGAGGGGTGGTACAACATCATCTAAGGTAAATTACTTTGATTTTTGATAATCCACAATGTTCACTAAAGATTTCAGGTAATGTTTAAATATTTTCGAAGCATGTTAAAAATATTGGTTTTAGAATTGTTTTAAATTGATGGCAACCATAGTTCAAATTTGTACGATTCTGTTTAAATGAAATTGGTATGCTGCTTTATTTTCCTGTCTAGAGTAGAGATGTTCTGGCAGCCAGGGGAGTGTTGCCCATACTGCTTTTATTAATGAGCATGGGCATGCTGTGTTATAGACATCGGGCAAATAGCTATTCTCTTCACTCATTGTGGTCAATTGTCATCGGGCGGGAATTTTCTACAATTATGTTTGTGGTGAGCAAATAGATGCAATTATTGGGTGGTCAGCGAGTCGGCAGACTCATAGTGTGTGATTGCATGCGCACATACACATGTCCATTTGTGTTGTCAAGGCAGCAACTGTGATTTATCCGAAGGTGGGGGCAGCTGTTGGCAAGGCTGTTGAAGATAAGGACACTGCGAGAAAAGTGGCAGGTGGTGGCGGTGGGTCAGAAGCTCAACAGGACACACCCTCCAAATTCCTCTGTCGAGACAAACTCATCAAGCCCTCCTTTGATGTGAAGGTACAGATGGGATGGGTGTGTATGTGTGTACATACACCGTGGAAACGTCTGCTTAGTAAATTATTGAACATTCTATTTTGCAAAGTGTCAACAAAAGAAGCAAGCTTACTTAACTAAATATGACAATACAAGTAGCTGTGGTATTTTGTGATAAAAAATTGTGATGATAAATGCATACAATGCATTTTTCACATTCACGATTGCTTAGGTATATGGTAAACCCTCGATATTTGTGGGTTCTGCGTTCTTTGTTTTGGCTATTCACGGATTGCTAAACAAGTGCATACAATTTCGTCTGTTTGCGAGTTGCGGTGCTCCATATTCCAAGCCGCTGTAGGGACCATGCTGTACTCTACGCTAGGGGAAACTATTGTGAGGCCCGCTGTGTGACGCAGTACAGAAACGCTTCCAGCTCATGCCGTCCTCTGCCCCCACGCGAGGGCGGTGGCAGCTTGAGTTGGAAGCTTTTTCCCGCCACGTCTAGCCTTCCTACTGTACCATCAGGTCCTTAAATGGCTTTAAGTTTGCTTTTATTTGACATAGTGCTTAAATATAATACTTGCTGATTTCGGTTTTACGTCTTTGGTTTTTGTCGAAATACTATATATTTGTGTCGAATAATCCCGTAATATCAGAACAATATTTGTGGATTCATCATTCGTGCGAATCTAATGAACATGCTCTGCAAATGGCGAGGGTTTCTCGTTATATGCATTGCTGTATAAAGAAATCCTTACTGAGCTAGTGAACAAATTTAATTCCTTTTTTGCAGAATGTTCAATGAGGTGTGGTTCTTCTTTTGTATGGATATAAATTGAATAGCAACTATAGATTGATGTCAAGTTGTAAATCAATTAGAGATTGGTAGACTTAGATCTGGATATAAAATTAGAAAAAAATGAAAGCAGATTCCAAATAGTAGCCTATTATTAGATAGTTTGCAAATATATCAACTAATTATCCACTGTTACTCTATCCCGTTTTTTAATTGAAGACGGAATGTTTATTTTCATCGTTCTGTAAAGCTTGCTGTGCTAGTGTGCTGGTAACATGTTTAAACTCGTCTGGGGGTTTTAATTATTTTTATTGAAAGACCAAAGTCGCTCATACTTCCATATCACAACCACTGAGTTGCATCGTATATTGGTAGTTACATATAATACTCCACAACTCAGGATAACAAAAACAGTTTTGTACTGATGTAGATTTTCAAGGCTCGATTCATGATTGTTGCTCTTTAGAGCTGTTCTTTTGGGATAGCCGTGTCGAGTGATCTCCATCTCTCTCACAACGTTTGCCTCCCAACGTGGGAGGCGAAACATCGCGAAATGTCACCTGATGATGCTTCCGACACTATCCCGAAAGAACAGATCTGAAGAGCAACCATCAAAAACTGTTTTGAACTCTATTAAAACCCTGGCTAGCCAGATCAATGGGGGGTTTGGCTAGCTATAAAGTCTGGCTAGCTGCTAAAACAAAATTACTATAGTAAATCAATATAATAATTATAAAATAGGGCGGAACGGTGGCGTAGTGGGTAGCGCTTCCGCCTCACAGCAAGAAGGTCCCGGGTTCGAATCTCGGCTCGGGGTGCCTTTCTGTGTGGAGTTTGCATGTTCTCCCCGTGTCCGCGTGGGTTTTCGCCGGGCGCTCCGGTTTCCTCCCACAGTCCAAAAACATGCATAGGTTAATTGGCCTGCGGACTAAATTGCCCCTGGTGCCCTGTGATGGACTGGCGTCCCGTCCTTGGTATAGCCATGCCTTGCGCCCTATGTCTGCCGGGATAGGCTCCGGCTCACCGCGACCCTGTACAGGATTAAGCGGTTTCTGAAAATGAATGAATGAATGAATTATAAAATAGCCTTGACCCGGCACTCTCAGCCGGTCGGTTGTGGCCCATCAGTGGGCCGCGAGCGCCACCTAGTGGTCCGTGGAGTCTATATCCAAGTGGACCAAGTTTGCCTTGAGATGTAAAATGTTCAGAACCCCTGGCCTAGACAACCCTGTAACCTATAAACCTTGTAAAAAATTACTTAATGCATTGCATATATGTTTTAATGCTAGATATATGCTTAATGGCGTAGGATCCATTCAAGAAAACTTTGCGGATCACAAATTTCTAGAATAGCACCTTGATCCTCATATACGTACCCATTCGCCATAAATATTGTACTAAAAACTATGAATAAACACTTATCGCACTATATAATGCAGGAAAAGCTGAAAACAAAAGATATTAGAACATGCAACAATACAAATATGACTAAAAGCCATGAATAAACACTTACACGCACTACGTAATACAGGAAAATCCGAAAACTAAATATATTAAAATGCGCGACAATACATATGCGTTATCCGCAACAGTAGAGTCTTCCGGGCTTGGGTGCTGCGGGTTAGGGTCCATGGGTATTTGACAGCACCTACTCCCCATCGTGAGGCAGAGGTGAGGGGGGCAACAGTATAGTGCTTCTCCTCACAGAGCGGTGTAGCATGTTCTGGAACCTCAGCAAACATTTCGCAAGTGTGTGGATTCGCGAATCGCAAATTCGCGTATAACGAGGTATGCAACATGCACGGCCATGTGCAATGCATGTGCATGCACTTTAGCCTCATGCTCTACGTGGTACTGGAGGCTGAAATAATATTTTTTTGTATTTGCATTATTGGTCTGATTAATTGCGAAATGTGGCTTGTTGGCATCCGGCGAGCCGGGATTTGCTGTATTTATACAAATATGGACATAAAAAGGGTAGTTGCAGTGGGATGGTTCGGAGGACAGTTAATGAAAACATGCTTTTCTCTGCATTATTGTAATAAATATTGAAGAAAGCTTGCCATATTAGCCCAAATCTGAGGATGTAACTTGTCGGAGTTTTAGAGCAGAGTCTGATGGATGTAGTCCATGGCTCCCATCAGGACACGCTGCAGAACTTGGAGTCACCTGAGGGTGGGCAGGGCGCAGCCAACCGTTCAGCCAATGACACACCTCTGTCCCAGCTCTTCCGCAACAACGTCAATGTGGCCCTGGCCAACAGCACCCGGCCCGGAGACCCCGCCAGCCCCGAATTGCGCAGTGCCATGCAGAGTGAACAGGTATGTTTTTTGGTTTTATCACGATAGCTGAACACAGACCCATATGCCCAACATTTCATATCATGGTTAAACAAAGTAAAATTCAATTCTGACACTGTAATGCCAAAGCCACTATACTTTACAATTGCTGGTATTTCCATTAAGCTTTCAATCATACAGAGAAAATATTGAATGAGTTCAAACTAGTTTTATACCGAACTAGTAAGTACTATACTACACATGAATATTTTATTCTTAAATAAGTACAACTCAAGACCATTTTAGAAATTGTATTTGTTTTATCGGGGTTTTTTGGCTGACTAATGACAATAAAGTAAGAAAACCATAGCATGTAGACTATATAGATGAGTAAATACCTTTATACATAATTCATTGCAGTATTTCAGGCTAATAAATCAAGAATGCAGGGAGCGTCTTGCAGTTTTCTCCCTGCGGGCAAGTATGTTATTCATCGTGTGCTCGCCTACACTAGCTGGTTTTGGCAAAATTCCTTCTGTTTTCTGGCTTTGCTTTTACTGATGGGCTTTCCTCCCTACCACATAATCCCTCCTCTCCTATCAGACAGCCCAGACACGTTCTTAAAACTACTTAACTGCCAATGTGGGAAAGCCAATGTGTCACCTTTTTGGCTCCCGATGCAAGGGTTTGCCATCTTTATGAGGTCATACTTCACACAATTGCATGCAGTCTTTGTCTTCACTTGAATGTGCATTAGTTTCCCACAATATAACTGCAATGCCAATTGACGAGCTGCAGCATTTACAAATGTAGAGCCTCATCTGGAACTTAAAAGCACCAGACATATTGTCAGTGCACTGTAATCACAAATCTTTTGCCGATCTGTCACAAAACAAGCTGCTCTTTTACAGTGTGTTAGATGTCTTCATCAAAACACTAGCGACATCTTGATAATGACACATGGATTGACATGTTATTTTGATCTAGTGGATTTGCATAATTTACCATGATACCTTCTAAAATGTTCATAAACCAATTGACGAGCTGCAGCATTTACAAATGTAGAGCCTGAACTGGGTGAGTATGATAGCAAGGTGTGCACTGCATAGCCCCAAGCTGCATGACTCATTGCGCTATGCGTCTGTGCCAGAACCTCCAATGGCTAGGTGCGGTACATATCACCCCACCTGCACGCCACACCCGCCCTGCCAAAGTTCTCCACACCTCCCTCTCTTCAAAACCACTACCGCCTTTTGCTGTGGTTTTGAGTCATTGCACTCTTCTTCTTCTTTGCGATTCTTCGAAGCACGATGGCTAGCTTCTGGACATCGTTGTCTTTCAGCTTGGCTTCGAAGTGTTTGGTAGAATTCGCAGGCAATACCAAGTACTACCTGACAGGGATCGCGACAGGGATCGCACTGTATCGCCCGCTTCCCAATGCACACCTCTGTCCTAACCCCTAGCCTGCTGGCCCTCCACCCCCCAGACCCGACATGAGAGACAAGCAAGACCAGGCTGGAAAATGACCTGTTTTTCTGTTGTTAAAGCCTTGAGGCCATCTCAGTGGTTAGGGCATCAGTGGAAATACCCGGTTACATGGCAGGTTGGAGCAGGCTTTTCTCGAGCAAGAGAACGTGGTTAATGAAAAATATTGGATGTTCCCAGCTTCTAGATGTATGCTATTATTCAGGGTGCTTGCTGTCTTTTACTGTATTTTTACAAATATCTGCAGACATGAGCGTTGGATATCTTAATTGCTATGTCGTGCACTATTTTAATTATTTGCTCGCAATGCCATTAATGTTATATACTGGTAACTAACCACACTTTAACTACAATTACTGATTTGGCCAGCATGTAATGTTCACTAGCACCATTATTCTTACTTTTTTAGCTATCGAAAATGTAGCAATGTTTAAACATATTCCGATGTGTGTTATCAAATTTTACTTGTTAGTTGCACCTGCTGTTTAAATGTGCAACAAAAGCAGGCACCCTTGTGCCAATTCAGGATACCAATGTCCAATGTGTTATAGAAGCAATATAAAAGGTGTATATAGGTGCTTGTAATATGAAATCATGTAAACCTTCACTATCCGTGGAGGATAGGGTCCTGAGATTCATGAGAATGGTGAATCCGCGAATACTGTGCTGATATTAAGGGCATATAGGAAAAATGGTTCATGACATGCAAAAATAACCATATTTTGACAAAAACAATGAACAAGTGATTTATATATTTACGTACTATGTAATATAAATTAAAAATAAACTTAAAGCTATTTACTAACTTGGCATGATGTTGATAAAATTTGAAGGCTACACGTGGTCAGAGAATGCTTCGAGCTCACGCAGCCACCGCCCCCACGTGGGGTCAGAGGGCGGCATTAGCTGGAAACGCTCCTATACCGTACATGTATGTGCCGCATGGCAGGCCTCGCACGAGTTGTTAAGGTGTAGAGTACAGCTCGGTTCGTACAGCGGCTTGGAATATGTGGGGCTGCAGCCCATGCGATGCTTTATATTCCTGATTATTTTGTGTTTTTATGCAGAATGGAACCACAAGCATTCTATCAGGAGTGGTGATATGCGTGAGCAAAAAACTTAGCAAGAGTGAGGCAGAGCTGAACAGCATCGCTGCCTCGCTGGGAGCAGAGTATCGGTGAGAGCATCTACGTATAATAGACACGTGTACTGGCCACATACATCCACGCACCTGTATACTCTGTTTATAGATTACATGACAAACTCTGCTTGTGGGTTGAGGTGTGGAGTTGAGGGGAGGTGAGTCAGGTATTATGGATGTTGAGAGTGTTGAGAAATCGTGATAATTGGCTTCAGCAAAGTACACAAACTTTAAAGTGTGAGTAAAATAGCTGCCACTGCCTATATTGGTGTGTTGTGACCTATTATGAGCTGTACATGTACTGGGAACCCAAAGTGTATTGGTCAGATTTATTCAATATGCTAAGACTTCCATGTAAGCAAAACCTCGGCAGAGCTGTGTTTTGAAAAGCTATGGTTTCTGAAAGGCAGAGGAATCTCATCAACCTCTCAGTCGTAGAATATAAGTGACAGCCCCCTCCAGGGAGTTGAACTAGTCAACCTGAGGATTTTCATCTCCCGCAGGGTGTTTGAGCTCTGTTTAAAATCTATATTGATGGGCACACGGGTTGAGCTACCAGTAAATACCTACTATAGTGCATCTTTCCCCACCCTTGAAAAATATGATTTTTTCGTTAATGTGGGTTCTCAGATGTCGAAGGCGTTTTTGTTATATTTAACACATTCATGTGTGGGTGTTTCAACACATTCCAAGCCATGAGTAGTAGGCTTAAAATTGAGCTATCCAACGTTTCCATCAACGCCCTTGAACAATATGTTTGGTATTATGAATTTGCACAACAAGCCCCATTCCCAATCAGTAAATCCAACTTCGTTTGTTTATCACAGTGCACCTATTTGCCGGGTGCTTGCGAAACAGTTCTGCCTATCATCGCTGCTTTTATGGTGAAAGGAGAGTATGTGACTGAATTAACTGAATTTGCTCATTTTTGACTGGGACAGAGACCAACAAAAATATCTGCAATTGAGAGCGTTGGTAAATTAATACAGCATATAAAATGTTATGCCATAATGCATATATATTCCTCTTGCAAATTAATCAATTGATTTGTAATGACTGTATGTTCATTGCTAAATAGCCTTATCTGGTAGCAAGCCTATACAGCGTACACTCGCAACCAAAGTGTAAAATAACTAGGCTTCCCTGCAATATGATGATTTATGTGCACACGTTAATTATAATTCTGTGTTGTGTTACCCCTAACTAGGTGGAGCTTTGATGAGGGAGTGACGCATTTCATCTATCAGGGCCGGGCTAACGAGAGCTCACAGGAGTACCGTGTCGTGCGCAATCGCGGCATCCACATCGTATCCGAGCACTGGATACATGCCGTATGTTCCCACAGTGCTGACACAACAAAACACACCATCGCTTCTGTTACCTTTCCCACATACAGGGCAAGATTATCACGTTTCAAAATGGCTGAAACGTCACCTTGGTGATTTTTCGCCTTTGTAGGAACGGCTTGCTTTCAACAAAACCTTGAACAAAAAGTAGCATTCTCCAGCACATGAATGTTACGCAATGTGTACGATTATTATCATTGATCATTGTTGATTAAAATAAATCTTTCTTTACCTCGTCCTTTTGTGAATATGATAACATGATGGTTGCTCTTCATGATGACAACAGGATTTTTTTGAAGGACCCAAGCTTTGCCAGTGAAGAAATGTTCTAAACGACATTAGCTGAAACTTGGTTGTGGGTGCACTCCTGTAAATGCGTCGCCGTCTGGCTGCCTGTGCTGTTTGCGCAGTGTGCCGAGGAGCAGAAACACGTGCCTGAGACTCTGTACCCACACTCCTACAACCCCAACTGGAGCCTGAACCTGAGCGCAGTGCAGCAGCCACAGCGTGTGACGCGCAGCTTACGACGGCAGCAAGGCGCACGTGCTGCCAACAACCAGGTGATGCCCCGAGTCTGAATTTACTGCTCAAAGATACAGATGTCCTGACTGTTTGTGACTAAATCACCCATGTCTTAAAAAAAAAGCAGGTTTACACCTGGATAGTGCTTTTATGGACAATTGCCATGCATGACAGGTTGTGATAGGCTGCAAGGCTTTGTCGTGGGCAGCGTGCAATACGTACAGAAAATTACAATATCCTGTATTTAGATGGTTCCACATATATGCTCCCTGCCTTCAACCCGCACAAACCAGCATGATGAGATATGGTCACATAACCCCAATGACCAGCATGGCATAAGAGAGCCCTCATCCATTAGTGTACAGGTAGCTTAACTGCAGCGTTCTCATTGAGCCTGTATTGCCGCTTTTGTACATCACTCATTACTTAACAGAGCTTTTCTTTGTGACAGCACGAGTTGAATGAACACTTACGTACTTTACGGTGTGTTGAGTGTGGGGTCGCCACCATTGACAGAAATGTGCATTATAATCGCAGGCTCTGCACAAGCACAGTTAAAGCATATGGTGTGTCGTTCTTTGTTTTTGCTTTAGGAGCTAGACACAGATGATGAAGATGAATACACAACCCAGCATGGAAACCATTCCAACAAGAAAGATGACCAGCTTAAAGAAAAAATGATAGGACAAAATGGTGAGTACAGTGGAGAAGAAAAATATATGGATGTCATGAAAACATGCTTGTTAAATCAGTTCACTGGAATAGTGTAAGTAAAGTGTATTCCATTGATTAAAACGAGCTTTGTCGAGAGTCTTGGTAATGAGCACTCATTAGCGTGTCGTAACAGACGAGCCACAATGTGCCCTGGCAGATGCGTTGGCGACGCTGGAGGGGCGGGGGAACTTACAGCGGCAGCTGCAGGAGATCATGATGGCAACGCGGGCAGGAGCGATGGGCCCCAGCCGTCTGAGTACCAGCTCCCCACAGCCTCAACAAGACACAAACAGTGGAGCATCGGCAATGCGTGCAGGACGGATCAGCCACAGTCGAACATGGGACAACGTGAGGTGAGATGCTGCCACCTCTTTTCCTTCCCACATATGTTGGATCTAGGGTTGTGGGCCTGAATTGTAATCTGTGTAAACCAGGTGCTGTGAGGTGGAGCAAAATAAATATTAGTTTCAACCGGTCCCTTCACCTCAACACAGGCACAGCCAAGGATAAAATGCCCTGAAAATGTATTATTAAACGGTTTGACTTACTCTCTTATTAACTTATTATTGTGGAATCGTAAATTAAAGTCCTGTTAGATCTGGCTACCAGCTTACTGGACCAATTTTGCTGTGGTGCAAACCGTGTGAGTGGCAACAAAAAGCAGTGGATGTTGGCAGCGATCACTGCTGGTTGAGCTGCTTCATTAGCTGCGGGCTCAGCGTGCTCGTCTCCCCCTGGCGCACACTGCAGGTCATCTCCTGCACCCCTGGACACACACTCGGAGCAGTCACAGGGCGACCAGATCACATGGGATGACCCCACAGCCCGGGAGGAGCGTGCCCGCCTTGCCACTCAGCTGCAATGTGGAGCCACTAACCCCATGCCTGGCCCAACGTCCGGGCCGCCTCCCAACCCGATTCCTCCATCCAGCACAGCCAAGCAGCCCCCCCTTGCCCAGCTTGCTCTCACAAAAGGTACCAGCGTTTTTATTCCAGATACTCATTGATAACCATTGCTTGTACTAAAAAGCCAAGTTCGATTATTTATCAGTTTCCTACTCAACGTAGCACCATGATGTCAAGTCATTGCTAGAAGTTAAAATGTAAGCATGTGGCAGACAGTAAGATATTGCAGATAGTAATTACTATGAGATTCAATTTCTCTCTTGCACACATAGGCCAGATGTTGTTGATGAATGTGTGGATCAAAAGAATAGTCATTAAGTATTCTTTTATGTTTGGCTGGAAGGCCACCTGTTTGTTCTAACACCTTCATAAGTGAGTTAATGCAATGGGATATTTCTTAATGCGTGAACTTGTAATGATGGTATCCACCAGTAGACACTCATTAACAATTCACAAATTAACACCTGTGTCCATGTAGCGTCTATTCAAAAGTACATTAATGAATTAGGAACAAGCGAGAGCCCAAAAAGATCACTTATCTTGGCGGGGGAAACTTGGTCGTGAATATAAATAAAATATTGCAAGTAATGGTTAGAAAAAGACACTCTATATAACCCAATGTAAATTATACTTTACATTTTCACAGGTAAATTTTGTACAAGACAGTGCAGGTAAACCAAAGCATACTTTAAAGAAAGATGAGTCGTCTGAGTTCTTAATGCTCAATACGTTCATGTTGGTGTGTGTGTATAATTGACTCAGTTGAGAAGAACAAGCAGGTCCCTGAGCAGGGTGTGACGCTGCCCACCGGCCCGGACTCCACGCCACAGGCACCCAGCATCGCCTTCCCGCTCGCAAACCCTCCCGTGGCACCTCAACCCCCAGAGACGGTGCCAAACATAGGCCACACATGGCAGCTACGCAAGAAAACTTTGTTTACAGAATTGCTTTCCGAAGCCGTTCTTTTGTGATAGCCATGTTGACACGGCTATCCTGACATGGCTGTCCCAAAACACCAGCGTCGGAAAGCAATTATCATACACCGAGCTGTGGAAACCTATATTTGTACATTGTCTACACTCATTTATATTTTGAAGGGAGCAGTGGCACAGTGGTTAGCACACTGCGGTATGAACCCGCCGACCTGATTTAGATTTTCAAGCCATGGCTAATGTCAATGGCGAGTGATGTCTGAACCAGTACTGTATCCACTCCTTTATCAACCTGCACTCACTAATGAGATGAAGTGTGGTTCATTAACAGCCATAACCAAAATGGCATGGGGACTCCTTAGTTTAGCAGAGCATTTACAAAAGGCTGGCCATTTTTTGTTATTTCCTTCTACTTAATATCATCTTGGGAAAAAAATGTCTCGACACATATTGAACTATTTTTGGACTGCTGCCACCGCGACCCTCACCAGGACAAGCAGTTTAGAAAATGGATGGATAGATATTTTGCAAATTTACCACGTGTGTTTTTGTGCTGTTGATAATGTTACTTCAACAGGATTTTCCTAAAGAACAGACAGGCGTGTAATACAACTTTTCTTCTTGTGCTGTACAACAGGATAGTAGTGAGCGTGAGGATGATGACACTCAGCCCCAGCGTTACTACCAGCTATCTTCCATGAGTGCCCAAGAACGCATCGACTATCTGCAGCTCATAGAGCAGCTTGGTAAGACTCCAACTGGGTGTCAGGGCTGATGAAGTTGTCACGTAAATTTATTTTTTGTATTTAAGACATTGGTGTGTAGAATGCCTACATTGTTGGATATGGCTGGGGTGACTGCAGGAAAATAGTAGTTTGTATTGTACATTATGTATTTTGTATAGCTTATTGTATTTGGGGTTGTGTTCATTTTAATATCCCATCAAAGTATAGGACCTCAGTGACTTAAGGTCATAGTAATTACTTGTGGCTATGCCTCCACGGAAAAATACGCACATTTCCTAGAAGTTACATTTTTATGAAGCCTCGGTAAGCCAGGGGAACGTGTGAATTTCATAGAAATGTAAGCCAATTGGAATTCATGGAAATTATTATGCTGTCATCTAAATCCTAGCTCCACAATTCAATGAAACTAAAAGTTGTATGGTTAGGTAGTGAACCTTGGTATATCATCAGTACTTTCCGAATGTCGGCTTTATAATTGTTTAGTCTATCTAAACAATTATAGGTCCCCTTTCCCTCCCCAGACCAAATCACCTTCAACCCAACTTAAAAGCAATGGCACAAAGCAAACATATAATTATGACATGCCCAGCTTGGCATTTAAATGTATGTTTCAGCGTCTACTTGAGTTATTGCCTTAGAGACTGGAAGATCATCAGTCAGCAGGTTGATGGCATTAGGCGTGATTTCTCACTTAACAGAGTGAACCGTGTGAAGGGTTCCATCTTCCAAGCCTGTAGTAAAAAGGAATTCAAAGAAGAAAAGCTGCAATTTCAATACATGTTCTTTTTTTACATATCCAGACTTCACCAATCAAATAAATGTGAAATTACGATTTCTAATGATGCATTGCATTTACAAATGTAATGCATTATGAAATTGCAGATGTTTTGTTCCTAATTCCTTAATAAGATTAAAACATGAGTATGAATTCCAAACTTGTACTGTTTATGTCTACACTCCACCGACTGTTTTCATCTCTACTGTTATTAACTTTGTCCTGATTTTTCTTTTGGGAAAATGCCGTAATATAAAAAATGGTAGTGTTATAGCAATTTGCTATTCTGTAAAGATTGTTACATTTTGTCAAAGAATGTACAACTTTCTGCTAGTAAAAGCTTAATAACTTATCCTCCTTCTCGTGTGAAAGGTGGAGTTGTGCTGGATAAGCAATACTTCGACCCAAGGTGCAGCCACATCATCGTAGGGAACCCTCTGCGGAATGAGAAATACCTGGCATCAATGGCAGCTGGAAAGTGGGTGCTACACAAATCCTACTTGGAGGCATGCCGAGCCAAGGGCCACTTTGTACAGGTGCGCAGGTGTGGGTGGGACAGAGGGGAGTTAGGTGGGCAGGTGTGCATGGGAGGGCAGTGAGATGGGCAGGCCTGGTTGGGTGGTATGTAGGTTCAGGTGGAAAGGAGGTGACGTGGGGGGGGTGTGGGTGAGAAGGGAGGGAAGGAGGTGGGATGTGGATAAGGCCTACGGTATGCTGCTCATCGTTGAATGGACAAAAACTAGTGACTAAAGAAATGTGCTTTCTCTAATTTTAATGCCATTTCCCTCAATTGAGTCCACTTTGTTAGGGCCGTTACCACAGCAGCTCCATAATTGATAAACACAGACGAGTGTGGTGGGTGGTGTGATGTGCCGTGGAGCAGGAGGAAGAGTATGAGTGGGGTAGCAGCCATATCCTGGATGCCCTGGCCAACCTAGGCATCCAGCAGCGCCGCCTCGCTGTAGGTGCAATGCGTTGGCGCAAAAAGCTACAACTTCAGCGACGACAGGAGCCTGGAGCCCAGGTGCTGCTGCCACACACTCCCTGGCTGCTACTATCACCAGCACCAACATGATCACAGGCACCATATCCTCCACTACCAACATTGCCATTGCCATAACCACCGCTACTACCTCTCATGACAATAATCACCAGAGCCATCACCACCACCATGACTATAACCACTACTACCATGATCGTAACCATCACCTCCTGACCACCAACACCTCAACCTTTACTGCCATCTCCTTCATTACACATCAACTTGAAATATTATCGCCTGTACCATCAGATCTAGGAAGCAGCCTACCCCTTGCACTGTTTATATGTATAAAAGAATATATAACAGGGTCCTCCAAGCATCACTCCTATCGGAGCTGAAATTTAATGTACTGAACTTTCCATTTTGTATAGTATTGCATATTATTTTACATCTTGGTTTTGCTCTCATATAGGTGAGTAACAAAAGTGTCCTTGTCACCTCATGGCTGCTCTTGGCATGTAAAGCATCATTCCACTTGAGTTTATGTAATCTGCATTCCTGCGTGGGATGTTTTATTAGTTATTTTGTTTGTCCATTAATGCTATGTTCACAAAGCGATGCATTGATTGATCATGCTTAGACGCGAGTCTCTTACGGTCCCTGGCACATCCATTGACACCATATGAAACATGCCGCTTTGTGTTGTAGATCGGCGCATTCGATGGTTGGAAGGTGATCCTGATTATTGAACAGAATAAAGAGTCTGGCTTCAGGAGACTACTGCAGTCAGGAGGCGCACAGGTATGAAAGTGTGAACTTCATGCATTGGGTCCAAACGGTCTTGTCAAAGCAAAATATGTTGATGTATTGCATATAATGACGTTTATGAAAACTATTTATAAATAAAGCCGTACATGCTGAAGAAATAAGTGTAACTAAGGCCTGGTGGACACAGCTCAGTGCCAAGGCACAGTGGAGACAACAACAATAACACATTAAAAGTGGCATCTGAATAGTAGTCCATGATCAAATTCTCCAGAATGTACCAGAGCTTTTAACGTGTCAAAAGCTAGGGAGGGTTGAGCCAGGATAGTGCGCCAATGAGTGGCCACAGTTCACAGCAGATTGCTAGAGGGCTGTGCAGAAAAAAATATCGTACTGTAATAAAAGTAATTTAATACATGTCTTATTCGCACCATTATTACAGTGCAAGCTATCACGAATTTGCCATATTTAAACAATTGGAGTAGTTTCACAGGAGGGGTGATGTTGTGTATAATCATATTTGAGTAATTTGATGGTAATTTTTAATTTGTACAATTTTACCATGATGTTGGCACACAATGGCCTACATGTTTAGAAAGATATCATGGGATATTTAATGCCCACTGTGAAGCATACAGTGTGTATTGTACAGTTAATACACCTGCAGTAATAACCAGGGCCATCTGCTGGGTTCTAGCCACAAAGCTCTGCAACAAGCAGCTGGGCCATGTCTGATTTGTACTTATATGCCTCCACGTCCTTGCCATCACCAAACCATCCTGATCAAGCATGGTGCAGTATGGTCAAAATAAATCCCATGAACCACAGAGTGTGCGGAGGTCTGCACCCAGCAGTGGCTTACCAAAATGGCTGTACATGTACATCTGAACAGTGGAGTTGCTTGTTTTGTTGTGGCAGGTGCTGTCAAGCAGCGAGGCGCAGGCGCTAGAAGAGGCCACACACCTGTTTGTGGACGCAGTGCGATTGCAGTCGGAGGAGGTCCGTGCTGGGCTGCTGCAGGCTGCGGCACAAAGTGTGCCCTGCCTGCACCCTGAGTACATAGCTGACTTCCTCATCATGGCAAGTGTCGCACTCTTAGCCATTGCAACTTGCCTTGGACCAGTTCAGACATTACTCACCTTGGCTTGGAATAGCTGGGTTCATAAAGCAGGGTCCCATATAGTGGATCACAACTAAACCCCAATTAGATATTATCATAATTATATTAATGTTGTATAGAATAAACATATTTACTGTAATATGTTAAAACTATTGTTTAGATCAATGTGTTTCATAAAGTAAAGGTAAACGTATGACACTTATCACAATTTATATTTGTAATTTACAATATTGATATTTGTTGTGATGGTGTTTTTATTTTGTGCAGGATTCCCCACCCATTCTGGAGGAGTATTACATCCCAGAGTTGGGAGCACCACAAGCAGGTGAAGAATCTGGCCCTTCCACTGCCCGAAAACGAAAATGCACTGATTCAGCATTAAAAGAAAAACGATCTCGATTCCAATGAGTTCTCCACTTATTAACTGCTCGACGTTGATGCTTTGGTTTGTGTTGATCTTATATTAAAATAACAGAATACGTCTTGTTTATGTCATCAACATGAACATTGATTTGTTCTGTAAAAATAGTTGTCCATTTTGAATATGCAGTCTGTCACTACCATATATCTTATTATGTTTGGAAGTCATGTAATGCATTGTACAGGTAAGGTATTCTTTTAATACAACTGCTGATTTTTGTTGTTTAATAAATGTAATTTTATGACATGTTAAATGTGTTTCCAATATTATTTTCAGAATATCAGTCTCATATCAGCCACACCTAATATGAGACTGTTTTACAAATTTAATCAGATCAGATATGGTGGCATATGCCTACCCTTGAGCTCCCGCCGCTCGTGGCGAACTGCATGGCCAGCTCACGTCCCAGTCCTAAACGCTGGAGGTGACATTCTGCTGTAATAATAATAGCGTTTTATGTAGCGCCTTTCACCCGAGGGTCACAAAGCGCTGCACAAGGGCCGCGAAGAGAACGGCATGTCAACAATGAAAAAAAA
Source organism: Geotria australis (assembly GCA_036362915.1). Classification (NCBI taxonomy): domain Eukaryota; kingdom Metazoa; phylum Chordata; class Hyperoartia; order Petromyzontiformes; family Geotriidae; genus Geotria; species Geotria australis. The sequence continues at coordinate 6,749,630 of JAZEWU010000001.1, forward strand.
GGAACAAAAACAAATTAAATGATTAAGGCTGCTTCGAATATACTGAAAGGTCGTTACACTTGTAATCTTAAGAGCGGCAAAAATCTGCCAGCGTCCCCTAAGATGGCCGTCACTTCCTTAAAGACAAACACGGAGGGAGGGGGAGACATAGGGACACAGAGACAGGAAGACAGACACGAGGGGGAAACAACGCCAATCCAAATCAAGCAATCAATGAAGAACAAGAACACACGCAACAGCAAAGAAAAAAAACGAAGCCACCCACAACAAAACTACTTTCACACGCGACACCTGGGCAACAACACGAGGCGAGTCTAGGCAAGGCAGGACTTACACGAACTGGGCCAGGAGTAGGCCGCACAAAACAGACAAAAAAGAAACAAGAGCATGGCAGACAACAAAAACAAACACCAAAGTTACAAAGAAACGAACCACCAACCAAAGAGAAAGGGAACGGATGAAAAATGACAAATGTACAACAAATGAAAGCTAAATAAATACGATTAACAACAGCGAGCTCCAGCCCACGCGCCCTGCGCGTGGGCTGCAGCGGCAAAAAAGCGCCCCCCCTTCATTCTCCTCCAGCTTGCAAGGACTCAAACTCGGGTGGCCAGGTTTGTAGCCCAGCTAATCACTGCGCCACCGCTTCCCGTGGTTGTCATAAAGAACAAAGATCCGCCGTATAGCCTTAACAGACTGTAGGGTCAAGTGCCGTTAGCGAGCACCTATGAAGGCCGACACAGCACACACACGAGGGGGTGGGTGGCCAGCACCACGCCCGGCTGCCTTTGTCTCCCTAGTGGCAACGTTTAGACAACGCACGAGGTACTCAATTGAGACTGAGTCGACCCAGAGGCGGCCCAGGACCGGTTCATAAAATCGTCACAGGTGTTGGTGGCCGTGAGCGGGATTCGAACTCGGGTGGCCAGGTTTGTAGCCGAGCGCGCTAACCGCTGCGCCACCGCTCCCCGTGGTTGTGTCACGCTCACGTGACGACCATCACTTCCGGGTCCATATTTCCGGGTTCCTCCCAGCGGCCCCGAGCTACAGCGGGAGCTAGTTTAACACTTTACCCGAGCGATAGATACCGGTTATAACCACTAATTGTAATAACAAACAGCAGCATCATGATCCTCTTAGAAATCAACAACAGAATTATCGAGGAGACGCTGACTCTAAAGTTTGACAATGCGCTGGCCGGGTAGGTGTTGGAGCTGCGCGGCCTAGTGGCGTCGGGCGAGGCCTTCTGCGCGGCGAATTGTTAAATAATAATAATAGTATTTATATAGCGCTCTCGCTTTTAAATGTACGACTCTGCGCTTTGATTAAAACGGCGATTAAGCATTAAACAGCGAGATGAGATGTGTGTAATACGAGCTCGTTGTGTTATTGATTGTGGCGGGGTCTGCTGTGTTGCGTTTTGGGCGTCGCCTCTTGGCCTATCTGGATGTGTAAACTGAAGCTTGTACAAGAATGTGTGTAGCTAGCCATCGTGCTTCGAAGAATCGCAAAGAAGAAGACGGTAGCTATCAGAGTGATAACACATATTTCTCGGACTATAACGCTGAGAGACGAAGAGGGAAGGCGTGTTGGTCAAAGAGCGAGCGTAAATCGGACATCGTAGGGACCGTTATAAAGAACGAGGGTTTGGGCAGGACTTGTACGTACTGTGTACAGGTGCCTTATAGACTTACGTTCATCTCACAAGATTCTGTAACTGCACGATTATACTTGTACAATTTCATGATTTCGTGCATACATTTCAGACACTAAAGATATGGTTGACCACTGGTATGATAATTAAGTGGATTTTTTGGGTATGCAGTAATATGTCAATCATCTGGTACTGTAATTATGTTATACATGCTTTTTCCCGTCAGTGATCGAGCATTTAGTTTAATGGACTGTATGTGTCAAAGTACTGACTTGTTCCATAAATAATAATTTTTCTAAACATGATGGATAATTAGGTTCAAAATGAATTCCGCTACGTGTTATTAGGATGGTTTTGA
>JAZEWU010000001.1:6751923-6780639 GCA_036362915.1 Geotria australis
ACACAGTACAGAACTACAGCTATTCTGGCGTCTGGGTTCCGTTGTGTGTTTTGTTTTTCATTTTCTACATGTGTTGAGCGATGTAGGTGGGCTAGGCGTTCTTTTGGCTCAACCTGCCTTTGTTTGGTCGTGGGAATTTGGCCATATTCAGAGTTCTTTGTCGTTTGAAACAATTCAGAGGCAATCAGTCTGCATGTTAATTACACAAGTGTGCTCATGAACACGTATTGACTTAACGTAGAAAAAAAACCCAGCTATATTGGGACTGTGTGTTCCGTTAAACATAGTCTATATGCATTTATAATGCAATTTATTTTACAGCATGCCTGCCAATTCTGTGTCCCTGCCAATTTCATAGCATGCAGCATTGATGCTATTATGCAGGCTGTTATGTGACATGAGTGTGTCTTGTTGACTTGCATGCATAACTGTTCCAAATTAATTTAACCCAAGAGGGAAACAAAAAACTTCCTCTGAGATTATAAGTGGCCTCTGTGAGTGTGAATCTTTGCATGATGATGTAAGTGATCTATCCCATTAAAATGTGACTGAAAATCGAAACATGGTAGGAGTGCAATGTCAATGATGCTATTAGTGAACTATCTTGTGGCTGTGTGATTCAGGTGGACGTGCAGTTGTGTGAACGCCATGATGCCGTGATTTTAATTTTTTGTGCCTGTTTTCACATTACCATTCTTCTCCAATGCCCCCACCCCTATTGCTCATGGCCCTGTTCTGCAACTTCACAGAAATAAGCCAGATTCTGTTGACATCACATTTGCAGGTATAAACGTTTTCGTTAATCCTAATTCTATGATATTTATTATTTAGACAACTATTTGAAAATTGCGTGTATTAATACAAAACGGCTCTGAATTTAATTGTAGACAATTGTTAACAGTGGCGTGTTTTTTTCGTGAACAAATGAAGTGATCGTTTGTGTTTTGAGCAGTGGTTTTACATGCCAGCCCAAGATACCATTCCTTTTAAGAATGGACTGTGATATAGCTGCTTTACCAACTGTGTGGTATCTCTACCAGACTTTGATGGGGTTCTGTACCACATATCCAACCCTGGTGGTGACAAGTCCAAAGTGATGGTCAGCATCTCCCTCAAGTTCTACGCTGAGCTGCAGAAGTATGATGCTGACAAGGTGATTCGGCCACATGCATTTCCTTTGTCGTATTATTAGTCACTCAATACATGGTAATATATTACTGTGGATATAAATATAGAATATTATGCTTGATATTTGTTACAATGTAACCAATGTGGAGTATGTGCATTTTTATCGTATTTGTTTACGAATTGCAGACATGGTTGTTAACTAATAAATAAGTAAAACAGCCACACATTTTCCTAAGATATATGGAAAGAATGATTTTATAACTAAGTCAAAGAAGTATATTAAGGGATTAGTAAATAAGGAAATAATTCAGTCACCAATTCTGTTAAGCAAAATAAATTATGTGGAAAGGGGCAGAACGTGTCATGTGAACAACTGATGAGAGATTGGCAAAATTATATATGGACTGGCAACCGAGATCACAAAAAGAAACGAAGATAGCTAAAGAGGAAAGCGAAATCAAGGAATTAAAAATCTAAGTAAAGGAATGCATGGAAGCAAATGGGGAGGCCTTCTCTCACCAGCGGGTAATTGCAGGTTGACAGCAACAACATATCCAAATGTACAGGGGCAAGCTCTGATGATAAAATGCTATTATTATCATTAATGAGTTATTTGTAAACCCACTATTTACTTCTAACAATTATGCAACTCTTATATAAAACTGCCCTTTTATTGGCCAAAAACATGATTTTGGCATTATTCGATTATCCTCTAAAAATCTGATCCAAAACTGCAAACTGCATTGCATGGTGAAGCAAATCACCTCCTGCGCCCTGTTAGAGGGATCTTAAAATGTAAGAACAGACCATATAAGGGTATTGTTATCAGACCGCCAGCACATGGAATGATGACGCCCAAAACAGGAACCTCCCCTCTGTGGTCACCTTGTGGCCGAGAGGCCGGGTGGCAGCAGGGAGCTGTGGCGATGGGGAGCGAGTAGTGACAGGCTCACGCGGTCAGCACTTGAGGAACTCCTTTGCAATCAATTTGTTGGTTTTACTCTGACATCCTGTTGCGAGCAGAAAGACTCCTAACTACATTTTCATGTACATGTTATTATTGATTATGCATTCTTGGTCGTTATGGTGGTGCTAACGTAATACATGTATTAATGTGTACGTTTATGCAATTGGGGAGTTTTGATGTGTTGCTGCTTGTACAGCGTTCATATGTCATCTCAACGTGGAAAAGTAAAAAATCTGAGCGGCTCAAAGCATTTGAGTGAATTTATTAATTTTATTCGCACATGTTTAACACAAAGGGGGTTATTTATTGAGTGGGCTGGTGCAGAGAAGCAGAGAGTTGCTCATCGCAGCTGCAGTGACAAAGTAATTGGTTGCCCACTAAGGTCATGCTTCAATGATTCTCATTGACAAAGTTATAAATAGAAAAAAAATGACAGTACAGGTTATAGCTAATATTAATGCCAACATTCTTTTTGCAAATACGTATGTCCACGTGTGTGTAACCGTGTGGGCATCCTTGGAAGTACGATCCATATGACCCAGTTTTTAATCGTGAACATAATCATTGGCCTGTGAAATATGACCCTCTCCTTAACCTCCGCGACATTGTACATGTACAGCCATTTGATATTTCCACTGGCAGATGAGAGCCACCCCACATTGTGTGGATCGTTTGGGGTTATTTGGCCATGCCTCACCTCGCTGGTCTGTGTGGCTTTGTAAAGACGGGAAATATAGAGGAGACAGCATGGGAAGTACGGTACAACAATGTGTTTTTCTGCACATCCCTCTGCTGCCCACCGCCTTAGCCCAACAGCCACCTGTGACAAACTCTCTGTGCATGGTGGTCACACATGCAAGTACCTGTCCAGGTTCACCTGCTTAACTTCTGAGATATGATGGGATCAGGCACATTCAGGTGATTTGACTAAGGGTTTCTAGGATGGCTCGGTCTTAAATGACTACATAGTGTGTCCAGAATATGAGCAAGAATAATGGAGGGAGATAGAAATGCGGCCAGGTGTAGTTCTGGTCGTACCACCCCATTTCGTATGCTGTGCCACACGCACTAACTGCACTTGCCTGTTGTGTCTCTAAGACTAAATTGGGGATCTTTGTGTTCTGCAGCTGCTGAAAAGGGAGTATGGCAGCTACTTGGTTGACCCGGAAGCAGGTGAGCTCAACCTTCATTCACTGGTGTATTTCAGTCTTCATCACACTTACAACTGTGGAGACAGGGAAGCAGAACTAGAATGGTACAGGAAGCCCGAGCACTACCATGTGTACACGTATATGTGTATCCGCTTTTGTCAGTACACTGCTGATAGTGGGCGTCTGTGCAATGTGTGGGTTTTTTGACAATACATCACGATTGGTCATTGCAGAGGTTGGAGCATGGTGCTGTAGACCAATGGCTATTGCTGTACTGCCATCTCCTGACAATGTAGCCCAGCAGCAGTGCATTACATATTTTCATGATGGTCACCATCGAAGCACTATCCAGGCTGAACCCCGCTTAGCCTTTGAGATCTAAAGGGAAGGGAATGTGTTCTGTGTCATTTCGTCATAGGCACTACACACTGTATGCACACACTACAGTGTACACACTATAATTTCAGATGTAGTTTCCAGAGCAACATGATTATGGCCCCTCCTTGTGGGGCACTCCAACCAAAATCTTGGTGACGAGCATGACATTTTGATTATTCTTACATGCACTAGTTTCCATGCACGTTCTCTTTTGTTTGTTATTGCACAGTATACTGCTTTGATTTATTTATGGGATGTTTCTGCACACATTTTTTATAGAGCATGTGTAATTTTCCATTATTATAGTTGTACCATTTCAAAAAAAAAAGTAAGAAGGTGCGGCATTTCAGTGTGTTGGAGCCTGCACCACATACTTGCCTGTCATCCGCCTTATAAATTACTGTGTGTGCCCTGCCTTAGCCTTAGGCTTACAACTGCCACACAGCTTCTATAATAGTTGTTGGTACGATTCTGGGAACATTCTCTTTTTATTTAGCTGAACGCAAGCTAACCTTACATATACCCTCAAACAGTGTTGCAAAGGAAAGTGCACTTTTGCTGTTTGCTGCAGTTAGCACCTTTGGCGTAAATTTGTGAATGTCTTGATGCACATGTCGAACCAGCACGCAACATTCATAGAACTGTGCCCCAATCACTATGTGCACTGTAATAATGTGTAACTATGTGCAGTGTGTATGGCTACTAAATTATACACAGGATTGCGGTTCAATACCTAGGTTACCAAGGTAGGTGTGATGACCATAACACAAGGGAAAGCAGTAAGTAGGTGGTGTGATCAAGAATTTGCTCTGAGCAAGTGCTCTGTTACGAACTGGAAAATTATTCTCCGGTTACATATGTTAAGGAGTCAATCACAGGCTTGTGTCAGGCTTCTATCTAATTCCACTCATTGCGTATTAAATTGTACAAGCAGCATTTCTAATAATTTGTGGTTATTGTTTGAATTTGAGTTGAGTACATTTTGTATGTTTTACCACTTAGATCCTTTCAAGAATATATACAATTTGTGAACATTATTTAACATTTTCGTGGTTCTTTAATTTAACTAGGGTCAGCACAGTGGCATAGTGGGTAGCACTGCCGCCTCACAGCAAGAAGGTCCCGGGTTCGAATCCCGGCTCGGGGGACTTTTTGTGTAGAGTTTGCATGTTCTGCCTGTGTCCGCGTGGGTTTTCACCGGGCACTCCGGTTTACTCCCACCGTCCAAAGACATTCTGCCAGGTTAATTGGCCTACTAATTAAAATTGCCCCAGGTGCCCTGCGATGGACTGGCGTCCCATCCTCGGTATCCCCCTGCCCTGTGCCCTGTGTCTGTCGGGATAGGCTCCGGCTCACCGCGACCCTGTACGGGATTAAGCAGTTTCAGAAAATGGATGGATTGATGTAATTTAACTAAAGAACATTGCAGAAATGAAAAATCTGTTAAAATTAAATTGCAGAAGGGAAATGTGTTTTTCACTGCTCCCCAATTTTAAACACAATGCTGTACTTTATAAGCTCTTTTATTTGCAAAAAACTATTTCCCCTTCTGCAGGAACCCAATGTATAAACGTTACTGTAAGAACGCATCACAGCAAAATATTCGTGACATAACCAAATTTGCACATAGCATCTGATACTTAGTCGTCGTGTTTGCTTATCAGGCTTGGCAGTGTATTAAAACACTGAGAGGTTACACAATCCATTACCACAATGTGGGCACAGTCATGGTGGTTTCATTGTCCCAGCACATGTCTCTACAAAGTCTGCAGTACATTCTCGCCACATCTACCGGAGGTTTTTTTTATCCATTAGTGATTACACAATTAAAAACCACATGTAAAAATTCCGGATGGCTGGAATTTAATTTTAAACATCCATTCTTTGTTTGCTCGTCTTGTGTCATAAATGTGGTCTATTATTCAAGAGGTCTGTCTGTGTTTGACAGTCATTTAATCCAGCCAGTGCCAATTAGTAAACCTGGGTGCACTTAACAGATTTCACACCTAACCTCACTTGTCTGCTCCAAAACCTCACTTTCGTTGCGCACTGTGGAAGGCGTTAAAGCCCGTTTTTGATCATGTGGTGTTCTAGAGAACGTTGGTGTACAGCAGGAGTTGTCAATCTGAAACAATGGATCAGCAATGGATAAAAATCCACTGCTGGAAATAGGCCTCCACATTCTAAGTCGGTTCTAGGAGTTGTGATTTATATATATTTGTTCGCATATGTGGCTTTTCTTCAGTTCCTTTTCAGATGTTTGGTATGTTTTGGTTATGGTGTATTGACATGGCCGTGGTTTGCTCAGGCTACAATGTGTCGCTGCTGTACGACCTGGACAAAGTGCCGGCCAACAAGGCAGAGGACATTTCTCGCGCCGGCCTGCTCAAGAGAAATTGCTTCGCCTCCGTCTTCGAGAAGTACTTCGAGTTCCAGGAGAAGGGCATGGAGGGAGAGAATCGCGCCGTCATCCACTACCGTGACGACGAGACCATGTGCGTGCACTCGGGCACTTTTCAAAGGGACAGTGTGGAGTTGTACTGCACGCGAGTCGTGGCACGACATGGGTTGATAGCTGAACATTTTTGATGGGTGCTTAATACAGCAGTGGCCGAAAATACGTTTCCACCATCGACATGAAACTTGACATACCTTGCATTAAACTGTAAAGTATGACCGAGTGAATTCCTGTACAATCCGATAAAGAGCCTGCTGCAATTGTTGTACGGTATCGCTTTTGTGAGATCTGGGTAGAGTTACCAGCAACTCCTGCATAGTTAATGCTGACGTGATGGCAATTGGTCGTCCATGTCTCCTAGGTACGTGGAGGCCAAGCGTGATCGTGTAACCGTCGTGTTCAGCACCGTGTTCAAGGACGACGATGATGTGGTCATAGGCAAAGTGTTTATGCAGGTGAGTGTCGGGCAAGAGCGCTCATCTTCACATACTTTTGAGTCTCGTGTGCATTTGAAGCGGCGGTTTGTGCTTGCAGCAGTGGTTTGTGACTTTTGTGTATAAAGGTCGTAGAGGTAAATTGATTTGCGTTGCGCACATTCTTGAGAAACTTCACAAGATATGCCGTACATACCAGGGAGGCGTTTTTTCGTTAAACTTATGAAGCAAATGGAAATGCCAAGTGTGGTCTGCCACGTCTCTTGATTGAGAGCGAATGGTGCAGCATGGCTTTTATAACCATATTTGGAAGTGTGTATTGTGCAGTTGAGAATGATGGAGTGAAACATGTTGCATGTTCAGTGTATGCGGCTGTGAGTCAAACCTTTCCCACTTGTCAGCGCACCGAGGCCGTCTGTGAGAGAGAGCTTTGTATCAAGCACCATGGCCGATCTCAGTGACTCGCATTGCTGCACCTGTCATGCACTGCCACTCGTTTTCTCTGCTTCCAGTGATTGAAATAATTTGGCAGAACGTACCTTTACAGATGATTTATGTCAAGCATGTTAACATTAATTGATTAATCAATGAAAATGTATTCTTATTCTCACAATACATTACGTGTATTATAGTTTGTATGTACTGCAGGCTCTGTATGTACTGCAGGCTCTGTAGAATGCACATGCCTCACAATGGCAATTGGAAATTATTGAACTGAATCGTGACCCAATTGCTACAACTCGCTGAATCGTGCATGAAGTGAGTCTTGAAAGCTTCTTGGACACAAGTTGCTAGGTTGTCACTTTTAAAGTGAATAAGAGTTCTCTTATTTTAATTTTATGATTGAAAGTCAAGTCAGCCTGTCTTCATGTCCAAATGAGACAGGTGGTCAGCATCCATCACCATTGGCGACCATGAGCCAGTGTGAGAAGTTCCACATTTCGATGCCGAGTACCATTTTGTTGTTGGACATCAACTGGAAACGTTACAGTTCAGTAGATACTAATATTTGTTAGATGCATATTGGATTCATAATTGATCAGTTTTCTAGGCTTTACGATTGACACTTTCCCATGTGCCATTACTCTCCTGCAGTGAACACTAACAATACCATAAGTTGTGTACATCATTATGGTGATGCATTCAATAATCAGCTATTGTATTGTCAATGCTAACCTGCTACAGGCTTATTATTTTAATGAATGCTTTCAATAAATAATGCATGTTATATTAAACATTGGCTCAGAAAATGTATATTACATTCGGGTGAATTAATTTGTAATTGTTAATTAACTAGTTTATATCTGATTGGTGATTCCTGTGAGGATATTGACACGTGTTTAAGAAGCCAAGTCACGTGACATAGTTACTCTGACTTCCTGGATTTTAAATATGGTTTCTTAGATTTTGTTCTGCTGATGGTCGATTTAGCTTCAAACAAACATCACATATAATTGCTGAACTTGGTCGTGAGAATTGTTCTTCAACTTACTATTAAGTGTAAACAATAACGATTGGCACATTAAAAGCTAGTACACGTGACAGTTTATGTTGTTTCGCTGTGTAGGATGGTGGAGTGTTCACGACACAAATTTGCTGAGATAATCACGCGGCCTAAACCTAAAATCTGTTTTAAAACATTTCATTACATAGCAAATCTCAAAATAGCACACATCGATCTTCTGATAAGGATTTTGATGAGTTGGAATGAGCTTTGTAAAGTTATTTTTGGGGGGGTGTTTAAGCTGTATAATCCTATGAATGTGATAACGATCCTTGCAGGAATTCGTTTGGTGCACAGTTTATTACTCAACTCAACGACATACAGGTATGTGCAGGACTCTCATTCGTCGGTATGCGCCTAGGGCCCTTTGCAGGGCGTGGGTGTGTGCTCTGTGGGTTGGCCCGACTGGGCGGTGTGCAGTGGGCGTGTCCTCGCACGGGCCTTGTACATTCACCGGTACGTGCCCGTGCGTGCGTTTGCGCGCAGGAATTTAAGGAGGGGAGGCGTGCCAGCCAGACGGCCCCACAGGTGCTGTTCAACCACCGCGACCCTCCCTTGGAGCTCAAGGACACTGACGCTGCTGTGGGCGACAACATCGGCTACATCACCTTCGGTGAGCCACCCCCGTCGGAGTGCTCAATACGCGCGGCCGCAGCCCACAGTGGTCAGCACATGTGATCACCGACAAGCACACGGTGAATGCCACGCCGAGCCCACATAACACATTTTGGCTCCATCACCCGTGGTGAGCCGCTGTGTGAAAGTGATCACTGTTGCACAGTGTCAGCCCAGAATGGTCAGAACACACAGTCCCAACCCAAAGTGATCCACACGGAAAGTCCTGTCCCAAAGGGATAAAAGCACGTGGTTCCCAACCCAGTGATCAGTCAATATAGTCCCAATCTAAAGTTATCAGTGTACAAATTCCCAGCCCAAAGTGATTTGTGCACACAGCTGCCCCAGCATCCATGCAATGACAATCACTGAGCATAAGTAATATATTCCCACCATCACTGAAGTCTAAGAGACTAGATTGCTTTGATCTGCAGTAATTATTGATATCAGTCTGCACAAGAAAGACGTTTTTTGGTGTTTTGTGTTTTCTAATACCTGCTGTACAGATGCTAGTTGGTGCTTCATCTGTGACGGTCATAGATGGCACTGCACTTTTATAATTTCTGTACTAAATTGACAGATGTTGTAAATTGACAGATGTTGTAAAGTTTGACAATCCATCATTAGCACTGGCAGTTTTGCTTCATCGGTGACACCCAGCACTGCAGTTTTTCTGGAGTTGAGATTTGCTTTCCCAACGTTGCATCTCAAATAACCTCTCCATAACCGGTTATGTCGCCAGAGTGCCTGAGCTTGCCTGGTTGAGCTGCCACGCCACAGGGAGGGGCCTGCCTTGCCAGAAACCAAACTCAATGATTGTGCACTTGACTCCACTAAGGGAGTAGACTAGAGAACACAGAAAACGTCTCAAAAATGTCAAAGAAAATAAGTTCCTCTGTGTGCACAACACATAGCAGTCACCAACGCAACTGCAGCACAGTTTTCTTTTACTATTGTCCCTTTGTGAATTGGACGTTTGTTTAGTGTGGTGATTGTAAGGTGTTGTGCTTGCAGTGGCTCAGAGAGAGTATTTTACTAACATTGCTGACATCCTTGGTTCTAGTCTCGCTTGGCTGATATAAAACTAGGGACCCCTGTCTGTTGCATTTCATGGTCTTAGTGTAATACACCTGTATTGGTACAAAAAACATTGTGTATTATTTGATAAAAGTACAAACCAAAAAATTACCTATGGTGCATTCACCTGTGTATTACTTTAAACTCCTTCAAATGCCTGCTTTTAATGGGATATCCTGTCTGCATGTTGTAGAGACGTTTTCATCCATCCATCCATTTTCTAAACGTTTGTCCTGGTGAGGGTCCAAGTGGCAGCAGTTCAAGGAGAGTGGACCAGACATCCCTTTCTTCAGCAACAGATTCCAGCTCTTCCTGGGGGATTCCCAGGCGTTCCCAGGCCAGCCGAAGGATATAATCCCTCCACCGTGTCCTGGGTCGGCCTCTATGTCTCTGCCCAGTGAGACGTTTTCACAAGGCACTTAATGTTTTTAGCTGATCTTTGATCAGGTTGGTGAAATGGTGGTTTAGAGTCTATTGAAGGACTGGTTTATCCTAGTGTATTTGACAAATGGGATTGACTGCCTGCCAGTGAGTTGGCTCAGTGTTTGCGTCTATGCCTCACCTGTGCCTGCAGTGCTGTTTCCACGTCACACCAATGCCAAGGCCCGTGACAACACCATCAATCTGATCCACACCTTCCGTGACTACCTGCACTACCACATCAAGTGCTCCAAGGTTCGCCTTCAGCATTTGGCTGCCCGTGATCCACCAGCCTGTGTCTCATGTAACGTGCGCTTGCCCTTGATAATTAAATTGCTGTTGCACGCTTCCCTACCTCATGTAATGAAGTGTGTTGAAGTTATTGTGAACATAATTATAGTAAATGTCTGAGGTATCGAAGCATTGTAGTCACAAGTGACAGTGCACTGTTGGTTAAATTATCTAAAAATGATTCGTTGACACCTAAACGCAAGAGACTCAATAAAATACATCAGTGATCATAAAGTCTTGGTGTTACATTCGTAGTTTGCATAGACTAAAGGACAGATTTGAGCTAAAATTGTTGATTTAGTGATCGAGTCTGTGTGAAAAAGTGCACATTTACCATCTGCGTAACACAAAGTACACCTTGTGGTTAGTGGTGCTTGGGGAAGTATGGTTACACATTTTTTCATTTTGATCTCATTCATCAGCTCTTTTGCAGTTATATCCATAGTTCCGCAGCTCCGTGCTTGCTCTGGCTTTGAAATTATTGAACCTGCAAAGTGACAGTTTAATGTCCGCAGGAGGTATAGGCACACTGAGCTGACAGACATCCTTGATCATACTGTCAAAAGGAAATTAATGCAGGTGTGCTGTCGTGAGAGGCATTGGCGTGCTGCGGCAGGCCAAGCAAGCAGGGCCGTCCCGTAGGGGGTGGATGTTACCCGAACCCACCCCACCCCATATCATCTCCCGTCTCTCCTGTGTCTCTCTGTACTCTGCCTACCAGGCCTACATCCACACTCGCATGCGTGCCAAGACCTCTGACTTCCTGAAGGTTCTCAACCGTGCCCGGCCTGACGCCGAGAAGAAGGAGATGAAGACCATGTCGTGAGTGTTACGTTTTTGAGCGCCAATTCCATTAGACCGTCGTGCTTCTGTCTGTCTGTGGTTGGCAAGACAAGGGGCAAAGGAAGCAAAGCAGAAGAATTGTATATGTGGCTAGGGGGGTTGAGGGCCATGCTGTGGGCATGTTGTATTGTTTGAAAAAACAAACATTTGCATGTTTTTAAATAGGGGTCATGTAGGGTGACAAGGTATGCAACAAACCATAGTAGCCTTGAATTACCTGGTGTTTAGAAAAATTAGGTTATGTAAAAATGTGAGTTGTATTCGGCCTACGGATTTTTCTAAGCATGCAGGCATCCACCCATCTACTGGGGCACTCGACTGCCTTCGGCTCAGTGCTTTCCCACAGATCTATTACCGCCATATTTGACAGCTTTTTGTACTTTTTCATACAATGGTATTTAGCTTGTGGGAGTTTTCACGGTTTATTGCAAACCAAATTTAAAAATAAAGCCTTCGGTGAGTTAAGGCATCCTGATGCCATTGGCACACCTCACAATCATGTGATTGCAAAATCCATCTCACTCCTGCACATAATTATAACATACTAAGGTGCCTTAGGAGTAAAGTGCATATTACTTGCTATGGCATACAAGTCGAAAAATGGAAACTGACACAGGAAATAGATTAAAGCTGAAAAAGATGCAAAAAAGCACGGAGAGATATAAAGACTTGGAACTGCATGAGACGTGCTTGTGCAGTAAAAAGGGTGCTTGTGCAGTACATTTTGCAAGAAGAGATGGTGACCTGCAACCCATGGATATCCTCCTTTACTACCATTATTAGAAAAACAATCCCACAATTTCTGTTTGATTCTGTTGGCGAGTAATATTTCCTTTTGTTTTGCAGCGGCAAGACATTTGCGACGCGCTAGCTGGGAGCCGCAGGGGAGCAGCTGAGAGCAGAGGACGCAGCCACACTTCACCAGCCTCAAAGACAAACACCTGCACATGATGAACACATCTCTATAGATGCCATTCCTTTACCTTGCCCTTCGTGACATGTATCCAAATGTCTCATTTATTCCTATCATTTTTTGATATTGTACGTCAATCATGTGCATGCAAGTGGAAATATATACAAACTGGATGCAATTTATGTTTGCCTGGTTTGTATTTTCATTAAAATTTCTAAGTGTAGAGAATTTGCTAAATTCTTAAGTGGGTTAATTTGGATTTGTCACAATTACACTTCCCCATTAAATGTTAATGCCGGGCCTTTGAATGGCTTTACACTTGTATTAACATTTCCAGTAATGGTACTTGTGAACCAAAATTGCTCTCATAAATAAAACCTTCATATTGTTAGCTTTCTTGTTGTATGTTCTTTTCGTGCATGATCTGTAAACGTAATATTAAACATCACTCAGCGTGGTGGAAAAGCGACTATAACCCAGACTTATGTCTCAATGGACACGAATGGATAGCAACTAATTATGAATTGCTGGCAATTTTCCGAACAGCCAACACAGACTGGTCGATAAGCACATTGGTTAACCGATACTCGATATAACCTCAAAGCCATGACGGTGGTGGAACTTTTGGAAGGCCAACCTACCTGGCTATATAAAAAACCACAAGTCCAATTCGAGAATCTATCCAAGGCCTGACAACTTCGATAAATTAATTACAATTCTGACATCTGTCAAAAATCAACATCCCAAAGGGATATTGGAAAAATCCAATGCCATGTTGCAACTAGAAACTATTCTTAAAAGAGTGCTCTCCAACTGTAAATGTACTTATTTCGAATTTCAGTCGTTTCAGAACCACATTTTGATTCATGTAGTAAATAAAGCTACAAAAACATGATTGCCTACACACGGCTGCGGTGAGCCGGAGCCTATCGCGGCAGACACAGGGCGCAAGGCAGGGCTATACAAGGATAGGACGCCAGTCCATCACAGCATGCTCAACGTGATGTGTATATTTTACGTGTGTATCTGTGTTGTGTGTAAGCATGTATTCGCGTCAGTATATTCGGTTTTATTAATGAGTATCTAGATGCAATAGTGTACATATGCAGCACAGTTTAAGTGTGCGTCTATTCTGTGCATATGCTGTGCGTCTGTCAGTATGTATACGTTACCTGTTTTTCTATTATTACGCCGTATCTGTGTGGATTGGCCTGCGTTTCGTCTTTTGACAACAACAACCATTCGCTACAAGTGGCGGCGACGTCACCACGGCGCTCGTGCCAGGCCAGGTGCACTCTAAGGCCACGTGAAGTGTCGAAAGCTCGCTGACAGGAGGTCACGGGACAGACCCAGGTGTTATGGGTTGCCTGACTGAGATGACGAGCAGAAGCACCTTTCAGTATATTCAAAGCAGCCTTAATTATTTAATGTTTTTGTTCCTTTCGATTTTATTTATTTATTTTTCATTCCTGACATGCCGTTCTCTTCGCGGCCCTTGTGCAGCGCGTTGTGACCCTCGGGTGAAAGGCGCTATATAAAACGCTATTATTATTATTATTATATACAGCGTTTATGGGCGACACGGTGGCGTAGTGGGTAACGCTGCCGCCTCACAACAAGAAGGTCCCGGATTCGAATCTCGGCACGGGGGCCTTTCTGTGTGGAGTTTGCATGTTCTCCTCGTGTCCGCGTGGGTCTTCGCCGGGCACTCCAGTTTCCTCCCACCGTCCAAAGACATGCTGCCAGGTTAATTGGCCTACTGAGTAAATTGCCACAGGTGCCCTGCGATTGACTGGCGTCCCATCCTGGGTATAGCCCTGCCTTGCCCCCTGTGTCTGCCGGGATAGACTCCGGCTCACCGCGACCCTGTACAGGATTAAGCGGTTTCTGAAAACGGATGGATGGATGATACAGCGTTTATAAGTCAACTTCAATGGCTCGGGAAGGAGGAGGGAGGAGGAGCAGGATGTTATCCCGCCTGTGGTGAGGGTGACATCACCATCATCATCACCGCCACCACCATGAACCACCACTAAACGACCCGGTGAGGTTCAGGTCGGGAGCCAATTACGCGCGGGCGCCGTGTTCCCAATGACGTGTGCGAGCCCGCAGGTAGAGGCCGGGCTATATAAACAACAACCCTCGGGCTAAGTAAGGAACAGGATCATTTGGCCTCGGGGACTTTCCGTGTGCGAGTCCAAAGTAGCGTCTTCTTCGAGCACGGTTATCTCATTCCGCTCGCCTCTCCGCTCGTGTGTGAATCACCCAAGCGCGCGTCTAGTTGATTACAGAACCGCAGGCAACGTTAGTTTCTTATACCGAACCCGCTCAACGCCATGAGCTCGCTCCGCGTCAGCTATGTGCAGGCTATCGGGTCGAGTCATAGCCGGCGCCAGCAAAGGGGGCGCTTCGTCAATCGCTCGTACGGAGGGGGTGGCGGACCCTCCGTGCGGGGGTCCCGTACCCCGACCGTCTTTGTCTCCCCCGGAGGGACGTGGGAGGTTCCTCCTCCGCCGGAGATCGACCGCGGGGTGCTGCCCGTGCGCTTCCAGGAGAAGGAACAGATCAAGAAGCTCAACGACCGCTTCGTCAGCTTCATCGAGAAGGTGTCACAGGGGTGGGGGGGGGAGCGGTGGCATAGTGGTTCGCGCACCGCGCCGAACCCGGCGACCTGCAGAGGTCGATTACCGGTCAGGGCTCACGTCGGTGGCGAGTGATAACTGAATCGGTCTTAGGGGTTTTCCCCTCCCCTCGCCAATCCGCGCTGACTAGCTTCGTCCAAGTATGGTCAAACAATCGCCATCACTAATACGTTGGGAGTTCCTTCGTACAGCAATAGATTTACAAATGGCTCTATATTACTTTAATTATGATGTAATGGAATGATTGGGCCGGGGGATGTGTGGTGATTGATGGGTGCGGGAATGTGGGACATCACGGGGCGGAGTTCGTGTCTGTCGCTCCTGTCGAGTGGTCTGCCTAACAGAACGCTTACACGTGTCAATGACACCGCTACTCGGGTGTGATTAATAACTGACTGGTGATGTGCGTGTCTGATAACGTTGGGCCATTCGGCCAATGTCTGGCTGTCACTGGCCCAGTGTTCTCCTAAAGCATTCTCCTCCATATTCTGTACACCTATGTGCACTGCGCATATGCAGTACAGTACATATATACTCCCCGTGTCCGCGTGGTTTTTCGCCGGGCACTCCGGTTTCCTCCCACCGCCCAAAGACGTGCTGCCAGGTTAATTGGGCTACTGACTAAATTTCCCCAGGCGCCCTGAGATGAACTGGCGTCCCATGCTCGGTGTTCCCCTGCCTTGCACCCTGTGTCTGCCGGGATAAACTCCGGCTCACCGCGACCCTGTACAGGCTTAAGCGGTTTCTGAAAATGGATGGATGGACATATATACTGCGTATACACTGGTATTAAGCCACTGCACATATTTTGTACACGTTGTGTTCACGTGACAAACTTTACGACAGCAATTGACTGTGTCGGCTGGAGGCGGGTTTACAACACTTATTTTTCGGCGGCACTGTTCGATTCACCAAAGTAAAATGTTGTTCTTGTGTGGTTTATGTAAGATCTGTAAGGTTTTTTGGTTAACATAGTATAAAGTGGAAACAATCTTTGCATATGTCATGGTGCTATCAATTTTAATTAATGTTTTTTATGCAATGTAAAGTTTCTAGTCAGTTATACTTAATGAATCTCACCACTGCTCACCGGGATTCACACTTAGTCCCACCGCAATAAACATAACTGATGTGCAGTCTTGTGTGATAGTGTTGTCCTTTTGTTGGTACAGTGGTGCATGGATGAATGATAGAAATGGGAAACGGTACAATCCTTGCAACATTACACGATGTGCGTTCTCGGAGTTAAAATTAAATCAGCAGCAAAACCATCCCACGTCTTAAATTCGTATTTTGTCAATACCCACCATAATTTCCCAACACGTAATGTTTCCCAGAATAATGGTAATGTGGGCCGAATATAACTGTTAATACACTCTGCTTTACGAGGTGCCACCTGCCTATGACTGGCCACTTTTATGATGTGGGCATCAGAGGGCATTGCAGCAAATTAAATTGTTATACTGTATTGTACATCAATGCTCCCCTTCTATTTTCCCCATTTTCACCAACCCACACCCACCGAGTGTGGTAAAGGATGTTAAAATAACACCCCCGACCCACACAGCTTAGCGAATTCCTCATCCAGCAGCGGCGGATTTAGAGAGAGCTTGTATAAAGGTGCATACTCTCCACTCCACCTCACTGTGCCCAGTTACCTGGGGCAGTTCTAGGGGTCCTGAAACTGGTGGCAATGCATGGAATGTGTGAATGCCGGTTTTAATTTGGCACGCGCGCTACAATTGCATTGACGCTGACAGGGACGTTTTAAAAGTCCTTTATGACTGCACGAACTATGAATGACATGTGGGTGTTAAGTCCCTGGAGCTTCCACTACAGCCTTCAAGACACCTTAAACCAACAGAATGAGTTGTGACGCTGCATCAACAGTCGTGCACAAGTAAAAGTAATAAAAGCGCAACATACCTGTTAGAAATACTACCATATAAGGAAAGAAAAACAATTATAGAATATGATAGCGGGAGGGTCGAAGAGAAGGGGCCGGTGAAGGTAAACAGTTTGTTCTGGGTTCCAGATCCAAGGAGGGGCTTAGAAAAGGCTGAGGTGGCCTCAGGGGTGACCTCATCTGGCATTCGGGGATCAAGGTAGAAGCGTTCACGTCGCTATCCCTGTCAAGTAATACTTGGTATTACCTGCAAATTCTACCAAACGCTTCGAAACCGAGCTTGTCCAGACGCTCAACAGGTGCCAGAAGCCCCTCAGTCTGGAGCAAGAAGAGAGGCCAATGCCCGTCGCCTCTAAGGCCAGCACTGACTATTATATCTCTAAATGTTGAAGGGCTGTCTGCAACTAAAGAATAACTTGCTGCAATGGGAGGCAGTCGTTGGCCATCACGCTTAGAAGAATCGAATTCGAATCTGGCATTCCACACTCGGACAAAATGCCAGATAGGCCAGAAACATAAACCCCCACTCCGTCCCCTTAAATATCCTTTGCCATCGTGTTTCCCAACCCAGGTGGGCATCCTGGAGCAGCAGAACAAAGTGCTGGAGGCGCAGTGGCTGCTGCTGCAGGAGCACGGAGCCAGGGGCTCCAAGGTGGAGCCGAGCGTGTTTTTCCAAAACCAAATCCACGGGCTCCAGCAGCAGCTGGGTGCTCTGGAGCATGACAAGGAGCAGCGGCAGGGAGACTTGCGGCTCATGCAGGGCCTCGTCCAGGACTTCAAGAACAAGTGTGTGTCGTCCACGTGGCGGACGTGCATGCATACAGGGGGATGTGCTGGCCGATCGGGGGGGCCGAAGAAGAAATTATTTTTGAACAAAGGTGTTCTTTTTATTGATAACTTCCCAATTAAATCACCAGAGAGAGAGATGTAGCGAGATGAGAGAAATGTGGATGAGAGATGAATGTGTAGTGAGATTAGAGAGATACAGATGACATAGATGGAGTAAAATGAAAGGGATGTAGACACTACCAATATGGAATAAGATGACAGTGACAGACAAGATAGGGACAATAAATATTCATATTTGTTTATCTTGATACGTTTTTTTAATGTTTATTACGATTAAAATGTGAGCTGCTTGGGGCCTTAAATGTTGCTTAGTTTGCCAAGCTTAGTGCCACCACTGCATGTTTATGCAGTCTGTTTGTCAATCCACGACTGGACATTGCCTCCCCGCACCGGGCCGTGAGGGTTATTTTGACCATACTTCACAAATCTGGTGAATGCAGGGTGGTGAAAAAGACTATTAATTTTGCTGCAACTGCCCTGTTGCTCACAATGCCTACTATACCTGTTTGGTTACAGGGTGGTAGTCACCCTTCAAAGCACTATCCAGGCTCAAAGTTGTCTACTTTTGAGATCCGATGAGACTAGATGCATTCTCTTCTTCTTTGCGATTCTTCGAAGCACGATGGCTAGCTTCTGGACATCGTCGTCTTTCAGCTTGGCTTCGAAGTGTTTGGTAGAATTCGCAGGCAATACCAAGTCCTACCTGACAGGGATCGCGACGTGAACGCTTCTACCTTGACCCCCACTAGATGCATTAACTGGTGGTGACCGCTCCTTAAAATGAGGCTGATGGCTTTTATGGCTGTGTTACAGGGATTGGTCCTTTTTTTGTCCTTGAGGGCTCTGCTTTGACAACATATTAATGTGTCTGTTCATATAATTTACACAGGGGTCTTGCTTTCTCACACGTATTTTTTCCAAGCCATGAGATGAATACATCTCGAACTCGCATAAAGCAGTACATGACCCCAGGCATTAGGGAGTAGCCCGTGGATGTAGATTTTGTAGAACTGCTTTCGAGATACCCCCAAATGAAGTTTTTATGCACAGGTTAGCAGGCACTTTCCCACATGCCTTTGCTACAGGGGAAATGTTGTGTAACAGTCAAAGTAAAATAAATTTGTATTTCATATGGCTGAACGCATCCAGATTAAGCGAAAACCCACATTTAACATGTTGTTGCAGTCAGCGGTGGGAACTCAGTTTAACCATCGGTGGTTGAAACCTGTTTTTGATTGAAATCTAGGATCTCTGCAGTGCCAGCTCAGTGCTTTGACTCCAATACCACCCAGCCTTGAGGGGCTTCGGGCATCTGTTGAGCTTCTAGACATCGTTGTCTTTCACCTGCTGAAGACTTCCCTCCTGGCTCAGATGCACCATGGATTCAGTGGAAGACACTCAACCGCCTGAGAACTAGAACGGGACGATCAAAAGATGCTTTGGTCAGATGGGGCTACAAGACCGGCCCAACCACCTGTGAATGTGGAGAAGCAGACCATACTATGGAACACTGCCTTGTCTGTGCTCTACTACCCAACCTCTGCAGCTCAAAAGACCTTGCGGAGTTCAATGAAAATGCAAGGGGCTGTGTAAGAAAATGGGAAACTGTAATTTAACATCGCGCTTCGAAGAATCGCAAAGAAGAAGCTACTTGGCTTCGAAGTGTTTGGTAGAGTTCGCAGGTAATTACCAAGTATTACTTGACAGGGATCGCGACGTGAACGCCTCTACCTTGCGGAGTTCAATGAAAATGCAAGGGGCTGTGTAAGAAAATGGGAAACTGTAATTTAACCATCGCGCTTCGAAGAATCGCAAAGAAGAACCACCCAGCCACATCAGGTTTTAGAAATACATTGGCATAAACTGTCCTCCTGCTGATTTCTTGGCAAACTAGTTTATTACCATATAATGTTTTCGGTAAACGCATCATTTTAAAGAGTGTGATGTTGTAGGGTCTGGTTGAACTGGGTCTCTGTGGTCATGTGATGATGTTGAATGTTATGATTTCTAAACGCACAATGAAGGTGATTGTAGTTGTTGTGGCCGTCATGTTTCTGGTACTACAAAAATCACACCATCATATGCAATTTAAATGTGTAGCATTTTAAAAGTTCCACGTAATAATGAGTAATTAAATGATGTTTCGATTCTTTTAGGTATGAGGAAGATATATCAATTCGCAACAAGGCAGAGAACGAGTTTGTTGCGGTGAAGCAGGTGATTTTTATAAATTTCTACTAACCTTTTCATCTTGTAAAAACAATGGCCCATAATTGTACAACTGTAAGTACAATCGTGGCATGATTCCAATAAACTCGTCCAGCAATGTTTATTGTCTATGGCAGGCTTTTGACGGCTCCTGCTTAGTGAAAGCTGAGCTGGAGGCTAAACTGGCAGGACTGAAAGATGAGATCAACTTTCTCAGAGGAATTTTTGAAAAGGTCAGGACCAATTACGCGGCCGCACCCATATGTTTTCCCATTCACTGTGTGTAATCTTAGAACACGGTCCTCTGTCTCGCCGGCTTTACCTCAGTCCCATGCCAGTGCCATCAACATGATCCCTGCTCTCCAATGCAGGAGCTGCGTGACCTAGAGCCTCAAATCAAGGACGCCTTGGTGTCTGTGGGGGTGGACACCAGCCACAGCATTGACGTGGAAGGGATCATCTCTGATGTCCGCGCTCAATACGAGTTGATCGCTGCCAAGAGCCGGGCCGAAGCTAATGAATTCTACAAGAAAAAGGTAAACTTATCGGCGGTAGCAGCAGAAGCCAAGATGATTTTAGGGCGGCAGTGACACCGTCCACTTCTCTGTCTTCACCCATCTTCTGCAATCGCTATGATGTCTCTGAACTGGCAGAACGCCAAGTATTTTGATCTTATACCAGCACGCCGCCATGACCAATAATTTACAATAAATTACTTGTCACCACATTCGTACTCAATCATCATTATTAATAGGGTCTGTGGTCTGCAGTTTTGATTGTATTTCACAAAGCCTGCTGGTTTTGAAACCGGATCAAACTAGAACAATTCGCTATGATGGATGGGAATTTCATCAATAAATCTAACCCAAGGTTGCGTTAGGTTTTCTTTAATATATAGTCAGGTTTAGTGATATCACGGTAAAACGTATTTTTGTATATAATGAGTGTTATTTCCTCCATAAATATCTAATCGAGACTCAAGACTCTTTTTTAGGAGGGTCCTGTAAGATTTGATCAGATAATTTTTGACGAGCATTTTTGCATATGGGGCAAAAACCCAGAATGCCCAGAGGATATGCTAACGTGTGCTGCTGCTTGTTTTATAGTACGACGTCCTCAGCCTGTCAGCCAGTCAGACCGAACAAGAGATCCACAGGAACAAGAACTCAGTCAAAGATCTTCACCTTCAGATCCAGCGCATGAGAGCTGAAAGCGACGCTCTCAAGAAGCAGGTATAAGCTGCCGGCGCTTTTATGTGAACTACAGAATAAATGTGTTCTTCTTCTTTGCGATTCTTCGAAGCACGATGGTCAGCCCCTGGACATCGTTGTCTTTCAGCTCGGCCTCGAAGTGTTTGGTAGAATTCGCAGGCAATACCAAGTATTACCTGACAGGGATCGCGACGTGAACGCTTCTACCTTGACCCCCATAAATGTGTTCATATGTGGAGATGCGGAATGGATGTCTCCTTATATTTGCTTTCACTCATAATGCCCCACAGCAACGTGTAATGAGGTTGTATAAAGTTATTGCTTTTTGTGTCGAATATGGCTTGAGCCCCACGCCGAGCGACACCGTCTCTCTGTTTTGTGATTGCACCAGCGCGCCAGCCTGGAGGCTGCCATCGCAGGGGCCGCACACCGAGGCGAGTGCAGCATCCGCGAGGCGAAGGACAGCATCGCCCCCCTGGAGCAGGGCCTGCACGAGGCCAGGCGGCGGATCGCGCAGCACGTGCGCGAGTACCAGGAGCTCATGAACGTAAAGCTGGCTCTGGACATCGAGATCGCCACCTATCGCAGGCTGCTCGAGGGAGAGGAGTCCAGGTGACAGCCTCAGTATCCCGTGTACCCGGCCGCTCCCCGCAGACCAACGACCGTGTGGCGTTGATATCCAGCGTGCAGCCGGTGTATCCGCACAAGAGGGGCCCACGGGTTGGAGGTCCCCAGGCCCTGGGTTAAAAAGAAGGGGGGATTTGAATTAGCAGTTCCCATTTCATTCCTTGCACCAGGCCCCATGCCAACCATGATATGCCACTGCTGACGACTCTATGTTATCAAGAGTCTCTGGTGGTGGCACAAATGGTTCGGATATAGGGCACATTTTCAACAGATCGATGTGTGACTCTATCAGGTGAATGTATATTTTTGAGACGTTAGCTTTAGATTTTATATATGTAAAGTACTACATTGTATATTTACTTTAGAGGTGGGGAATATTTCCCTTAATGAAGACTGAATAGGACCATTGGTGGGAGACTGGCTCACACAGACCTTAGTCACTTTTGTCCATACAAGAAAATATCCATGCGCTTGCAAGCACTGGATTTAGGATTCCTGCGATACAATAAACGTTCGAACTCTTGCATTGGCAGGGTATAAGAGGGTTTCTTGCTGTGGCAGGCTATTTCTCCGGGCCCTCTCCGTTTTTCCGTCCATGTTTAGAAACGTGCGTTACGATTATTTTGCTGCTATTGTAAATTCCCACATCTGATGATATCAGCCACTTCGATTAGCTATTATGTGTGGTCAGGTCACCTCTAAACAAGAGTTAATAGCTTAATTGGCCGTAGCTGGTAAATCTTTTTTTTTGTTTTGTTTAGACGTTCTGTCATTGCATTCTACTGTAAGATATTGTGTGATTTAATTGAAACCCATTCATTTTACAGGGTCGGTTGTGTGACATCTCAGACACAACATTTCAGCCTCGGCTTTGGGAGCGACCTCGTCAGCAAAGGTAAGGAGAAGAAGGGAGGGCCCTGATTTATTAACGAAAGGAAAGCACACTCTTACGTAAACAGGGGCGGCACTACTTGGCACGTCTCGCAGCCCAACCTTTCATGTTTAATAGGCATGTGCTCACTTGTACGTGTTTACTGCTATGTCCCTTTTCTCAATTCGCTGATGGATGAGGACCTCCCTATACAGTGTGATTTGTGGGGGTTGACTTACTTTGCCAAACTGGTCAGTGGAGTTGTTAAAAGTGGGGAGCATAGATGTGGATGCATCAGAGTAGAGTACAACAATTTATATTTCTCCACTGCCCAACGTGTAGTCCCGCAACCTATAACAACCTGCATGGTGGTCTATGCAGGCTCAACTTGTGAGCGTCAGTGATATGACAGGATTGGGCACATTCCAGGTGATTTGGTAACACGTTTTGGCTTACTTAATCCCACAATAAATATTGTCAAATAATGTGGCCTGTGCACTTATGTGTGCAGAAATTCTAATAATAATAATACAACAAATTGCGTAGAATAAATCAAAATTCGATGGTGACTGAGCCAGGAACAGATTTCCTTATACTCGATGTCGAAATAGATGTGTGATGAGTAGTCTCTTGAAAGTGGAGGGAGTTTGGATGAATTCAGCACAGTGAATATGTGTCGAGTGTTACACAGAGTGGGATCGCTCTCTAGTTTTTAAAATTAGAAAAGGTATGCGGAGAGCTATACAATACTATCGCAAATTCCTACACAGTTATATTTTGCATTTGATTGGTATCGTAAAACTGTATTCACACTTGTGTTTGTCCTCTTCACATTAGGTCACCATGGCGGTTTCCAGGCCAAGAAAACAGTGGAGATCAGAACCACTGAGCTCAGGAATGGACGAATTGTTTCTGAAAACTCAGAGTTCATCCATTAAGCTGAGGTTATTGGCATTCGAGGTGATGCTGCTGTCATGTACCAGTTATCAAAGTGGACATACAGTCTTGAGGTCGATGGTCTGTCCTCCCAGTTGAAAAAATGTAGCAAGTTTTATTGAACCTGCCTATGTCCACCTACCAGTATACATGAGTACGCTAGTCAGTAGATCGGTAGGTCACACGTGGTGGCGTTAACTGTCGGTACTCCCACTTCTTCCAAGTCATCTGGTCAGTGTGGTTAATATGGCTAATACCCTTTAAAGGGACTTTCTAGAGCTCCCTCTAGTGAACATGGCTCTCTAGAGCTCACTTTTGGTGGCGACCCTTCCACCAGCAGTGGTGTGAGCAAGCAATTATAGGATTGCACCTTTGATGTTCATTTTCAAAACGAGGAAAGTGTGCCTTATAATGCATACATGTATTGGTAAGCGTGTTCTTGCACCGCAACTGATATCAATTGTTCAGTGAAGGATCTATTTTTAACAAGTATAATCTATTGTATCTTTTTGCGGTGTACATATATTTACTGTGTTTTGGGTAAATGTAATGTATGTTTTTTCTTCCCGTTGACAAGTGTTTAGGTTTTTGACAAGTGTTTAGCGCTTTGGTCAATTGTCTACCTATTAATATTTAGATTTAAAACCCTATAAATATAAAATTTATATCATGAGAATGATGTGCTTCCAATGTGCTTTTGTGTTCCATGTGAACATTGCAAAATTGATCACCACTGAATTGAAAAAAGTGCAAGACCAACAACAGACTCTCATCATGAATGATGATGCAGAACTGCAGTTGTCATCTCCGAAAAGTTACACATTTAGATGGGGTTAGAGGGTTTCATTCATTATCAGTGACAGGGCACCGGAGGCAATTCAGTCAGGCCAATTAACCCTAAGCAGCAGTATGGCTTTGGAATGGAACCCAAGTAATTCTTCCTGTGAGGAGGCAGTGCTACCCATTGCACCACCGTGCCGCCCCGGGTTAGAGGGCTTTATTTAGACACTTGTGAAATGTGAAGGTACAACTATTTTCTCAAAAATGTGAAAGTTCTTGAGAGTTCATTTGAAGAAACCTAAAGCATTGAGTGATGATTCGTGTTTAGTTTGGGGTAGCTAACATGAAAGCAATCTGCGTGATCAGTGCACAACAAAAATACAGACGTGCCCCAGGCAGCGGCACCACGCACGTTCGTATGCTACACACGCCTGCCATACTTTCGTTGATTACCTTGAGGGCTTATAAGCACAATATAGCTTGTAAATGTTTAATAAGGTTGTTAGAAATAAAGAAAACATACAACTAAGGAGGCAAATGCCCCTCGTTTTGTTCCTGGCAGCTGTTAGGGCCTAATATAGGCCTAGAAAATGGCATTTGCCTGTTGTACATGGGGCTTGTGACACTTTAATGAACGGGAAAAGTGCCACAGGTTTGAGTCTGTCTGGAGGGTCGGTGGAGATAGACGTTTATTATAGATGTTTATTATTACAACAGAGATATTTGCGGTGCAAGCTCTGGAAACAGGGATTCCTGCAATACAACAAACGTGCGAATTGACCAACATAAACGATAAACTAAATCAGTACATGTGTAAAGAAATGGGAAACTGTAATTTAACCATCACGCTTCGAAGAATCGCAAAGAAGGAAGGACATGACGGCCCAGTGGTGGCGCTAGGGTCCTAAACCAGAGCATGGGGCTCCCGTGTTGTGAGGAAATAGGAATGTACCAAGTCCATTCGAATTCAGATCATAATAATAATAAACATACCATTAACATTAAAGCTGATTAATTTCCCTCATCTTTCTTTAATAGTGCAGCTCTCTGCTGTCGTCTCACTGTTTCATCTGTGCAGTTACCTCTCTTTTCAGAACTCACTACATCTCTCATCTCGTTACATCTGTCTCCTGTATACGGCTCCGCTGCCGTATCACTGGGAGTTTATTAAAAGGGGGGTCTCCGGCAATAACTTCTACTTAAGTGGCCAAGAACTGCCAAGTCTGGCAGCCATGAGTGTTTAACGATCTGCGGCCAGGATCGAGAGACGCGACGGCCACGTACCAGGTGCCGCTCCCCGTGTCTCTCCCCGAGGGGGAAACGACCCCGAGAGGTAAGAGCGTGCGAAGAATGAGGAGAGGCTGTGGGGCTGGAGGCAGGGGCGACGGGGCACCACGAGGAGCGGGGGTGCGAGGTTGTCTTGAGAGCCGTGAGCGGGGTGTGGGGGGTAGGTTAAGGGTGACTGCCCGCCCGTGGCAGGGAGTGGAAGGGTGTGTGTGTGTGTGTCGATGACACAGGGGCGGTTTGAGGTTGGGTGAGGTTTTGGTTGGGGTGCACGGGTGAGTGCGTTTGTCGGTGGGATGTGAGGCTGCAGGGTTGGGTCGGGGTGTAGGTGCGTGCCGTGACTTCGGATGTGGGGCTGCAGGGTTGAGTTGGCGTGTAGGTAGGTGAGTGGCTTTGTCGGTAGGAAGTGAGTCTGCAGAGTTGATTTGGGGTGTAGGTGAGTGGCGTGACTTGGGATGTGAGGGTGCAGGGTTGGGTTGCCGTGATGGTGGGTTTGTTGGTGGGATTGTGAGGCTGCAGGGTTGGCTTGGCGTATTGGTGAGAGGCTTTGCAGAACGGCATGTGGGGCTGCAGTGTCGGGTTTTCAAAGAGGTGGAAGTGTCGCGGAATACGTATTTACTGGAGAGGTAATGAAAAGGCACAATGCTTGCGTTTACAGAGAAGTCTCCATAATGTGTTCGCCCACTTCACACACACAGGTTGTGTCCCGGCCACGGCAGTTGTTGTTGATTGAAATCAATCCCAAAGTCGCGTTTCGTGTGATAGCTGTGTAAACTTGTGGGTGCGGGTGTTACGTTTCTTACTCGTACCTGCAACGCACCATACCGTTAAAGTGAGGTGCCCAATATTCAATACAGCACCGTACTACAATTACCGTATTCTCCAGATTATAACGCGCGTCGGAAAGTAAGACGCATTCCAAAACGTGTGGCCGGCGTCAAAAAAACTGTACCAATCTGGTCTCCACAAACACCTGCCGGATTACAAGACACCCCATTCGTTTGCTTTAAAGTATGGGGGGTGTTATAATGCGTCTTATAATCCTAAGAATACGGAAACGTCCCTCTCAGGGAGCGGCGCTGCGTGTTAATGCACACAGGAGTGATGCGGTGTAACATTGCGAAACGCGAAATAATCACAACGGCAATTTGAGCACGGTAAAGCGAAATACTGATAGGTGGAGGTGACAGCTTAGGGGCAGCCTTCACCAAGCAGTGGATTGACCATGGCTAATGAGAGTGATTGTGCAGGTATGTGCGACCGATTCGTGACACGCTTGTTCATTGGAATCCGGTTTTTCCATGTCAATCACCCTTTAACCTTTGCTTGTAAACTTAGCAAGTTAATAACGCAGCACCCTAGGACCCACTTTTACATTAATAATAAGATTTAAGGTTTATGTGTGAATTTATTTTTGCTTGCATCGCTTGGTTGCCAAGCAACTATCACAGCATTCTTGTATCGCTGCAGACATATAGATGGGAGGTGGTCAGGGGATGGTGGAAGAGAAATGGATTCATTAATCTACTTGTGTGGCACGTTATCTCCTCATATGCGTGGTGGGGTTTTCTCCGGGTTATCCTTTTTTCTCCCAGAGGAAGCCAGATACTCATTAGCGGAGATGACCAAACATTCCCATGCAGGACCATCCTGAAAATGATTCTTGAGACGCAGCTCTGTTTTCAGTGGCTAATTGAGGGGATATAGTATTAGTTTTATAAGTCGGGTTTCAAGGTGATTTTGAACAAATGACAGGGATAGAGGTGTCAGTTCTTTAAGGAGCATCCTATTACCACTTCACTATACCCCCACGCTCAAGTTACATTTTTCAAGATGCCAAAGGTAAACATTTGTAATTACTTTAGTAATTATAAACGGACATTTCTTTCCGTATTCTTTCCACTTACTAGAAAAGGACCCCCGGAAGGAGACATGACATAACTACGTCTGAGATCCCTTTAATCACGGATGACCAAAACCCGGTATAATGCCCCAAGGTCTCAGCGACAAAACCCCAAGGTGGTAAGTGCTCTGACACCCAACACGCATAACCAAGCCAGTGGCGAGTGACATAGTAACCGGTTCTAGACGCCCTTTCATCAAGCCGCACTGACCAGCGTGAATACGTGCTGCCAAACAACTCCCATGACCCACTCGACATGAGCAATCCTTCCTCCAGCAGCGGATTGCTGCAACAGCATATTATACAGCATCGGCGTGAAGTTTCACTGAACGTGGGCGCACAGCGCCTCCCGGGCAGACGCAGCAGTACAGGGCACTGCGCCGAACGCATTACACACATTCGCACGCGTGTCTAAATGTCGAGTATGCAGACGGCGCAACTGCACCTAGGTCTAGGGGCTACAAAGAGGGGAGAGGCGGCAAACAGGGGGCCCCCGATTTCATTCCTTGCAATCAGGCCCCCATGCCGAGCACGTTACGCCCACTGGAGCGCATGCAATATACACCGCGTACTTGCTCCACAAACGCCGTACTTCTGTGGCATGCGGAGTGGGAATACATCTCACGAGTCACGTTTCACTCACACGTAGCCCGTGCACTGTCTGCATGTCTGTGGTGTCCGTTGGCCAAGGTTCCATAGTTACACGCGCGCTCTAGATCTGGTTTCTCGCGCTGAACTGCAGCTTATACTCCTCAACAGAGCTCATCCTCAATTCGATTCCACTCCAATTTCAATCGTAAGCAGCTTGAACGTGCCTGTGTCTCCAGGCAATGGGTGTGATCTCGGGAAGCACAGAGAGGCTTTGGAGACTAGGCGTTGCCTCCGCTGTTGAGCGGCTGCTGGACTTACGCCGTGCCTTTGCCACCGACCGCTTCTTGGCCACTGTTGTGCCGAGTGGGTAGTGCGCAGGTAGTTGGCACTATCAACCAGGTACTCAGATGTATCTATTCACAGCTGCTAACGCAGGCATAGCCGTTATATAAGACGTATACTTTTTATTAAGCCTTGAGGGTTAAGGCAAGTCGGTAGGAGCGGTGGCGCAATGGTTAGCACACTGCGCTATAAATCGAGAGCGCCGATTGCAATTCCTGAACATGAATTGATATCAGTGGCGAGTGAGATTTGAAACACTCCCACCCCGCTCTTCCCGTCCACCACCCCCTGCAGACACTGAGAAGGTCATCCATGCGTTTATTTCTTCTCGGCTGGACTATTGCAACTCGCGTTTTACCTGCCTGAGCCAACGCAACCTGTCCAGAC
>JAZEWU010000001.1:6780959-6818030 GCA_036362915.1 Geotria australis
TGATAGGTGCTATCTTCTTTGCGATTCTTCGAAGCACGATGGTCAGCCTCTGGACATCGTTGTCTCTCAGCTCGGCCTCGAAGTGTTTGGTAGAATATCAAGTATTGTTATTATTATTAATAATTATAATAATTAAGTTAAATACGTGCACTTTTTACACAAAAGCTCACACAATTATCAAATGTTCACCGAGTTCTTGGGGGTCAAGGTAGAAGCGTTCACGTCGCGATCCCTGTCAGGTAATACTTGGTGTTGCCTGCGAATTCTACCAAACACTTCGAGGCCGAGCTGAAAGACAACGATGTCCAGAAGCTGACCATCGCGCTTCGAAGAATCGCAAAGAAGAAGACCGAGTTCTTTAGTCTCCACGCTCACATTATTCCTTTTCTACAGTGTGGTCTTCTTCTTTGCGATTCTTCGAAGCACGATGGTGTGCAGGGATCATTGATAAACGTGGAATGGATGTGTGAGCACGTGTCGTACAGAAGATCAGCTGTTCGAGTCGGGTCTCGCGAAGGGCCGAACACCTCTCAGGACAGGAAGCTAACACGTGCACCGCAAGCTAGGAGTAGAATATACCGACAACGTTAACGCAACAACCCGGTCTGTGTTGCGTGCCCTCGAATCTGACTTATAACATATCCTATAACATATTCTTTTTTTGAAAAAGGGCTAAGATCGATTCAACTTCTGCTTTGATATGTCTGACATATTATTCAAAACATCACGACTTGTGGGAAACAAGTTACCGAAGAAAGGCCAACTACAGTTCCCTAACAAGCACAGCTCATTCATCCTCGCCCCAGCGGCTTGCCTGCGCGCGACTCTTCACACACCCTTTCTCGACGAGAGCAAGACGCGGGGGATCCAATGAGCGCGATCCACACAGCCCGGTGCCGAACCCTGACGAATTCACCTGTAGGGGAAAAGGAGGGGCCCAACCAATGAGAGAGCCCACGCCCAGCACTCATGCCCCGAGTGGCGTCCACCCGAGCATTATATAAAGCGAGTGTAGTTTGGGTCGGATTTTGAGCGCTGTCTGATCGCTGCTGACACCGCACCACTATCTCCCTGCACATTTTAGAAACGCATCCTCCTCTGCACTGCCAAACATGTCTAGTTTCAGCGTCAAGTCCAGCATGACGAGCCGCAGTCGCGGCTCTGGCGGCAGCTCCATCAGGGTTGGTGGTGGCGGGAAGTCGGGAGGCTTTAGCAGCTTCTCGCACGGTGGAGGCAGCTCTGGATTCGGCGGCGGTCGCTCCCGCAGCAGTTTCAAGTCCAGTGGCAGCAGCTATGGTTCGGGTGGCGGTGGTGGATTCGGGGGGATCTCGGCGTCTTACTCGTCCCAAGTGTCGGCGGGGCCCCCGCCAGAGATCGACCGCAGCGTGCTGCCGGTGCGCAACCAGGAGAAGGAGCAGATCAAGGGTCTGAACGACCGCTTCGCCAACTTCATCGAGAAGGTGAGAGCGTTTTGTCGATCGGTGTTGCAAATGAAATTGTGTAAATTGCAAATGTTGAAATGTCGCAATTATGGAATTTAGCAAGCATGCGTGTTGCAATGCTCTATTCACATTTTTATATCAGTCTATTGTCACGACGGTAGGTTTGGGTTTTTTTCATACCAGGCGTGTACCTTTGGTTTTTGTTTTCATTTTGGTATAGCGGGAACAGTAAATATACATATAGACTTAACAAAAAACTGTGACAGACACGCGGACAGTAATACAGAGACACGCAAACAGCCGCACACACGAAAGCAAACACACGGACACGCCGAACACTCGCACGCAAAGCATAAACAATACAGACGTACCGGATTGAGACGCCGCGCTCGCGTACCGTTACGTGCGACAGAGTCCACAGCCGGAGTGCTGACCCAGACTGATCTTCCCCGTGAGTGCAGGTGCGCTTCCTGGAGCAGCAGAACAAGGTGCTCGAGGCCCAGTGGAGAGCACTGCAGGAGCGCGGCACCGGTGGTTCCAATCTGGACGCGCTCTTCGAAGCCTACATCAATGGGCTCAAGCAGCACCTGGACGGACTCGGCAACGAGAAGCAGCGTCTTCAGGGCGAGCTGCAGCACATGCAGGGCGCCGTCGAGGACTTCAAGGCCAAGTGAGTTGGAAGGCGATCGCGCGCACGGGGGGAGGCTTGTTTGTGGCCGCCACAGAGCCACGTTCAGCTCTGCGCTAGAGCCCGGAGCGGAGGTCTGCCGTCAGTTTATTACGACGATAAATCTCACAGGGCCAGGTATAGCAAGACCTCAAAATAATCACATAGGACCACGCGTCTCACTAGATCGTAAAATTATATCTAAGAAGGCCACGTAAAGAGATTTTGTCGTCAGATAGGAGGACAATTTACTTGGTAAACTAATTTGTCGGGCATTGTTCTGACTCTGAGAAGAGTAATTGCCCAAAGCGTTAGTGATGTGTGTTTTCACTGATAGCTAAAGTGTATATATATACACAGACGTTATGCACTTTTTGTTTGTTCAACTTAGTTTATCCAAAAATGCCTTTTAGAATTTATTTTACGCGTAAAAATAGTTTTATGAGTTATTTTATACTGAGTGTTTCCTACTGTCTTGTAGCGCGCTTTGAGATCCTGGACGAAAGCTCTTTATACATTGAACTATTATAACATTCACGTCATGAATTAAATATGCAGACAATATACCTTTCTTATATCTGTCCCTCCACATATAAACTAGTTTTACAGATCCCATCAACCACACGGCGTTCTGGGAGTGATTTTTTGTCCTATTGTGTTATGTCTTATATTCCATGGGTGACTTTATAAATGCAAAAACGTCAAAACGTACGTAAGCTACACGACATTTGTGCCCAAGTAACACCACCGGTGGATTGGCCAAGACCAAAGGAAATTCAAACAGCACAGACAATGAACACCGAGATAGGATAAAGTAAAACACACCGTTTCAGGTAAAAATATCCATAAAAAATGTGAACACGGATTACTTTGATTTAACACACACACACACGTCAGTCAAACATTTAACACATTGAAATCGTTCGGTGCGGTTTAGCGTGCGCGCGGCTCTCGGAGCCACACCTTGAGATTCACTTGAAAGCTGAGGGACACGGGTTTGAACCCGGGTGTGGCCGACCGCACCCTGCGGCCAGGCTCTCTCTTCGAATCAGGGCGTTGTCCCCTCGCCCCTCCCCGTGCTTGTCACTAGAGGCCGCTGTATCTGGTTAGTTTCCTGGGATCGGGTGTGGGTTTGGAAGGGTGGCGAAGAAGGGCGAGGCACTGGGAGCACAGAGGATTGAATAACCAGTCCTCTCGAATGAAATAATAAAACCCACACGCACGAGCACAGGTTTGGTGCCTTTATAATCCAGAGAATAATACGGTTATTGTAGTGCCGTAGTAAAGATTACGCACCTGACTTTGAACGCACGCTGCTGCATTGCAGGTACGAGGAAGAAATTAACACCCGCACCCAGAGAGAAAACGAGTTCGTGGTCGTCAAGAAGGTGAGCGGAGCCCATCCCGAGTGAGCTGACACGGAGTCACAGGGCGTACTTTTTGACGCGTGTAACAAGTTAGCTTTTAGTTACGTGTAATGCACGTTTTGTTAGTTCACTGCTGGATAAGGCCCTTCCCATGCATTGTGGAACCTCGAGTGATTTTTTAACATACTTCACCATGCTGGTCAACGCGGGTTGGTGAAGGTTGAGGGAGGGGAGTGCCGAACATCATGGAATTTACTATACTGCCATTTGCTGACCACATCGATTACACCTCTCTTGTATTCACGGTGGTGGTCACCCATGCAAATACTACCCATGCTCAGCCCGGCTTAGCCTCCGAGTTCTGGCTAGAATGGGCGTATTCCGGGTGATTTTAATCGACCTTGATGTTAGTGAATTGACCTTGATGGAAGGGTCTATGCAATGGTCACCCCCTTAAGTAATAGTCGCTTTTATTTTGTAAAGAAAGGGTGAGGTGCACACCAGAGCAAATAATTCATCATGATTGCCCCTGTTTATTCAAGTAGAAGATTATCACTCCCATAGTTAATACTGTGACTTTTAGTTTGGCAGCTAGCTATAGTGTTTCTTGCCGTATAAATGCCATTACATTTGTCTCAGCTGAGCAGGTGTAAATGTTCAGGCGTTCCCGACAGGAATTCCGCGCGTGAGTGGCAGAGTGATTCTAACAGCTCACGTGTCGGCTGCGTTCCTCAGGAAGTCGATGATGCCTTCTTGAACAAGGTGGAGCTGGAGGCCAGGCTGGATGGCCTCAATGACGAAATCGAGTTCCTCAAGAAGATCTTCGCCGAGGTAAAAACAAAACTGACTTTGTGCATCCACTACCATCACCGACGCCCCGAAAGCCAGCTCGAAGAGTAACACCACCACACTCGTGTTCATTGGCTGCCCCTGAATCTGTGGCTGGAAATGCCACTGTGCCGTCCTGGGGGCAAGTCTCTCTATTTAAAAAAGACCACTGTTGAGATTCCAAACGTTGTATATTTACCCTGATTAAGCAACTGCCACAAACTCAGTTGTACTATTTGTGCATTGTGTAACGTCATTTCCTATAGTTGTTCACATATCCGACCTTTTTGCATATCCGCCTATACCTCAGTCCCCAGCGAGTCAGATATTTCACATTTGACTGGAGCTCATCCCACAATCTACATTCCTATAGTCAAAAGCTAACGTGATGTCCTGCTGCCTAAGCCAGTACTATAAATTCTACCTTCCTATAATAATAATAGCATTTTATATAGCGCCTTTCACCCGAGGGTCACAAAGCGCTGCACGTCTAACCAGAGGGCAACCACGATTGACTTTCCCTCAAAGTGTTATTCATATTATCAGCCTTAGAGGGTAGAAGAGCTGAGTCGACTTCCAACCAACATCCAAACGTTGGAACTTCAAATTTGGCGGTTCACCATTCTTTAGTCACCAGCCGCTGACATGAGTTTAACTGTGTCTTGGGTGCCCCTCTGTCGCCGAGCTTATACGATTCAAACTACTCAACTGTGGGGCCTCTTAAACCTATACCTGTCCCTATGGAACATCACAAACCCATCGTGCCACGTAGCCCGGCATACGACGTAAGGGGTGAGGCACGGGAGGGGTGGTGAACCACCAACATTCTTTATCCCCCACCCTCCAACATATAAATCACTTTGCATACGGCAGTAGTTTTAAGTTACTGCAGTTGATTTAAATAGTAACACACATGTATTATTAACATGTTTTATTGTAAAAGAAAATATCAAATGGGTAATGTTAATATACATAGATGACTTAACTGTAGATGACTTCAACTATAAACAGCGTTGGGCTGTAGACGGGTACTGAAGCCAGAGGGGTGGGTGGTGTGCTTGAAGAAAGTTCTGAATAATCTTGCCTACGGTACTACTGTAATGTTTGGTGAATATATTAAACGAGCCACTTCCCCACGGCTATAGCGCCTCTGCACAACAAATCCTGTCGTTCTCCCAAATTCATGATGACACCCCCGCAGCTCCCGCCAACTCATACCTTTCCCAGAGCGCGCACCCCGGTCCCCAACCCCAACTCCACCAAGGAGTCAGCTCGCTCCTCCGCTCACGCTGCCGAATTGTGCCGCGTGTGATCAGGAGCTGCGTCAGCTGGAGTCACAGATCAAGGACACGTCGCTGTTCGTGACCGTTGACACCAGCCGCAACCTGGACGTGGATGGCCTCATCGCCGATGTGCGTGCCCAGTATGAGGCCATGGCCAAGAAGAGCCAGGCTGAAGCTGATGACTTCTACAAGAAGAAGGTAAATGCACGTGTGCTGTGTGTTTGGTGTGCTGTGTGTTTGGTGTGCGGTGTGTGGGTCATTCTCGAGCCGGGATGGCTGGGTGTGAGTAAATAATATTTTGTCTCTGGTAAGGATAAAGCAAATGGAATGCTTCTTAAACATGCTATGCATGTTTATTTTAAACTTGATTATCGTAGTTATGATATGTTCAATTCTGCCACGTTCACGTTTTGACCACATGCAAAAACCTCGCGAAGTGATACGTCCCATTGTAATCATATGGAAATTATCACTTAAGACCTTTACGTATTATGCACTTGACGAATAAGTTACATGTTAAAAGACAACAGCTTTTAAAGAGCCATTGATCATGAGTACCATGCACCTCTGTCTCGTGTCGTTGGAAATAATTAACAGATCAGCGAACTCAGCTCTTCAGCTGGAAAGGGAGACGATGACGTCCGCAACAGCAGGAATGAGATCAACGAACTGAACCGCCAAATGCAGCGCATCAAGGCAGAGATCGAGGCTCTGAAGAAACAGGTACGAGCAGTGACGATACCCCACCCCCCCCAACCCGTCTACCTTGCTTGTTCATCTACCTACCTTGCTCGCTTATCATCAGCTGTGGTTAATCCATTGCTGGATGAAGGTCTCCCCAAGCCGGTTCCACCTCTTACAATCCCAAGAGGTCAACATCCATCCAGCACGTGCGCACAACCTGATTCCTTCGCTCACCTACTCAATCGGGCATCCTGTCCTCGATGGACATCGTTCCAGATATAATGGCAGTTTATAATCTTCCAAAGATTATATAATCTTACACAGAACATAAACTGCCATTATAAACTGCTTCCACCCCTAACCTACACTGCTCCCCCTCTCCCTACCTCCACTACCCCTCCAACCCCCCCGTTCCCCCACCCCGTATGCGTAGGGGATTCCATACCCCAACAATATATTTACCCATGAGTCCCCACTGTCTTCTTCACATGTGCAGGCTTGCTGTGAAATATACCAGGCATTGGACAAGCATTGGCACACTTGCCTGTTTCTCAAGCAACCAATGAGTCGTATTAATATACTGTAATGCACTTCAAAGCAATGGAGAGCACTTTTACATAAAATAACATTTACATGAACACTCAACACTTAGTATATATGAAGTAGAATACATTTAGTTATATAGGGCCTAGGCAATATAATTTAAAACTATATAAAAGTTTAGAAGTATAATAATAAAGAGGAAACTATCAGCATGGTTGGGTTGTTACAATTGTACACTTAGCATGCTCTATGCTTCCCCACTTAATATTGAGTAATGCAACTAAACTCTGGGAGCATAGAGGAATATAGTACTTTGAGCTATAACTGCAAGCAAGGGTTGTAGCGAGCTGTTTCAGATAGTTACACAGGAAGAATGTTTAAACGTCAACGAAGCAGTCGTGTAGAAAAACGGTTACATCTCATAATTTTAGTTATTGGCCTCTGACTTACTGAACAGTAAAACCTTAGGTATAGGTGCAGAGCCAAGCTCTTAGGCTAAATGTAATGCACCAAGGTCTTAAAGCCTAACACTGCAGTTGATTCAATAGACAAGATTCCTAAATCCCGTCTCCCTCCCACTTCTTGCAATACGTCTAGTCAGCGTGGAAGAAGAGTATGTGCAAAATACCCACTTAGTGGGGCTCTCCAGAGCTCCTTTTGGTTGGAGGCCCCTCCGCCAACAGTGGTGTGTGCAAGCAATTTCAGGGCTGTACTTCTACGTTGGGATAACGTTGGCATGTGTTCCTCGCTCCGTGTGCACAGCGCGCTCAGCTGGAGGCCGCCATCTCGGAGGCGGAGGGCCGTGGGGAGATGTCCATCAAGGAGGCGAAGGAGAGCATCGCCCGCCTTGAGGAGGAGCTGCACAAGGCCAAGCAGCAGATGGCGCAGCACGTGCGCGAGTACCAGGAGCTCATGAACATCAAGCTGGCTCTGGACATCGAGATTGCCACCTACCGCAAGCTTCTGGAGGGAGAGGAGTCCAGGTGGGAAGACCTATTTGACGTCGAATCTCGCACGATTCACAAGGGCGCCTCGCCGAATGTTTCAATGTCAGAAGTTCAGTGGTCTGTTCACGAAGGCTGGCCATGATTGTGGAACGTGGGTCGACGACAATGATTGTTCTGGACACCAGGGCTGTGTATGGCTCTTGGTGAGGAAAGGTAGATGTCTGGGTGATTAGCATAAACCCAGCTTATGTTCTCTGCAGATCTGATAACCCATGTATTGAGTGCACCTAATTAACTTTTCAGAAGCAATTAGTCAAACCAGCATACGTCGAATTAATGTAAAGGATTGTACCTATTTTTCAATAGGTACACGTTGCAGTAGTAGGTGTGGAATGGAACATGACTTGTCAATCACCCTTACAATATGGTTCAAACTATTTTTGGAATGTTGGAATACCAGACTGAGAGTGGCCATTACCCCAGTATCATGGACAATGGCCCTGATATTTTATATACTACCCTGGTACTTTGATATCTCGCTTTCTGTCGTGGTATTGTGGTACGGTGATCATAGCTTTGCCGTGACACTGTCTTCCAATGCTGCACTTGTATCATGCACAGGCTGAATGCCGTTGCGTCCGGCATTGCCAACCTTGCCGGGGCCATGAGCGGAGGAGGCGGTGGTGGTGGTGGTGGTTTCGGCGGTTTCAGCTTCGGCAGCAGCAGCGGCGGCGGCGGCGGCGGCGGGTCAGGTGAGTGTCTCTTTATCTCGTTGGTCAGTACGGTTCACCAAGCCTCGTGAATATTACCAACACGACTCCCATCGCTTCTCATGTCAAATCCGTATTTTTACTGACATTTACTAAAACTACTACGATGTAGGTTTTCACGGTCGTGCTGCGTAGCTCTCCGATGTGGTTTTGGGTCGTATCTTGTGTCATTTGGCACAATGGCTGACGTTTGGTTCCACTTTCTAGAGGCTTCTTCAGCTCCTTGCAAGTGGAGAAAAATGTCAGACATCGTGCTGAACAACACGCAGTACACTCTAAGAGCCCTTCAGAGAGCTTTGCTTAGTTTTTTTTCAAATTGGAAAATATTTCGTGTATGGTGTTATGCTATTAAAATATTAGCTTTGAACTTGTGGAACATTGCACCTGAACTTAAGCTGTAACGTTTTATGATTTCGAAATTATTAGGATGGACGTACAACTCAATATAATGTCTGACTCGCCAAAACGGTGTGTTCATGTATTAATTTCCCCAGGATTTAGCAGCTACGAGACCTCTTCTATGTCGAAGAGGAGCTACTAAGGCGACACGCAAAAAAACATCCACAACGAAAGTGTCTGCACCAGCCAATGCTCCCTACCATAACCGACACAGGCAGTCACCTGTGCTCGTTTTTTTTAAAAAGGTCGTTGCATGTGTATAGTGGCCGTTGGAAGGCATTACAAATTTACTGCATGTGTAATCCTTAAGTGACAGTAAAGAATTGGTGGCGGGTTGTGAGACTTGGAAGAGGGCATCGTAATGGGGCCCACACATTTGGTGGTCTTGGCGTGTAGGGAAAAGCTTTGTATGTTTTCTAATGAGCTTGATGTTTTCCGATCTTTCACAATGTTGGCCACTATCTCTGCATGCACCCTTTTAATAGAAAATAATAAAGAAACACTCCTGGCACTTACTACATGTGTTTCTGTTCATGTGGTTCGAGCGTCTGTTGGCATGAACATTTACACACACATTGCAATGGAAAGGATAACCACAAGCGGCGAGTTTCAATAAACACCAAA
Source organism: Geotria australis (assembly GCA_036362915.1). Lineage (NCBI taxonomy): Eukaryota > Metazoa > Chordata > Hyperoartia > Petromyzontiformes > Geotriidae > Geotria > Geotria australis. Next base: position 6,790,514 of record JAZEWU010000001.1, read on the forward strand.
TCATGCCATATAAACTAACTGCACGTTTATATAGAATAAACACAAAATATAATAACCAAAACGTAAATCACAAAAGATTAATCTTATATCTTACCAATTGCTGTTCTAAACTAATCCGTGCACTAAAGCAGGCGTTCTCAACCTTTTGCACCTCAAGGCCCACTTGGGTCTGAGCTCCACGGACCACTAGGTGGCGATCGCGGCCCACCGGTTGAAAATGGCGGGACTAGAGTTGAGTTTAAACTTTGATAGCTGGACAGGGTGTGTTATTGGTGATTACGATGTTTCCGACGTACAGTGGTGATTTTGTCACCAGATCTAGCAAATTAGAGGGGGTTCCCTTGGGACAAATTGTTGCGACAAATCTAGCAACTTTCTGGGACGACGACATAAAGCAAATTTAGGAGCGATTCAAAGTGTGTATTAAGGAACCTGTATCAGTTCATTTAGTTTAATAGTTTGTGAATTGTCTAGTGACATCGTTGACGACTATAGGTCTTATCTGGCGATTGTTTGAGGTTGTGGCAACTTAGCACTTCAAAGAATTGCCAACAACACAGCTTAACAACCACACTCGTCACAACTCAGGTGTTTTCTCGTGTTGCATCACACGTTGCTCGGCATGATGGAGATGTTTTGTTATAAGAGCAGAAAAATACCCAGTGAGCTTGTAAGCTCTATACGGGACTCCTGCGACACAACAAACATGCGAATTGCCCCATCGAGTTTATCAGTTTAAGAATCTCCCAGCAGCCGCGGCGAAACGTCGGACAACACTTGGCGATACAATACAACCCGAGAACATGTTCATCGGGGAACCAGTACAAATACTGCCGCAAAACTCCAAGCAAGTGTTACGCCTCTCGCCTGTCACTCAAAGTGAAGGGCGCGGTTCCCTCTAATCCCCCTTGTTGGTGGCTCCTCTCTACTTCATCAGCTGTTGCACTTTGATAGCAGCCGCCTCCTTTAAAATTAAAACTAAACAACATTGCTGGTCGGAAATGAGGTGAGGATGGTGATGGTCGTGATTACAAAGTACACGGTTGTGTAGGCTGTAATCATCTGACAGACGCTCTATTGTTATATGAAGAGAGGTTGGTCTGTGTGTTATTCGTTTCGGCGCCTATGAGTCTATGGGGCAATTCGAACTTTTTAGAAAAGTAAGCTGTGTTCTTGGCTAGGATACGTCGCTAGAAGGGATGGTCGATGCGGCGCATTAAGAATGACAACGGAGGGGGCTTGCCGAGATGAAGCGATGATGAAATCGGTTGGTGTGCAGGCGCTGGGCGCTTCATTACAGGATTGTAAAAATGGCACCGGCTGGGGGAGGCCTTCATCGAGCAGTAGATTGATCATGGTCGATGATGGTGACCAAGTCACTCGGAAGCCAAGCACCCATGCACGGCAGGGTGTTATAGGCTGCAGCGAGGCTACGTGGCGGGCACCACAGGTTGGTGCAGAGATACATACCCCTTGTTTGTACATGATGGTCCAGATGTCTTGTGACCCCCATTTAATTCTCAAACGCGAAATGCGTTTGTGTATAACCACTGGGGTGTGTAACCTAATGTAAGCATACAAATGACAAGTTTAAACTTCATGAATCTTAAATAAATAAGGGGCACTTGCAACATAAATGAAGGAAGCAAAGAAAACAATGTTAGGAGTCGATTAAATGGGGGGGGGGTCACATGACATCTGGACCACCCTGTAAAGTACTAATACTCCTTGCCTACACCGCACCGAGAAGCGTGGTTCAGTGAAGTATGGTCAAACAGCCCCCACGATCGGTACGGTGGCGCGGCGAGTAATCCCGGCTCGGGTGCCTTTCTGTGTGGAGTTTGCATGTTGTCCCCGTGTCCGCGTGGGTTTTCGCCGGGCACTCCGGTTTCCTCCCACTGTCCTACTGGCTAAAATTGCCCCATGTGCCCTGTGATGAACTGGCGTCCTATCCTGGGTATAGCCCTGCATTGCGGCCTGTGTCTTCCGGGATAGGTTCCGGCTCACCGCAACCCTGTACAGGAGGATTAAGCGGTTTCTGATAATGGATGGACCCACGTGGATGTATAAAGTGCTGGTCACGCTGTGGTATCTTGTTGTGTAAGTCTCGCCGGCATTGCGATGTTGCTCAATGCAACACCAAGTGAGACAACAGGGCTGGCCGAGCCTTTTGTTGGGCATTCATCATATTGTGCGCTTCGTCGGCCCTAAATGAGTATCCATAGTATTGATCTAACAATGGATTGGTGACATCTAAGCAGACCCTCCGTCCGTCCTGCGTGTCCGCGTACAGTGACACTTGCTGAAGTTTGCTCGTGGGAACGTGAGGGTTGGCCAGCGGATTGCAGCAGCGTCTGCAGTGATGCGGACATTCTACCGGTCCGTGGTTAGTGAAACGGGAGCTTGGTCCTAGGACTAAGCTCTCGGTTTACAGGTCAATCTATGTCCCTACCCTCACCTATAGCCGTGAGCTTTGGGTAATGACCGAAAGAACGAGATCGCGGATACAAGCGGCAGAAATTAGGTTTCTCCGCAGGGTTGCGGAGCTTACTCGCTGTGAAAGGGTGAGGAGCACAGAAATCCGGGAGAACCTCAAAGTGGAGTCGCTGCTCCTTCGGATTGAGAGGAGCCAGTTGAGGTGGTTCGGGCATCTGATAAGGATGCCCCCTAGGAGGCTCCCGCGGGAAGTCTACCAAGCACGGCCCACTGGGCGGAGACCTAGAGGCCGACCCAGGACACACTGAAGGGATTATATCCTTCGGCTGGCCTGGGAATCTCCCAGGAAGAGCTGAAATGTGTTGCTGAGGAAAGGGATGTCTGGTCTACTCTCCTTGGACTGCTGTTACCGCGACCCTCACCAGGACAAGTGGTTTAGAAAATGGATGGATGGATGATTATATTGTTGCATATATTGGTAAAGGCCATCTATTGTCAGAAACCGCTTAATCCTGTGCAGGGTTGCGGTGAGCTTGAACCTATCCCGGCAGACACATGGCGCAAGGCAGGGCTATACCCAGGATAGCACGCTAGACCATTATAGGGTACCAGGGGCAATTTAGTCCGCAGGCCAATTAACTTATGCAGCAGCATGTATTTTGACTGTGTGAGGAAACCGGAGTGCCCGGCGTAAACCCACGCGGAGAACATGCAAACTCCACACGGACAGGCACCCGACCCGGGATTCGAACCCGGGTCCTTCTTGCTGTGAGGTAACAGCGCTTACTCAACGCGCCACCGTGCCGCACCCATGTTGGTAAAGTAATCATCATTGTCAGAAAGCCCTAAATCCTGTACAGGGTCGCGGTAAGCCGGAACCTATCCCGGCAGACACAGGGCACAAGGCAGGGCTGTACCCAGGGTGCGACGCCAGTCCATCACAGGGTATGTGCATGAGCTAAATGCCACATCACGGTACACATACACACAGCACTGAGCCGGGCTCCACGCCTCTGAGTTTGCGCTTGTTATCGACGATTTGCGCGCGTTACAAATTGCACTTATTATTATTAAGACAGAGGCAAGCCTGGTAGTGCAAATCCTGACAAAGTGAGTACTGTAGTGTGCCACTGATCATCTGAGGCCAATCCCCACTCGTTTTGCGGTCTCGACGTGTCGACACCGCTCCCTGGTGACTTTTCCTGAGATCACTGTTATAATAATAATAACATAATTTTATATATCGCCTTTCACCCGAGGGTCACAAAGCGCTGCACAAGGGCCGCGAAGAAGACGGCATGTCAACAACGAAAGAAAAAACCCCAATAAAAACCAAAGCAACAACAAATAAATGATTAAGAGTGCTTCGAATATACTGAAAGGTCGTGAAACTGGCAATCTTAAGAGCGGCAAAAATCTACCAGCATCCCCTAAGATGGTCGTCACTTCCTTAAAGACAAACACGGAGGGAAACGCGGAGGGAGACAGGGAGGGAGGGTGAGCGACAGGGATACATAGGGACACAGAGACAGGAAGACAGAGAGACAGACACGAGGGGGAAAAAACGGCAATCCAAATTAAACAATCACCATTGAAGCACAAGAACACAAACATAGACACACGCAACAGCAAGGAAAAAAACGCAGACACCCAAAACAACAAAAACACAGCTTCCACACGCGACACCACGAGGCGAGTTTTGGCAAGGCAGGACTTACACAAACTGGGCCAGGAGTAGGCCGCGCAAAACAGACAAAAAAAGCAAGCAACAAGCGCATGGCAGACAACAATAACACCAAAATTACACAGAAACAAACCACCAACCAAACAGAAAAGGAACAGATGGAAAATGACAAATATACATCAAATTAAAGCTTAATAAATACGCTGAACACGGAGCTGCAGCCCACGCGCCTCCAGCACGCGGGGGCGCGTGGGCAAAACAAGTTGTTCTTGCAGGGCCGTGCAGTGAGCATTTACTGCCATTAGAGGGCCTCAAGTGACTTGCCTTTAATGTAGAGGGCCAGCGTGAACCGTGGCATTTCTCAACGTTCTTTTAGCCTTTATCCACAGTGCATCACTACTAATAATGGAATGTCATTATTAAAACGTTGATATGCTTTCAGCCAACTGCAGCACAATAATTGCCTATATTGAATTTATTATTTGCCCATTATCTAGCCATTCCGGCGGTCTGTTAAAGACTTGGCGTGTTATGTGGTTGCATGCACACACACATCAGCGGCACAAAGACTTGTTATTAAAACGTTCGAGAGGTATTTAACTTGCGCTGCCAACTTTTTTGATGCCGTGCCGACATAATCAGCGATATCTAATTGGAAGCTTTAACGTGGCCCACCTCACAGGCACATTCTCTGTATTGCAAGACCCGCAGGTCACCTCGTAATAATATCTCCAGGTAGATAACGATGCGAGGAATGTGGGAGGACTGTGCAACCCATAAAGCTCACAATAAGCCTGTTGAGTTTCCTTAATCTTGCAAGACTTCATTGCACGTTGCTTTGCTGACTAAAAGCTATATTTAGAGTTAGGCGTGAACTTATTTCAAAAGGTGGGCATGGTAAAAGACACACAAATCACACCATGAGGCATCGGCATGTTTCATTGTATTCTACTTATTAACCCAGAAAAGCTTCTCTCAGTCTCAAGATGTTTTCAGGAGTGTCCTATCAAGATTATTTTTTTTAAGTACAGAGCGATGCTGCTGTGTAATCCCAAATGGGTAATTTGTAGGTATATTTTTCAGCATTGGGATGGTTGGCCAATACCATTTCAATTTGTCTTAGCTATAAAACACGAGTTTTGTTTTTATACAGTGACCACTTAAGACAGTGATTTGTTCATTGTATGTAAAACTAGACTTCATTTGTCAAAGCTTTCACCTTGTTATATACAATACTTTGACAAAGTGAAAGGGGGGAGCGGTGGTGTATCAAGCGAGTTCATTTGGATTCCCGGCGACCTCCCACATAGTGGTGAGTGATGCCTAAACCTGTCCTGGTCCTCTTTTCCTTTAAAAACACGCACTGACCAGGTTGATGAAGTATGGTAAAACATCTCCCCATGACTTTCAAGGTGTGGGTGGGCCTTCATCCAGCTGTGGATGTCCCAACAACAAAATGGCCTCGTTGTTTTATTTTGTGCAGGTGTTACAGGTAAAAAGCCATTGTGCACGTTATTTCTGCTACCTACATAAAGTCTATATTTATAGTTGTAAATATGTTTCAAGGAGGCAAATCTATCATCTGCCAAACGGGTCTAGCACACATGCCAAAACCAACTCTCTGATTATTCTTTATTATTCGAATTCCTCTCGACAGCTGCCACCTATAGCACAGTACTTGCCAATAATAATAATTTAAAAGCCTTGATCCACAAACGGTGTTCAAGTACAGTGCATTTGCTTTGCCAAGTATAAGAGCGAACGTATTATAAGAATGCAACGTTCGCAAAAATCAAAACTGAAGCTTATTACTCAGTTCTGATTGTTTTAATTTACATTTGTTAACTTGCTCTTTTTCCCCTGTACACACCATTGCACGACTTGGCCACATCATAATTTAATTATTTCGGTAACCCTGTTCAACATAACAACAGCGAACACAAAGAAAGCCTTTCAGGTTACGGAACCGTTATTTAATATGGTCTGCTCCCCTGTAGCAAAGCCCCTCATTAAATGAACGTCCCCATCCAGCAACCTGGCTTCAGGGTGTTCTCTGCTCACTCCTGTAGATACATACATACAGTAAAATGGCTAGGGCCAGAGGTGAGATCTGAGCTTCATTCCCAACCACCACAATTCCCACAGCTGATGCTGCTTTATCTGTCTTGGCCCCACTGATTTCCGTGCCGTCATTGCTTCCAGTACGTGTGCTTGGGTACACAACCCCTGTAGGAGCACAGTTCAGGAAATGTAGGACTTAAAGTCATGTTTCACTCACTGCAGAACAATGGACATAATTCTAAAGTGTGTTTTTTCTTTTCCAAAAAAATTAGACCCAACGTACTGGAGCTTAGTTTACTTTTTAAATATTTGCCATGTGTGGAGGCCAGAGGAAATGCAATGGTATTTGGGAGCCCGATGGATGACTGAGTTTGAACTTTGATCCCCTTACCAAGCGAGTGTAGTAGCGCGGTGACAATGAAAACACGTGCAAGCCCTAGCTTGTCGACTTGTTTTGAACGTGCTCGTCGTTTGCCTGCAAGTACAGTATGGCGAACAGCAAACATTTTGAAATCGAAACGTGATATAATTTGTATCATATAACAGGCACTAGTTTTATCCAGCTTAATTGTGCAAAATATGAATGACTCGCATTTCAAGCTCAGTATCTATATGTAACCGGTGCGCACAGCCGCATTTGTCTCTCTTCACTAGAGACCAAGGTAGAAGCGTTCACGTCGCGATCCCTGTCAGGTAGTACTTGGTACTGCCTGCGAATTCTACCAAACACTTCGAGGCCGAGCTGAAAGACAACGATGTCCAGAGGCTGACCATCGTGCTTCGAAGAATCGCAAAGAAAGAAAGACTAGAGACCACCGGCTGGCGCTTCGGTTAACCAAAATGTTGACCAGGTTGATGGTCAAGTTCTGCGTTGTATATAGTTCTTGTCCTCGTTGTGCTCCCCACACGCTACTGGTCCGTCGTGATGGATCTCTTCACTTGAATCCACACTAATCTTCTTTCCGCTTTATATTTATTAACACTGCAGACACAGCGTCTGCAAACACACGCCACGTGTTAGGCCTGATAACACAATACGTTCTCCCGCGCCTCTCAAAGCGTCCTCCTCCGACTCATGTTCTCAAAGGAAATATGTACTACACAATTATAGTAACCATATTAAGGAAATATACCAAACATTTCAACCCGACTACCAAATACCCAATATCACAAAGCAACACTTCAAAGTCATCACCTATAGAAACACAATCTCTACAATCAAAGGAATCGTAAAGAAATATTCACATACCTGCAAACACACGCCACGTGTTAGCCTGATAACACAATAACTTTTCCCGCGCCTCTGCACACAGTACAGAAATGTCTTATTATTAAACAACCTCTTTAGACACCTCTCGCATGTATATCATATCATTATTATTTAAACATTGTATTTTAACAATATATCAGGAGCGATTAATGAACGAAGCCGGACCTCACAGCATCCTCCTCAAGACTAATGTACTGTCTGAAGAAGGGGGCAGTCAACTGTACGTGGGCGTGTGTAATTATCATAAAATTAACATTCTTATTAACATATTATTATCATTATGTGCGACTTACATATGTACAACTCAACTCGTCAGTTAAGCCTGGTTACATTTAGCATGCGATATATTGGTTTGACATGGGGAATGTTCATCTGTGTTGCAGAGGTTCCTGTACTTTTCTAATATTCCAGGATACAATGTCAGACAACTGTGTGAAGGGTTTCGGATCGATGTGTCAACCTGCAAAAGTGCTCTGTGGGTCAAGCTGCTGCAGGGAAATATCGCTAGAGCCATAGCATATTATCGATGCTTTATTATGCGGGCGGCACGGTGGCGTAGTGGGTAGCGCTTCCGCCTCACAGCAAGAAGGTCCCGGGTTCGAATCTCGGCTCGGGGTGCCTTTCTGTGTGGAGTTTGCATGTTCTCCCCGTGTCCGCGTGGGTTTTCGCCGGGCACTCCGGTTTCCTCCCACCGTCCAAAGACATGCTGCTAGGTTAATTGGCGTACTGACTAAATTTTCCCAGGTGCCCTGCGATGGACTGGCGTCCCATCCTTGGTGTTCCCCTGCCTTGCACCCTGTGTCTGCCGGGATAGGCTCCGGCTCACCGCGACCCTGTATAGGATTAAGCGGTTTCTGAAAATGGATGGATGGATGGATGCTTTATTATGCTTCATGTCAGGTTTGTGATCAAATGTGGTAGGTTTGACGAGGTTGTTATTTTTAGTTTTCTATAAAGCAGAGGCCACCAAGTTCAACCTTCTGGCATGACGGTTGAAACATTGAACAAGCTTCTTAAATCACTCACTCCAAACAATACTTGATCGGCGGGTCGCGTGTGGTGGGATAAAGTGTGGGCACTCCCACCTCTTTCAAGGCATCTGGCCAGCGTGGATGAGTAGGCCAAATGCCCTCTACAGGGGTTCTCCATAGTTCCCTCTTGTGGAACACTTCCACAAGTAGAGGGGTGAGCAAGACATTGGACAGAAACGCCTTGACTCTGTATTAATAATAATAGTAGCATTTATAGAGCGCTTTTCACCCGAGGGTCACAAAGCGCTGCACAGGGCTGCGGAGAGAACGACATGTCAACAACGACAGAGAACGGAAAATCAGCAACAAATTAAACATGAGTGGTGTTTTCAACCGGACTGTGATTACGGTATCATACTGTATATTCATTTTGGTGAAGTAGAATACCCGCAGTTATGGGGAACACGTTCAGCTAACTCGAACTATGGTGTTGGTGGGTTCCTGTGATCTCAGGTATGAATTTGAACTCATTAACTAGCAAAAAGTACCAGTATGATAAAACCGTTAAAAAAATCCTTTAAAACTGCATTTTTTAATCAGATCATTGGATGAAAATGTAATTTCCAGACAATCTAAATCCCAAATCCTGGCTTCCATTTCATACCAAATGCCTCACACCTGCAGTCTTTTCCAACGTTTTTTTTAGATACTCTGGGGTAAAGAAATGGAGACAAACCAAACATTATTTTGACTTACTTTAGCCTTAACGGATCCTGCATCCGAATGAGCTAACAATTATCTGTCAAAGCATTAAAGCAGCTTTTAGACCGTTGTACGCTCTGTAAATCGACCTTTTAAACACTGTACCGTATAGTTTTTAAAAGCTGAGTGAAGTTAGTTTGTCCAAAGACCCCCTTATACAGTATATAGAAACACTAAAGGAATGTGCATGATGCATTACAGTGCTAGCTCAACAGCCATTAAAGCACATTCCTGCTCATTTGTTTTAATAAGTGGTTCAAGGCCAAATGTATGAAGGTAAAAGGTTAATGTGAAACCCTCCAATTGATTACTCACGCCACTCCTGATATTGTTTTAATCTTGGAGGACGTGAGAGTACCCACATTTTACCCCACCACATGGGACTTGCCGATCAAATGGTTGGAGACGAAACGTCGAGGAGAGAGAAGGAACGCTGGAGACGGAAATCCTGAAAGAGCAGCTGTTAAGAGAAATTCTCAAAACCTACCTATTGTTCAAACTGCTCCCGTGTCGGGAGAATGAACCATCAACCTTGAGACCGAACCATCAACCTTGAGACGGAAATGTCTGCACTAACCATTACGCCCAGTCTGCATGCTCGAATTTCCAAAACGCACATTTAATTTGTAGCTGGTCTCAGACTCAACCGCACAACAGCCGTGAAGGCACCGCACATGTTATTAGTTACACATTTTAGACTGCGTTGGCAGCTGTGTATGATTATCAGTTGTTGAAAATACTTCATCACCATTGTCATTTCTAAAACAAATGTTTGCGACTGAACAATATATACATCACGTTTTTCCCTATGGACCTTGTGTTGCAAAGGACTATTTCCTGAATAATTATATCACAGTGTTGTGTGTATTAATTAAAATGCAGTATGCGATCAACATTAACGGTGAAATTAATATTCATTCATTCATTCATTTTCAGAAACCGCTTAATCCTATACAGGGTCGCGGTGAGCCGGAGCCTATCCCGGCAGACACAGGGCGCAAGGCAGGGGAACACCAAGGATGGGACGCCAGTCCATCGCAGGGCGCCTGGGGAAATTTAGTCAGTACGCCAATTAACCTGGCAGCATGTCTTTGGACGGTGGGAGGAAACCGGAGTGCCCGGCGAAAACCCACGCGGACACGGGGAGAACATGCAAACTCCACACAGAAAGGCACCCCGAGCCGAGATTCGAACCCGGGACCTTCTTGCTGTGAGGCGGAAGCGCTACCCACTACGCCACCGTGCCGCCCGAAATTAATATTTCAACATGTTTTCAATTATGATAGGACTGTACCAAGGTTTGTCTGGGTGCCAAGTGTACACCCGCTTCACCAAAGTTCATCTCGGGCACAGTGCGGCACTTGAGTATACTGACTTTAATAGGAACCTCAGCATCTCTGCAAGAGGCCCATGCTAGGGCCATGCATCATGCGATCTATATAACAGCGCCATGTGCATCGGCAGCTGCAGTTGGCGTAAGCTGCTCCCACGGCCACAGATAAACTTTTGGCTAAATGCCTCAGCCTCACCCGTAACGTGGGGGAGTGACATGGCCTGATGAGAGCGCATTCGCCACTTTCTGAAGAAGTTCATGGTTCGAATCAAGTGACCGCCCTGATTAATACTGCAGGTGTATTGACTGTAAGTGTACTACGTGCCGTTCGTTTCACAATGAATGTCAAAGATCATGTGACGTCATTCACAAGAGTAGGGCATTGTAGGCTGCTGCCAGGGTCAACATTTTCCAAGTAAAAAAAATACCCGCAATTTACATAGAAATAATTGCTCCCAGTTGATACAAGTTTGCAGGACCCTCATGAAAACAAGTCACGGGACTCGGTGAGACTTTCCTTTGTAAACAAGTGGAATAATATTGTAATAATGCCGATATGTTGGCTTGCATTCCTACTCATAACCATCTTCCAACTGTGTTATCTAACGACTTGCTCGATCGGCTTTTGGGAGTGTGAATCCTAGTTGAAGATAATCTTCTCGACATCTCTGAAATGTTTTCAATTGCTTGTTTTGTCCAACGTTTCACCGCACATTCTGGGGAGCTTCTTCAGGAACTACAAAATACATCGAGGAGTCATGAAGCAAAAATATACGTGATAATGATATTCTCTGATAAGGTCGAGTCGTCTTTTCCCTTGAACATCCCTTAAGACCTTGACTGGAGTAAGCTGCATAAACCCAGCAGACCAGACAGCAGACACTTGCTTGACTGGTTTTCTGAGCTGCACCCACTTGGCTCACTGAATCCTTAACATGGCACAAGTATCTTGGCCGCACTCCAAACACGTCACATCAACCTGCCAGATGATGCAGGGTTACAGGTCGTGTTCAAATTTAATTTGGATTGGCGTTGTTTCTCTCTCTGTCTTCCTGTCTCTGTGTCCCTGTGTNNNTTTTTCGTTGTTGATATGCCGTCCTCTTCGCGGCCCTTGTGCAGCGCTTTGTGACCCTCGGGTGAAAGGCGCTATATAAATTGAAATTATTATTATTAAAGCATATATTCCAGAATTAAACATTCTACATGAATGGAGCCCTCTTTATGCCAACTTGCTTGCAAATTCCCTTGAGGGTTAACGCAGGCTTTCTTGGTGAACACCTGTGCAAATAAAATCCACAAGTTAGAGCCAACTGCCACTCTGTGTTTGGTCTAGATCCTTTTTAAAACTTGCTTTTGGTCAATGTGTGTGTGGGCCCATCCGTGTGTGCCTATTCAGTTGTGCGTGTGCCTGCGTACACGTGTCAAAACATGCAAACGGTTTAACATCTGGGAAATAATGTGTTATTTTATAACGACTTGTTTAAAGGTAGAATTTGATAGCAATGCTATAATTAACACGGCAGACTCACTTGGCATTCTGCTAGGCCAAGCACAATTTTATTAATATGTTTGTGGTATAAAAACTGTTCACAACCAAGAGCTACAAACATAGAAAAGTGTAATGTGCGATGATCACCATACAGTATTTACTATAATTATAATACAATTAAAATTACATTCGGCTCCCAAATCATCCTCACTGCAGTGATCTCAACTAAAAAGCAAAATTTGCAATATACCAATATAAGTTGAATATTTGAGTGGTTTCGATTTTTTCGACTTTAGCAGTAATTATATTAAAAAGTTATAATACAAAATATATATTAACACGAAGACACGATTCATAAAATCATGCAAAAATAGTACCACCATACACTATGCTGTAACTGCAGTTGTGTTTTTTAAAAGGCGGATAATAAATTGATTAATAAACTAAATGTATTCACCCGGCAGTGTTCCATTATGCCAAAAGCACCATCATCTGAACAAAATACACCTTAAAGCTACCATAAAAAACCACCCTTTATATTGGTAACAAATCATACCACAAGACAGTACAATTACATTTCCAGTCAAAAGCATATTGTTAATGTACTAGGACACGACACAAATACTAATATGTGCTCTACATTTGCAGTTTTCATATCTATTGACTATTTTGACATGTCGGCATATCACGAAATGCAAATCTATACACCTAAAAAGGTTTACCTGTGCAAGTTTAAAAAAGGAGGCACACCCTTGACAAAGCTCAATTCCACACCCTACTCTCGTGTTCCGAGTCATCATTTACAATACTAAAATATAAATTTACAGTCCTTTTATTCCCCACTCTTCAATTTGACACAATGCTACCGTGAATAAATGCCTTGTCAGCAAACGAGCGTAAATATACATAGTTGCACATTTTTCCCAAATTAAAATGTGTACAGAAAGATATTCGCTTTGAAAAGTAAAAAAAATCACGGCTATGTGCATTTTAAATTAATTTATGTATTCAAAATTTACGTTATATTAATATGAAACACAGTACTGTAGAAATGCTCAACCATTTAATCTTGAGTTGCTGTGTCAAAAAGGGCATGATAATGTCCACAGTAAAGGATGTGCTTCTTTCCACAGGAATCCCATTCATCAGTGATATCTGTGAACATGATATAATTATTGTGTACATTTACTATTAGTGTTGCACAAGGAGTGTAGTGACATGTCTGCCGCTGCTGCATTCTGTGTCAGGTTTGCATACTGGTATGGGCCATCGTGCATTGCGCTGCAGACATTGATAACCTTTGCTGCTGTTGCCGATCATACTGGTGCTGGTGTTGATAGTTTCGTACTGCTGCAGATGCACTCATCGCAGTGGTGTGGGTGCATTGTGTTGCTCTTCCTGCTGCTGCATTCACAGTGTTCCCAGAGGGTCACACAGAAGTGTGGGTTGATAGAGAGTTGTGCAGTTTAACCGCTGCAGGCATCTCGGTGAAGTTCCCCAAGTATTCCGCATTTTCCGCGGTACCGGGCATTGCTCCGCCGTTCTGCGTGGGCCGGCTTTTAACCGGTAGCATGTTCAAGTACTCCTGGTTGCTCACGCTCGTCGGTCCGGAGCAGGGTGCTGGCCGCTCGTCACGTATCCACGGGCAGTCAGGTTCTCCCACCGACGGCGACTTGTCCTGGTCCATGTATTCTGGGTTTTCCATTGGGCTGGGAAAGTCGTTGATGTAGATCTGGTGATCACCACGAGGGTCGTGCGTGATAGCCATCGGGCTTTCCAGGTAGTCCGGATTCTCCTGCGTCAATGGGATCTCGCCTGCGATCGGGTTCATATATTCGGGAAAGGGATGGCGCGGAGAACTTTGGTTCAGCAATAGCATTTAGAAATGTTACATCAGTTTAAAAATATTTTTATTGGATTTCTATCTTAGATGACTGCATTGTAATCGTCATTATCAATGTGTTGCACTGAAATGACACTCGAGTAAGGCAAGTCTCTTTTGCAAAGGTGGCCTGGGGGAGAAACATAAAAATAAGCTTAACTAAACACATTGCATCGCAGGATCAAAAATGACGGCGATGGATCTGGGAAGCTTTAATCACTGGACTGATCATGGCTGACAAGGGCGATGATGATAAACTCAAAGTGAGCAGGAACAGAAATACAACACGCACCGGGATGGGGCCAATCGGGGCCCGGCGGGCCGTCCGGCTCTTCTTCTGCCGGGTGCTGCATGCCGGGCGACTTGAAGTAGCGCATGCTGTTAACCCTGGGGCCGTTACCGCACTTTGCGGTGGCCCCAGTGGCCCCGGTGGCAGCTGCAGCACCGTCCGTGCCCTGAGCACCCTGCTCTCGGCCCTCGTGGCGCACGCTGCGGCTGAGGCGGGGGTGCGGGGTCACGGGGACACGAACTCCATGGTCTTCCTCCCGCACGGGGCCCTCGAAGGAGGCGTTCGGCCGCTGAGCCCGTTTGGAGCCGCAACGTGATGCCGAGGATCTGTCCGATAGCAGGGGTGCTTGCTGCATGCACGCATGAACGAACGCGACCATGCTCCCTGATTAGAATGTGCCCTTAGATAGATAGATATTTTTATTACAGTAGAAAAATACCCAGTGAGCATGCAAGCTACTTACGGGATTCCTGCGACACAACAAACATGCGACTTGACAAAAATTATAATACGTAAATAAATAATTGCTAAATTTTATGTCGCGTTCGTTACCATCAGTTGCCCTGAGCATGAGGCTGATTTCTAAGCATATGTCAATTCACTACTAGATGGCCCTCCCCACGCCACATGGGGCAAAGGTTATTTGATTGTGCGTCACCACGTGGGCTAGGTAGGGCAGACAACATTGATGTAGGATTGTGGGTGCATCGACGTACAGTACAACAGCAATGGATTTTGCTGCAATGCCATCTGCTGCCCACCAAGTGAGATTGTAAGTTATCTGCCAGTCACCTCGTGCAAACAATTAACTCAGCCTAGGATAATATTTCTGGCATGGCCCTTTGAATGACGCACTTGCCAAAAAGAAGGCCGTTACATGACAGTATCCTTGTAAAAGGGTCTTTCTAGTGTTGTTTGGTGAACTCCAAAACATGGTTAATTGCACATTTCTTACGCATCACTCACAGGCTTACTGCAGCATGAAATCGTCATTATTGCCATCAGAAAATATGGAGCCACAACTTCCTGCCATCCTCTCTCTGGCTTCACCACCCCCTTTACCGAGCTGGAACTGAGCCGATTACCCAGGCATACCCTTGGTAATTAATGCCCTCTCCCCCAGCCCGATTGGATGTGGTCAATCCTCCAAAAGGCTATGGGCTTTACCAAAGTGAGGAGCCTTTCACTTCTCTAACAGAGCCAGTTATGCTGGCCAGCTGGCCCCACGTGACAGGTGTTCCACCCTGTTACAAGCCTAGTTTGCATTTTTCTGTTATAAGGCAGTGTTCATAATGAATGTGGTGAGCCCTTTTTGCATTTTTTCACTATGTTATTTTTGTGTCCGTAATTTAGTAGGATTTGCTTCAATCAAAAATGGATTTGATCCGAGACAGGATAAAAATCACCGTGACACGTTGCAGCTGGTTAAGATTGTGAATATTACTTGTTATACGTCACATTGGATTTCCAGCAATATATATATTTTCCCCTAGGTATCCTAGACTTAAATGTAAATGATAATGTACTGATGTAGATTTTCACGGTCAAATGTATGGGAATTGCTCTCCATAGCTGTTCTTTCGGGATAGCCATGTAAATTATGTAGTTACAATGCCGGAGATATTGTAAATGGCACGTGCGTTAAATAGTGAAACTAAACTTACGCTGTTCGTTGGTGACATTGGAGCGGCCGCACTGTCTCCGTTGTTCTGGAAAAAGACAACGATCAGCGTTCAAATGTATCCGGGAACCAGGTGGCCCATGGGTCAGAGCAATGAGGTGGCACCAGTCTCTAGATTACGAACCACAGGGCTAGCTCTACAATGTCATAGTCCTTGGAAGTTAAATAGTGAGTAAAACATAACAAATACAGCCCTATTGCAAAATGCAACCTACCAAGACTGGCCAAGAAATTCTAAAAGAGAAGAAGAAATAAACAAATCCCGTGTGAACTATGAACAGGAAATTCAGCGGTAGACAAATTCTATAAAATGTCCCAAAAAATGAGGATGATCAATCAATAGGCACTTTTAAGCATGGTTATGGCCATTGTGAGGCTAGAGGCCATTGCGGCATCACGGTGACATCGTGCGCCCGCTTTATTTCAGTGGCCTCACCGCTGGAGGTGGCCTCTTTCTCCGGTGGGCAGGAGGAGGCTGCAGGGTGAAGGGTTTAGTATTCAGGTACTCTTGTCCATCAACGAGGTCTTTCAAGTCACCCTCCTCCAGCAGGGCCTTGTAGAACTTGCTATCGGAGGGGCTGGGCAGATCACACACCCCGTCGCCCTGCAGTGGAAAAGCCAGTGTTGTCAACGGGTCCCACTATCCTCCAGCACTCACTCTGCATCCACTGGACTCGCCGCTGAGTGTCTTAACTACACATACATGCTTTTGGTGATTAAAGGCAGCTGTGAGCTGTGTATATTTATGGGCATGTTGTCCTGCACCCACCTGAAAGACCAAAAACCTCTTTGGATCTCGGGCCATCTTAGAGAAGTCAGAAATAAGCTCGCTGAACTTTGGACGTGCTTCGGCATCGATCATCCAACCTTAAAATGAATTAGAAATACAATTAACATAGGGTGAGGTTACATATCCCTGTGTGTACTTATGCATTATAGAACAACCTCAAGCTAGAGCGAGCACATATGGCTTACATTTGACCATGACCATGTAGACATCGATGGTGCAGATGGGAGGCTGAGGCAGCCTCTCCCCCTTCTCCAGAAGATCTGGGATTTCTCGGGCTGGGATACCGTCATACGGTTTTCCTCCAAACATCATCAGCTCCCATGCAGTGACTCCTGCAGGGACCACACGCCACCGCAAACTCTTAGTCCACTTTGAAGTCCACGTGTGGTTAAAACAACTTACTCTGGAGCATTTTGAAAATAAACAACTTCCATTTAACAAGACAGATTATGTTCTTACCAAAACTCCATATGTCGCTTTGATGAGTGAATTTCCTGAACTGTATGGATTCCAGTGCCATCCACTTAATGGGCATCTGAGGAAAAAGCAGGTCTTGTAAAACGCACAGTTCCACACGATATATGCTAAACGTGGTAGCGTTATGCTAGTACCCTCAAAATGATTTACGGTGTTTATTTCAGACGCCAGCATGCTGGTTTGAGAGTTGAATACACCATAGTCTTATTGCTACTCCGCAAAGGCCTTATCGCACTCGTGGGCAGCTCTGGGTTGTGAACGGATCCCGGTGGGTGCGGCGATCGTCACCTTGCCCCCCTCGGCCTGGTACTCATGCTCGTCGCCGTCGAGCAGCCGTGCCAGCCCGAAGTCGGTGATCTTGATGTGGTTGACGTCCTTGACGAGGATGTTGCGTGCGGCGAGGTCACGGTGCACCAGCCGCTGCTCTTCCAGGTAGAGCATGCCCTGCAGGGGGTGAGGGGCAGAAGGAACGTTGGGGCGAGATATGGCGGGGGGGGGAAGTTTCACGCCGCTCAGATTCAAACCCGGAGACAAAAATGCCTAGACATCCTTGCGCTATGGTTGTCATCTGTCCTGGTTTTAATATTTACATAGCTGTCCTGAGAAAGCTGTAAATCTTTCCAGGCAATAAAAAATTCATCCTTTTTCAGTTGCGGCATATTACACCACTCAATGCACAATGCATTCCGCTGTTGCAAGATCTTGTACCTCTGAGGTAGCAACCTCAGCTTAAGAGGAATGTTGTGCGGTAAGAGATTTCAAATACTGTTCCTACGGGGTGTATTTCAGCTGAGTTGTTAACCTGTTGCTGTTATACACCTAGGTGCTGCAGCGCATGCAACTCGTTCCAGTGCTGTGGAGGCAAAGTGGGGCTGGGGGGGGTCGAGGGCAGTCGTGGGAGGGGGAGCACCAGGATAGTACATTGCCCCGGTTGCAGATACGGCTCAACGACAATGATGATGGTGATTACGACGGGGTGCAAAGGAGGAAGAGCAACAGACCAACGAGACTTTCGAAGACAAGTCTGTGTCACGACACGCCACGGCGGTACACACCTTTGCGATTTGGACGCACCAGTTGAGCAGGATCTGGGAGCTGAGTTTGTCTTTGTGCTCGCGCACGTAGTCCAGCAGGCAGCCGTGCGGCATGAGCTGCGTCACGAGCTGCGTCGTCGAGGTCAGGCAGATGCCCAGCAGCTGCACCAGGTATTGGTGCTCCACGCGCGCCATCAGGTATGCCTCCTGCACCGGCACGCAGGAGATTGGCAACTCTTGGAACAGGCCACTTGGCAACAGGGTGTCTGTGCAGTGGTAGTAACATCCGCGCCTCCTCACAGACAGAAAGTCCTGCCCGAGGCAGTTCGATTCTCGCCTTGGGCGCCTTTCTGTGTGGCGTTTGTGTGTTCTCACCCCCTGTTCTTTGTGGGCGTCTTCCAGGTTTTCCGGTTTCCACCCAAAACAAAAAAATACCTCTAATTAATTGACCGATACCATATAATATATAGGGGGGACGCAGTGTCTAGCTGGTTGGTACCGGCTGTCAGCATAGGCGCCTCCCCCCCACCTCTATTTCCTGTAGTACTTTGTGGCCTCTGGGTGAAAGGTGCTATATAAATGTGATACATTATTATCATTACCATTGAATTCAAAATCGGATTAAAGAAAAACAGTCTGTGTGCTGACGGTGCTCACGCAGCGGAGGGGTGATTCCAGCTGATTATGCCCTGTTGTGCCCTGCTGGCATCCAATGAAGATCAAAATCAACCCTTTACAATCAGCGCTGCATGATACAGGCGGCCATCTGAAACCAAAGCGCCATTCGTATAGCGATAAAGTGATGTACTTATTGCTGATGTGTTATAAATGTGGCACGGATACAGGGTCTTTATAGACGTCATCGTGTATGTGTGGAACATCAGTTGTCATTACATAAAGCAGCACTGCGTGGCTTTAATTTTGTGCCATCTGCTGCATGGAATGTGTTACTTGCATCCAGAATCTCCTTGTTGGCCTTTGGGCATGTGGCTTCTCTTAAGACTTTGATGGCAACGGGAATCTTGACCGACTCTCCCTCAGGTATCCATGACCCCTGCCATGGACACAATCACACCACATCACTGCTGTCAGTAGCATTCATCAGAAAGGGGCACGGTTGGCTCAGCGGTCAGAGTGCCAACCTGGCACTGCTAAGGGCCTGGGTTAAGAGCCAGGTGACCTCCTGTGTTTTAAATGAGGTTCTCATTCCAATGGGATTCTCATGAGTGTGCTGACGGTGCAATTAAAGCATCACGTCAAATTTGTTTCACTTAATCTGGCAAAAATCCATCTCTGAGAATTAAAACATTGTCATAGGATCATTGTTACTGTCATATGCAAAGTACGTGGGAAAGTGCAGCTAGCTACTGTATGGACCAGATGTCACTTTAATGGCTCTTGGAGGTAGTTGTGTGATATCCACTGCCAATATAAATGGGTGCAGAGATCTGAATGGATAGTTCGTATAATTGCATGACGCCGATATCATAATTGAGGTAAAACCAGATTTTATAATAAATGGACGCAGCAAATTGGAATACAAATATCGAAAGCATCTCCAGCCCCTTCCGGCCTCCCACATGCTCCCTCCCATTAATGGATCCAGATGTCCATTTTCTCAGATATTTTGGTAGTTTGTCCCCAAAATACTTGTATCGCTTTCCAAACACCAACTTGTACTGCCAGAAATGAACTTGTCATAAAAAGTTGCCACGATTTCACATTCTATTATAGTCTGGTTAGTTTAATATGCAAACCTTGTAGACTGTCCCGAAGGCCCCTGAGCCCAAGATTTTTCCCTTTTTCAGGTGGGTCTCCTTTATAATCCGTAGCTTTCCTTGGTTAGGAACGGCACCGCTTGGAGTTAAAGGCTGCACCAGCTGAAACAGGAAAACAAACAGAGCAAATGCCCAAAATATACAAGGTTTTACTTTTTCTGGCAATGATAGAAGTGTTAAGATCTTAAAACACCAATTGGACACCTTTTTACAAAGGTTCCAGTTTGCAAGAAGCCACACATGTTTGTGGCAAAAACATGCAAACAAATGCTATCACAGCATTTGTTATCATAGCAAATGCCCGTTACCATTCGGCTTCAAATACTAATTCAGTACAATTTACACACCCCCATCCACAGTAAAATGAGCCAATTGCTCAATGCCGGAGTTATAAAAGTATACTTCTCTCCAAGATGCAACAGAAATGTATGTATGAAAACACGTGTGCACTGCCACCACCAATAGGGTGGCTGAGGATGGCCCGTGCAAATGACGGTTGCCTCACCTCATTGTTGATATACTTTCTGAGAGTTCTCTTGCGGCGTATTGTCTGCTGCCTCTTGAAGATAAAGATGCCCAGCAAAACTGCGACGATGATGAACAAACTGCTCATGACCGATATTATCGCTATAAGCCTTTTGCTGCAAAAGAAGGAGGCAGGAATTACCACTTTGATCAAGAGCAACAGATCCCGAAGCTGCTGCACAATACACATGTGACCTGCAAGAGCTGCCTTAACCGTATCCCACCATCTGGGTTTAGATTTTCCCCTTGGTCGCCAGATTCACAGAAACTACTCCAATGTCTGTCTCGGTAATCCACCCTCCCCCATCCTGCACACGTCTCACTCAGCATAACCATTGAGGCCTTACCAGATCTGCAATACTTACCTGCCAAGTACACACAACAAACATCCTGGCTCATGCACAGACCTCACGAATTGGCCCTCCCCACTACTCTTACACTTGTGTTACACGCATTTAGCCCCTTCTAGCTAGCCAAACTGCAGCTGCTTGGGCATGTGGTGGCTGGGCATGCAGGTTATATGACCCAGCCAACGCAGCCTTGCCTGCTGGAGGAGACTGTGTTCCAGATCTTTCAAGGATTTGTGAGCTCTCACACAGTCCAGCCTGGTTAAACCCAGAATGGATCATAGGCAGGCCAGCCTGAATGTTTAAAACCAGCACAGATAATAATAATAATAGCATTTTATATAGCGCCTTTCACCCGAGGGTCACAAAGCGCTGCACAAGGGCCACGAAGAGAGCAGCATGTCAACAATGAAAGAAAAAACAACCATGTCCTTTCAGAGGGGTTCAGACAAAAAGACAATTCATACTGAACATGCATTGTGCAATCTCCACCCATGTTTGGTCGCTCCAAGGCAGTCATCTGTGTTTGGTCCAGTGCAGCTGAAAATATTGGGGTTTGGGAGGGATGGAGAATAAAGGGAACAATAAGTAACTTGAATATAAATATGGAGTGCTACAACAGTTTACAACATGCACGAATGCATGCTCACAACCAAAGACCTCGAGCCAGGGCCCGTTGCTCACCCGTGCTTGCAGCTGGCATCGCATAACACACAGACGTTGTTCGCGTTCGGGTACTTGAAAATAATGGTATCGTTCTCCCCCTGGATGTTGTTGGGGCATTCCGATACGCAATGTGGTCCCTCCTTGAAGTTGCGACACACGGAGCAATTTTCTGGTCCCTGCAGCGAGCACCACATGACCGTCAGTTACAACTAAGACAAAAACCTCCCAGAACTATTATCCTTTGTTTACGAGCTATTCGTGACGGATGCAAGAAAAGTTGACGGCATCCGTATGTGAACAACAGAAGCATTAGCAGGTGGTCATTTTGATTTCCGCTGGTTACGCAGGGCAACGGGAAATTAAATGTATTTGTGTGATACATTATTCTAATAGTTCCCAATTTGCTGTTACACTTCTAACGAATGGAGACTATTTGCACGTGAGAAGGCCTGCTCGAAATGCATGCGGCCCACGAGTAAAAGCATGTGATTCAAACACCAAATCCACGTCGTGTCAATGAGTGACCATATGACAGTTGGGACCGTAACCATATTGTTTACAGCAGTGAAGTAATGCACTCCCGTGTATGCATTTGACACGGACTGATACTTTGTTGTGCTGGAGATCCCTGGATTTTGAATGCTTCGATTCCTTGAGCGATATGCCTTGGCTCTGTCATGTGTTTTCGGGTTTTACCGGGTATTGTTCGGCACGATGAAGGACGTTTCACTCCACTGCTGGGAGCTTCTTTAGGAAATGAATGGTTGATGAATGTCCCGGCATCATTGGACATCATGCCAAACAAAACGCAGTATAACCCTAAAACAGTTGTAATACAGCACAGCTGCTAAAGCCTAAGCAAACGTACCTTAGGCCTCTTTATGTAAGGTGTAAATTCACGTATGGCTTTACGGCCTCCATCATTTATTTATGATAACACCATAGTAATAGGTGAATAAAAAACCCGTGCATTGGCCACTGAGCACAGGTGGCTGTGCACGTGATCAGTACAGACCGGGCCGTTGCAGGTGAGACTGTTGTTCACGGGAAGACACTCCTGGTCGCATGGAACGCACACGCTCCCATTGGCGAACTCCCGCACCTCCCTGTCTCACGCACACCACCACCACCATTAGGGCCATCGTTCAAAGCTTTCCCAAAGGGAATATGTACATTGTAAAGCTATATAGACAATATGTGGGACCTCTGAGTTTCCATGTGATCACATACAAGTTTACTTGGTTGATTAATAATATCAGTGCCATGGTTTACCTACATCAATACAGTACGGTTTGGACAGAAGTTAGCACAGACCTCATTTGGCTTCGTGCTTTAAAAACAAGATTTCACTATATTTATACTTAACAGGCCACTTAGAAACAACATGAACTCTGACTAAAATAGTACGTGCAAGTGCGCAAAGAAGTGTGGAGAGATGCATGCTGGAATTACATTGAGAGACAGAAAGATTTCACGTGGATTTCAAGAGACAGCAGGTTAATTACACCATTCAGACTGTTAATAAAGGGAAGTGGACTTGGGAAGGAAATATCACTAGAAAGAATGATGACAGATAGTCAAGAATAATGACGGAGTAGCAGCCAAAGAATGGAATGTGTCTGCGACAACATCCACTGAGAAAACCAGTTCGATTGCAGTTGCTCGATAAATATGTATATTACACAGATGCCAGCAGACTGGGGGGACCTTCATCCAACAGTGGATTGACCACGGCTAATGATGATGTTTAATATGTTCATGCCATGAAACCAGAGAGCATTCAAGGAAATGATCTGCTGCTCTTAATCCAGTGATGGCCAAGATCTTACATTTCAATGTAAGCCCCAACTGAAAGGAATGCAATAAGATTAAGCACCAGCTTCAACAATCACTGTGTGGATCTCTTTGTATAAATGACACGTGTGAGGATTTCCTTGGTGAGATGCAGATTTAATGACCACTAGATTTATACAAGGGTTATTTGCTCTGCACATGAAGCTGAAGTTTTCCTGGGTAGAAAACAAACAATAGCTGGTTCAAGTTAGCATGTCGCCCACAACTATGTTAACAAATTTTGCAGTTTCACGCGAGGAATTACGATTTTAAAACACTGCCTCTGGTGTCTTGAAGCATCTGTGTAAATTCGAATGTTTTTTTCTGGTTTCAGCTTCGTTCTTGACTCATGATATGGGTATAGGACAAGCTACCTTAGTAGCGAGCAAGCTTGGGTGGGGCCTCTAAGCAAGTAAGTGGGGCAAATATCAGAAAGAGTGAGGCCACCAAATGTTCACGTTTATTTTGTTTACCCAGGTAAGAACTCAAGGAGAATTTGAAAATACTGTCCAAACGCAAATTAATATTAAATAAAAACGAATTTCCTACAATGTACGTTGGCTAGATTAAAGCTGGGTGGACAGGGCTCGTGGTTCAGTGGGCATGGCTATCTATCCAAAGAGATTGCTGTCTAGGTTAATTGTCCTGACTAAATTGCCCCCGGTGTCCTGAGATGTTGTAAATTGCGTACCCCTCCCCGCCGGACAACTGTTAAAAAGGGCTACGTACAGTAGTTGAACGGTTCCTTCCAGCTTGAATAAAAGACGGACTGACAAAAGTGGGAGGTCTGACAGAGGAAGGGGGCTACCAGCTCAGCCACCACATGTTAAGCCTCTCATCAATCTCGCAACTTTGCAACTTTGCATGGGCCCTTGGCACCGGTGCACCTCGTGGTCGGTCTAAGCGTGGTGACGTGCGATCCTCACCCGTCCATTAGGTTGCAGGCTTTCACACACGTACGGTTTCTCTTGAAGTGCTTACAGGCGAGGCACTGCGAAGGCCCAGGGCCCCAGCAGCCATCGGTAGAGCACAATGCATCACACTGCTTGTCTGGCTTAACTGTGGAACACACGGCATTGTCAAGCTAACTGGTACACACAGAAACATTAAGTGGTAACAGGTGCGCTGTCCCGACCAAGAGGCCACCCTAGTTAATGTTTCACGAGGATTAAATAAAAATCCCTACTTCTTCTTCTTCTTTGCGATTCTTCGAAGCGCGATGTTAAATTACAGTTTCCCATTTTCTTACACAGCCCCTTGCATTTTCATTGAACTCCACAAGGTCTTTTGAGCTGCAGAGGTTGGGTAGTAGAGCACAGACAAGGCAGTGTTCCATAGTATGGTCTGCTTCTCCACATTCACAGGTGGTTGGGCCGGTCTTGTAGCCCCATCTGACCAAAGCATCTTTTGATCGTCCCGTTCTAGTTCCCTACTTGACAGTGGATGTTATTTCAAAAGCTATGGGTGCTGTTGTGATGGTGCACATTTACTAAATTAGAATGTAAACCTAATTGGGCAAAACCACATATCAACACTGCCCCTTCGAAACTATAGGAGACTACACGCGTCTGCTCAACATACACCCTATAGGCCTGTAGGTTATTCTTTTGGCCGTAAGGATGTTGTGACTACCGAATGCACTAATGATTTAT
Source organism: Geotria australis (assembly GCA_036362915.1). Lineage (NCBI taxonomy): Eukaryota > Metazoa > Chordata > Hyperoartia > Petromyzontiformes > Geotriidae > Geotria > Geotria australis. The sequence continues at coordinate 6,815,474 of JAZEWU010000001.1, forward strand.
TTAACTAGCAGCCACTTGAAATTGGGTCTAAGGCCACCTCATAGATCCAGTAGGGAAAACTGACTTCTCAATCAATGGATACGGGGTGGCTGTATGATTCAGAAAGAAGTCAGAGGACGGAAAAAACACTGCTGGAATAGTAAGGTAAAATCCGCAGTCACCCAAGATTAAAACCGATTCTCACGTGAAGTGAGTTGAGGGGTCTCAAGCCTGGTGACCATTACTGCCTAAAAAAACCTCACAATGTGTAATTTTGGTAGGCAAACGGTTCTAGTTTTCCTTTCATGATACACAACTATGCATGTGGTAGAGCATTCGAGAAAGTCCACCTCCCTTAGTTTAGATAAGAAGACAATAATAATGTCCTGCGATGGACTGGCGTCCCATCCTCGGTGTTCCCCTGCCTTGCGCCCTGTGTCTACCGGGATAGGCTCTGGCTCACCGTTAACCTGTACAGGATTAAGCGGTTTCTGAAAATGGATGGATGGATGGATAATGATGTTCAGTGAGAAATTAAGCTGTGCTACCAATCCTTGGCCAGCATTGCAGAAGGACGACCCAGTGCTTGTTTTGCTTACTGCGTGAATACTCTCACCATATGTGGCCATTCTTAAAAAAAAACACAAATTCTCTACAAACAACATCCACTGCAATGTTATATCACAGTGCCTCAGGCTGAAGATGAAAATATAAACATATTCGTGTGCTCATGCTAACGTGCCATTTGCAGCATACCACAGTTTTTGCCGTTTTCGAAAATCTTTTTAGAGGTAGACGTTGACTTGGTCAGAACGGTCCAATTCACTGAATTGTAGAAGCACAGATTTGTGTTATGCTGAATTAAGATGTTTCCTTTACTGATTTCTTCCAGAGATTGCAGATTCAGCGATGTGATGTTTGGCAGGTTAGAAATTAAGAAAGAATATGTTTTACCGCTGTAAAGAGAACCAACAGAAACACGAACACAAACCATCTTAATTCATTAATATTAATTAAGCTGCAGAAAGACCAATGTAATTAAAATGCATATATTTTCACATCACATTTATTTTTCTAAAAATCGTGAGTTATTAATTTTGCCGAAGCTCTGCAATACACACATTTTGTTTCACTGAAAATGTAACGTGCTCTTGTGGATCACCCAAGTGCAGGGTTGGCTCCATTAAGATGCAGTGCATTATCAGCTGTGACCAAGTGGTGATGAAACAGAAAACATGTGGCACCTTTAGTAGGGGATTGTGTACATCTCTCATGCTCTGTCATCGAAAATAAAACATTGCGTAACAATGATGCAGTTTGGTTCGGCATTGTTTAACAGCCCCGTAGCGTTGACGAAGGTTTTGTTGGTGCCTGAGCCCCCGCTGCCAAAGGCTCAGCCCCCTTGCTAAATTCTTAGAGCTAAGTCGAAAACATGTTGGTATAAAGATGAGAACAATCCAGCGATGGGCATCGCAGCCCTTTCCACGTATACACAGGGTGAGAGCTAGAGCTGCATGCACAGCGATGACAACAAAACATGCAGTCACTTGTTATGATTTGTACTAACGTGTAATTAGACTTTCTTTAACACTGGCCGTATAGATCCTTCGCTCTGAGATTGTAGCTATTGTATGGCCCATTTAATAATGCTACAGGGTTCATAGTGAATCAATAAAGCAATACCCAACAGTTTTGTTTACCTTTGCTCAACAACATATGAACGACATTAAATTGTCCACATTATCTGATTTCATGTAAATAATAATTTAATTTATAACGAGTGCAAATTCCATGCCTGGTCATCGACGAGACACGGATACTGAAGTGAGAAGAACGCACAGAGAGGCGGGGGGAAGCAACCTCGCAGTTAACCAGTGCCAACATTAGCCAGACACTGAATTATTATCAGCCAATGAATGAGTGTTTTTTTTTATTGTGGGAGGAATCCGAAGAACCCGAAGGAAACACACACCGAACAGGGGGAGAGCACACAAACTCCGTAAAGAAAAGCGCCCAAGGCAGCAATTGAACCGACGTGGGCAGGACTTTATTTCTGAGGCGCGGATGTTACCACTGCACCACCCTGCCGCCCAGATGCAAGACACTTTATTTAAACATTGAATTATTCTTAGTAGCTTTAACATTACCCCCTTGTTTCTCTTCCTTGAATGACCTTGAGGTTTTCGAAGACCCCAAGATGAGGTAACGCGTCGGGCCACCCCTCGATGTTGAAGTACCCTGTGGTATACAGTTCTTTCAGTCGATGCACTCCAGCATTGGTGACAAACACCTGATCATTGGGCATTTCTCAATGGGTCGATTCATCATTTAAGCATCATTCTGACTAACAATACGGACGTTGAGCCATGCATGTATAAAATGCTTATGGTATATGAAAATGATTGCAATGTACATTCTAATGTTAAATATAGGCTAATAGGTGGAAAACTGTACAAATAAGACACAGGCAATTATGAAAAAAACAATACAAAATGACAGTAAAAACTAGACAAAGACGAATAGATGATTTCATCCTATTGCACCTCCAGCGAGGGACCATTCATGGAATTGCTGATCT
>JAZEWU010000001.1:6818208-6855649 GCA_036362915.1 Geotria australis
ATGAAAAAACAATACAAAATGACAGTAAAAACTAGACAAAGACAAATAGATGATTTCATCCTATTGCACCTCCAGCGAGGGACCATTCATGGAATTGCTGATCTTCTTCTTTGCGATTCTTCGAAGCACGATGGTCAGCCTCTGGACATCGTTGTCTTTCAGCTCGGCCTCGAAGTGTTTGGTAGAATTCGCAGGCAATACCAAGTATTACCTGACAGGGATCGCGACGTGAACGCTTCTACCTTGACAATTGCTGATTATTCTACTACTTATTGATTAGATGTGCCACTCAGTATACGACACCTTACATGTGCCTTTGACAAAAAACATTTCACTTTCCCATGCAACTTTGCTTTAGCGCCACTTGGTTTAGCACCACTTGGATTGACCATGGCTGATGATGATGTTAAGATGCACCTATCTTGTAAAAGTGGCATTTAACAAAGAATGTTAGAAACAATTGTGTTTTGCATTACAATAGGTGTGTTGAATGTCAGGTATCCAGCCACACCTGATATTTCCTGCACGGTTCTGAAATAGTTCAAAAGCTCCGTTTTCATGGCAGGTATGCCTAAATAAAGATCTCTGCAACAAAACAAGAACAACAGGAAAAACACGTGAATTGCCAATTGAGACACCTGTCATGAAGTCCCCTGTGTTAAAGAAGACTTCATGAGATCACACCATGCGAACCAACCAGTGCTTTACAATGCATGCGAGATGGAGCCAGCTTACCCGTTGATGCCTGGCTTCTGAATGATTAGGTTTCCTTTGATTTTTGTGCAGTTTTGAAAGTGGTGGATATTCTCAGCGTTGATCGTCTGAGCGTCCTTCAGGGTCCCAGATCCTATTCCAAAACACTCTAGCACCAACATATCACATGTTAGACTAAAAAAAACCGATCTCATATAAACACTTGTAAATACTTATCTTTGAATTGAGCTTCGAGAAGTTCCGCAATTGTTATTATCGTAGTGTGCAGTGCAAAATACTGCAGTGGTCAGTTTTATATCCTCGCAGGGCAAGTGAAATGTGTTGCTCAGAAATTAAATCATGTTTTAAACCCCTGTAAATATAATAATCAAGGTACCGTTATTTTAAGTGTATCAGCTGCATTATGTAATGTAGATAACACAAATAATTCAATTTGTAAAAAGAATTATGTTCGTCATCGCGACTGCTTACGTCGACAGGAGTTGGTGACTTTTAACAAAATGTTGTTAAAGAAGCTGGCAATTATTTACTTTGTGAAAAAATACCAAGTCAGTGCCAATGTCCAGAAATTATTACCAGATGGCACCCTGTGTATGAGAGTACAGTTGAGCAATCCACGAGTGAGGAGTCGTGCTGTGTCCTAGTCTTGGGTAAGATGTACAGCCCAGAGGCATTCTCGAAAATAAAGACCCTTCTGTGCATGTGTATAAGTAAAGTTGTAAAAGAGCATGTTTGGTGAGAGGTACCTTTGGGACAGATGTCATGGCAGGCCTTGCAATGCTTAACCCCACTGCTGTCTAGCTGTTCCGTTTTGTTGGCCGAGCATGAGCGGACACATGAGTTGTAGTCCACCACAAAATTACCTAATACGGAAGAAAAAAAATGTGTAAACAGTCTTTATTTGTCTCCACACATATATTTAAACAAAAAATATCGTCACCCATCTCTGTAATGTGATGAAGCATAGACCCCACCATTACACCAAGACATGCCTGAACCTCCACGAAATTCCTGAAGAAGCTCCCAGCACATGGAGAGAAACATTGGACAGCATGCTGAACAACACGTGGTACAACACGAATACAAATTGGAGGGCAATGATTTGAGTGGTTTGACACGAAACACCCCCGGGGCTAAGGTTGAGCAACTATACTCACTTGGGCACTTCTCCAGGCAAGTAGCCCCGTAGCTGTACTTGGCCTTGGGGTTGGGCTCTTGCCTGTAGGTGGCTGGGTTGTAGATCTCGGGTGGGGGGCAGTGGTCTACGCATGCCCCACTGTCGTTGAAGGACCTGCACGCCTGCATTTACGAGACAGAGTTGGCTTGACAGGACATTCCAATATCCCAGCCGTGCTGTGGTGCAACGGTGAAGGCCATTTTGCCCATCGTCCAACCACCGCTGTCGTGCCCACTTAGGGGACCACAGCCATGTCTGCTGCATGAGGTGAAAGCGGCAGCATAGTGATTATCGCACTGCCTTACAAACCCGGTGGCCTGAGTTCAATTGCCGGCCACATCGATAATCAGTGACAATTATCTGAACTAGTCGTGGGCCTTCCTTAGGTCATCTTAAATGAATTTAGTTCGAAGGCTTTCATGACCAACTCCTGATGAAGTTGGATGCAATTTCCAGCGAAACGTCGATAACATCTTTAAAGGTAAGTGCTGTATGTCCAGTCGTTTTTTCCAACATATCGACGGGTGCACAACACTTGCATAACTTTTCACGTGACCTAAACTCATAAAAACATCTCAAATTAATTCCCAGTGGTGTGCGTAAATATCAGTAGTGGGGAGACAAAGGTGGCGAGCCGTGGTGCTGGCCGTACGACTTCCTCATGTGCCGTGCCGACCTTCATAGGTACTGGCTAACAGCCCTTGCCCCAACAACCTGTGTAGGTGGTATGGGGGGGACCTATGTCTCTGTGTGGTGCATATGGATGTGTGTGCGTGTGCAACTCACGAAGCAGTTGGTATCAAAGGGGCCGGTGCAACCACCGGCACAGTGCCGGTGACAGCAGTGGTTGGGGTCGGGACCGTTGCAGCGCAAGTCGCACTGCTTGGCACAATACAGACTTGTGACTGGTGGCAGAAGAACACACGCATTCAACACACTCACTACGCTGCCAGCACGCTTCGGTGCACAAATTTATGCGTATGGAACACAGTGGCACCGATTGCAATAAGTGGCACGTCTTGAAATGTTGATAAGAATCGAGCGAGATGTAATGTTTCAAGTATATGTTGTTTAACCAGGTGAGAACTCAAGATACCAGGATAGTCTCATCTCATCTCATTGTCAGAAACCGCTTAATCCTGTACAGGGTCGCGGTGAGTCGGAGCCTATCCCGTCAGACACAGGGCGCAAGGCAGGGCTATACCTAGGATAGGACGCCAATCCATCACAGGGCACCGGGGGCAATTTAGTCAGCAAGCCAATTAACCTATGCAGCGGCATGTTTTTGGATTGTGGGAAGAAACCGGAGTGCGCGGCGAAAACCCACGTAGACACGGGGAGAACATGCAAACTCCGCACAGAAAGGCCCCAGAGCCGGGATTCGAACCCGGGCCCTTCTTGCTGTTAGGCGGCAGCCCTAGTCACCGCCCACGAGGATAGTACAATTTGCAAAAGTGACCTGGGACAGTAGGCCACCAGTCGGGAAGGGGGGGGTGATTGCAATCTATAGTCCCAATTGAGTAATTTCGAATGACCCTTGTAGGTGCACTTGCACTGGCTTCCTGTTTGGTTCCAGTCACATGATAAAGCCTCGGTATATAACCCAATGGTGCAGAGAGAACATGCATTCCCCTAGAGAGCTCCTACACTGTAGAACGAGTGGCCACGATCTGCAAGAGAGGCTGCCTCTTGTTATTTTTACTTTAAGGTTGTAAACATTGTTTTGGTATAAGATTCATACCCTGATATTTTATTATCTTTTACTGCCGTTAATATGTTTTTAAATTTCTCATGTATTTCTGCTTCTTGCAGCGTTTTTATGCTTATTGCTTGTTATTATTCTCTCTGGATCTAGATATTTACAATACTTCTTTGGAATTATAGTTTTACTCTTTCTAAAACGCTGCAAGGCGATCCGTTCACGTAGGATGATACGCAACAAGAACTCATTCATTCATTGACTGTCCCTTTCACTTGGTTCATTTTTTTACCTGGTTTTTATCATATAAAGTAGAATTAAGAAACACATTTAATTTGTTTTGCAGCTGAACTGTTGAACTCAATTGCTAAGTGTGTAATGCAGGTTGGTTGTGATGGGTATGGCAGGCAGCATGTAATGAGAGTGTTTGCCTTACACTTCTGGCAGTAGTTTGCTCCATCATCCCAGCATGAGCTTTTGCAGGAGAAATGGCAGGGCTTGCCTGCAAAAGAAAAGTGCAGACCATGCAGAAAAACATTCATTTATTACCAGTACCAGCTTAATCCTGTAGAGGGGCGCGGTGAGCCGGAGCCTATCCCGGAAGATACAGGGTGTGAGGCAAGGCTACGCCCAAGATGGGATGCCAGTCCATTGCAGGGCCTTGGGGGCAGTTTAGTCAGGCCAGTTAACCTTGGCAGCATGTCTTTGAAATGTGGGAGGAAACCAGAATATCTGGCAAAAACCCACGAGGACACAAGGAGAACATGCAAACTCCACACAGAAAGGCCACTCGAATTGAATCCAGGGCCTTCTTGTTGTGAATGTCAAGCAGCAGGACAACTCACTGCGTCACCACGCTGCTGTCAGGAGAACAATGTACTGCAATACTCGGTTGTTAGACACAACTATAGCAGCCCTCACCGCTGGCACTGAAGGTGTGAGTGTGAAAAGTCCAAGCTAGCTTATATGGGGGGGGGGAGTTCATCGCACAGCACACTAGCCGCTCTGCAACCGCTCCACTGCACAATTGAAATATCATACTTTCACGATGGCATGGTGAGTAGCGCTGCCTCCTCACAGCAAGAAGGTCCCGGGTTCGTATCCCGCTTCGGGTGCCTTTCTGTGTGGAGTTTGCATGTTGTCCCCATGGGTTTTCGCTGTGCACTACGGTTTCCTCCCACAGACCAAAGACATGCTGCTGCATAGGTTAAATAGCCTGCGGACTAAATTTCCCCCGTGCCCTGTGATGGACTGGCGTCCCATCCTAGGTATAGCCCTGCCTTGCGCCCTCTGTCTGCCCTGATAGGCTCCGGCTCACCGCGACCCTGTACAGGATTAAGCGGTTTCTGACAATGGATGGGATGGATGGATACATCTAAATAGTGACTTTCACATCCATGGCTTTAGCCTTGAGGACTCGGAGACCTTGTCCTCAACAGCCACTCTGCTTGTAGAGTGGCTTGGGTGACAATCACTGACCCTGGTTGAACTAGAGGGCTATTTACAGACACTCATTCACTGTTACAAACGCCTGAGGATGCTTCCAACGTGGGAGGCGAAAACGTCGTGCGGGGGGAGCGGGAGAGCGCTTGACAAGGCTATCCAGAAAGAATAGCTTTGAAGAGAAACCATCATGAATTGAGACGTGAAAACCTACATCAGTTTTGGTGATGTAAATAACTGTATTGTGAAAAAATGAATATAATTTGTACCCGCATGAATTTTAAGCATGCTTTAACTGTATATTGATAAACATTCTGCCACTCACATGTTGCTCGTTTGTTGAACTCTAGGTTGTTGGTCACATTTTCAGTGAGCTGCTTGTTCTTGAGGTCGGCCCAGTTTATGGTATTGGCGTAGCAGAGGTACTCGTTCTCATCAAAGTAGATAGCTCCTTTAAGTATTTCTGTGGGATTTAGACACAACAAAGGGATCCAGTCTGAAGTGACAAAGTCATAATTTAGGCCGTGGTGTAAAGGTTAGCCAACTGTACTTGCAATCCAGATATCCCCAGTTCGACCCCGCGGTGGAGCAGTTGAAACCACGGTGCAAGGTACTTAAATCCATCCGCTCCTGTCCACCCAGCAGTATGAATGAGTACCACCACAGTTAGTCCGTCGGTAGGTCACGTGTGCTGGGGTAAATTGTGGGTGCTCATGCCTCTCCCAAAACGTCTGGCCAGGGTGGGAGTAGACTAAACAGCATCCGGAATGGTTCTCTAGCGCTCCCCTCTAGGGGAGGCCCTTCCGCCAGCAGTGGGGTGAGCAAGCGATTGGGGCAGCACGAAACGTGAGCACGCACGTACGTACCCAAGAGGTTCATGAGGTGGAGCCGCCGGATGCCCAGCTGCAACTCGGGCTGCTCCTTGTTGTAGTTGAGCAGCACGCTGAGCGCGTACTTATCGTCGTAGAGCGTGTTGCCGCGGATGAGGCGCAGGTTGTCCAGCGGCACGTAGTCCACCTCGTTGAGGGCGATCAGCACGTACCCAGACACCTCCCGGATCGACTGGCAGACGGCATGGGGGTGACGAGTGGGAATTGGAGAGTGAATCAGGAGTTTCGGTGAAATGCAAAGGTGCAGCCCTGCATATCTCTTGGTCACACCACGACAGAGCATTAGCAGTTGAGATGGAGGTGTCAAAATAGAAGTTATGAGATCGGCCTTGCACATTTTTGGCGAGCATCATCATCACGGTGCTGTGATGTCGTTGCTCTATCTCTTTGGTCAGTCCTCTTGGGCACCTTCCTTCCCTTTTTGCTGCAACTTTGTCTTTAGTCTCGTTCACCGGACATCCCTTCTTGCAATGTGTCGGGCCCATGGCCCCTTCATTTTATTAACAGTCATACTCTTTGTATTACAATGATGGATCACAAAGATTGATCACACCACTATTACTAATAACACCATTTGAGAAATAGATATGTGATCTGGGCTCATGCATATGAACAACGTCGCTACACACCCGCAGGAACGAGAGGTCACTCCCGTTGTTGATGTTGGTGATCTCCAGGTTCCCCATGACGATCTCACAGTTGGTGTACATGTCGCGCAGGATCTCGAACTGCTTTTGTTTGTCCTTCAGCAGATTTAACTTGTTTGTTGTTCCAGCGCAGGCTGAAAATATACAACACAGAAGCATAACATTAAAACGATTAGCCCATTCCGTGAATATTTGAGGTTGAACTCTTCAATGATTTTGGGGAAAAGTGCAGAATGGTGCCCGACAAAAGATGTCAACTGTTCAACTTTAGCATAGTGTGGTGCGGGCTCCTGTAGTATTTCAATAATTTGAGATGTTGCTTGGAAATAAAATATTCTTCTTGTTACCGATAAAAAAATGTTGGAAATAATTACCCCTTTGTAAATGCTGTTTTCGAAGCCACTACATAAGTGAGAGTGGGTATGAGTATAGTTGAAGGTCCCTGGCTATTTTTTCATTTAATTTACAATTTTGTGGTAAGCTGTAGTTTCTGTATAGCTTCCTTTGCAATTATTAATTCATTAATTGTCAAAAACCGCTTAATCCTGTACAGGGTCGCGGTGAGCCAGAACCCATCCCGGCAGACACAGGGCACAATGCAGGGCTATACCCTATGCAGCAGCATGTCTTTGGACTGTGGGAGGAAACCGGAGTGCCTGGCAAAAACCCACGCGGACACAGTTTTTAAAATCCTTGTCTGTTTACATACGAGTGAAATAACCACCCGAATTTCACTTTCATGTGTATTTAAATTAATTGTTCTCGAACGGTTTTCCATAGTAATTCGTCTGAGCAAACCTCCGTGACAGGAAATGTATTTCAGTTTGTAGTTGTTTTGCCCTGATTTACGTGCGTTTGTCTTTTGCGATTAAGTCTATTTGCGTCATTATTGAACCTTGATTTACGTTGTTACTTTTGTTATTTTGGTGACGCAGGTCACTTGCAAATGAGACTCATCCTGCTCTCTTGGGTTCTCACGTGGTTGAAGGAAATAAACGTACAACTTCAGCTACATATAAACGAAAAGCAATAACGTCGTCTCGAAAATAAATAAAACAACTGAAATACTTGCCTTAACTTCTTATTATGGGATGTCAAGCTCAATTCAAACAACACCACTCGACAGCGTCTGTCACGGCATTGACAACTGTGAAATGTTCTGGTTTAGTGTTGTTACCAAGCGCACGGCTTACGGCTGCACGTTGTTTTTAGAAATAATAAAAAACTACACGAGCACGAGGTATGCGAAAAAAGCACCACCATTGTAAATGTCACATTCTCTTTCAGCAGGGCTCTTGCCATGTTTGGATAAAATGGAATCATTAGTGCTTTCAGCTAAGCCTCTTCATTTCGGGCACGCCCCAAAAGGGTAGACACTTTAAGAACGAGGAAACGTGGTTCACAATGGTAAATGCATTCCATGCGCAGGCACTCAAGCCCCCTTCTATAAAAGGCTACACATGCATACAGGCATGGACATGATATGGGGGCTCTTAAGAAATAGCAAAAATAAAATACACATTGTAAGCAATACAATGTACAGTTTGAAAACAATTGCAGAAGCCACGAGGGCTCCCCTGACATGATTGCTTCTAACAAGCTGCACGGACCGGTCTAAAGTGACGGGAACAATCACAGCCTTTGTTTATGAAACAGCTAGAGTCGACTAATAAACCACTTCACACGTCTGCACATTTCGTTTTACAACTTCAGATTTCATTTTACGTTTTGTTTAGTATTCTTCTGGAATACATTTTAAAGATACCGCACTTGTGTTCACTATGGAAATCATCACCGCCTCAGGCATTAGTGAAAGGTAAACAAAAGGCTCCAATCACGGTGGTTATCAAGGCTGCAATATTGTTGCTGCAAATATTGCAGCCCTGCTGTCGAGCATCCACAGCTCAAGGGCTTAGATGAAAACAAAGTGGGTGGGCATCTATGTCGTCTATCTCCAGCACGGAGGGCAATGTATTTAGTGAACAGTCACAATTCAGGGTTATGATTCCATTAGAGTACACTTTGTTTTTTTTTCTCTCAGGCTTGTGAGGTTTTTATTTTTCCCTATTTGCATAGTAAAAAAAATCACAGCCCAGTCCACGATTTGATGAAGGCCTCATCATACTGTGTTAGGTCTTTGGTGTTGTTTGACCATACTTCAGCACACTGGTCAGTAGGGGTTTGTGAAAGATATCACTCTTGAAGGATTGGGAATCAAAGTCGGGTCACTGGGTTCATAATTGTAATATATCACAAATTCTTCTTCTTTTCGATTCTTTGCATTTTATTGAACTCTGTAAGGTCTTTTGAGCTGCAGAGGTTGGGTAGTCAAGCGCAGACAAGGCAGTGCTCCATAGTATGGTCTGCTTCTCCACATTCACAGGTGGTTGGGTCGGTCTTGTAGCCCCATCTGACCAAAGCAGCTTTTGATCGTCCCGTTCTAGTTCTCAGGCGGTTGAATGTCTTCCACTGAATCCATGGTGCTTCAGAGCCAGGAGGGAGGGGGGATTCCCATGCCAGTTGGAGGAGGGTCACTCTCAAGCTTTTCCGTCCAGAGCTGGAGTCTGGTTTCTTCTCGAGATGTTCTTAGGGGCTGCACATGGCTGAGGAAGCTTCTGCTTGACTTCAGTAGTTGGGCCGGGGGTTGACGTCCATGGAGGAGGTGGCGTTCATCACTAGTAGCCTTTGTCATCTCGACTCGACTGGCCACTTCCCATCTGATATCAGCAGGGGCAATGCCAGCGAGGAGATATAGGTTGTTTGTGTTGGTGGATTTCAAGCAGCCAGTGATCAGACGGCAGGTATTGTTCAACGCTGGGTCAAGTTACTTGGCTTGGTTAATCTCTCCCAGACAGGACATGCATACTCAACAGATGCCAGAAGCCCCTCAGTCTGGAGCAAGAAGAGAGGCCAATGCCCGCCTTTAAGGCCAGCACTGACTATTATATCACAAATTAATCTTAAATAATTATATCTAATCAGTTCTCACTGATGAATGTATCATAAACATGTGAATAAATGTGTTGATGAAGGTTTTCACGGCTCAGTGTATGAGAATTGCTCTTAAGAGCTGCTCTTTTGGGATAGCCGTTACGAGCGTTTCTCTTCACTTCTTGACGATGTTTTGCCTCCCACATCGGAGGCATCTGAAAGAAGTTGGATCATATTTGTAGTACACCTGTGTATTCTTTGTGAAGTTGAAATAGTCATGAATTTCTAAATTCTGCTGACTCCGTCGTTGTCTTTGGAATGTTAGTGAGTATTTTTTTTCGCACATTCCAAAGCACCAATGTGGTTCTTTGATATATCATGCATTTTGCATATTCCAAAAGTGTTAATGTGGTCTTTTGATATGTCTCACATCTCGATGTGCAAAATGCAAGACATCAAAAGAGCACATTGGCTCTTTGGAATGTGCGAAAAATGTACTTGACTCGTTATCACTAGAGAGTCGGCAGAATTGTTTAATGTACGGCTGTTTTAACTACGGTTAGGTTTAGTAAAACACTATACATTTTTCGATTCATGTTTAACCAGGCAATATAACACAACTTCTTTCAGCTAACCAGCCAGAATCCTGATGATGCCTCCAATCTGAGTGGTGAAACGTCGCAAAAGAGAGAGGGGGAATGCCCGACACGGCTATCTCGAAAGAGCAGCTCTTAAGAGCAATTCTCTTGTGAATACATGTTTAACCGATGCATGAGTACATGCCTACTGCTCAGTGATGACTGAGTTGGTCTGGGGGAGGCACAGATGAGGAAATGCGCGGAGGGGGGGGAAAGGGGGAGACTTCTTCTTCTTTGCGATTCTTCGAAGCACGATGGCTGGCTTCTGGACATCGTTGTCTTTCAGCTCGGCTTCTACCTTGACAGGGGGAGACTGAAATGTTGGCATATTTGTACTGACGTAGGTTTTCACGGCTCGATGTATGAGAATTGCTCTCCATAGTTGTTCTTTGGGGATAGCCATGTAGAATGTCTCTCTCCTTCACGACGTTTCGCCTCCAACGTTGGAGGCATCAGGCGATTGTGAATGTTTGGCGTATTGCAAGGCGGCGGTTCCACACGGCGTGCTCTCTCCACGCCGCTCACTGTTGATCGGCAATAATACGCCGTGCCATTTAAAAACACAAACACGACATATGCTGCTCTAATGAAGCGCCTAGAAGCCGGACGTCATGTTGTAAAAATAAACAACCGCAGTGAGGGACACCTTTTTATCTGCTATTTATATTGTGGATGAGATGCGTTTACGGCTAATAATACACATATCAGTGCGTCCTGTAGCCAATATAAGCTGCCCATAAATTGCTCATTAATGTGTGGACCGGCCGTTTGGCACCTGCTCTTGAAGAGGCCATCTGCTAGTCTCGCTGCAATTAAGTTGCATTCCCTGTCCAAATATTTGGAATGCAATATTTGCACGGGAGTCATGTTGATGGACGCTGCAGGGCCGTTGCATCAAAGTGGATGTCTCTCTCACAATACACATGTAATGTTTACCCCACATAACCACTTTCGTCCTGGAGGACAACTTAGAATGCATTTCACGCTGAGCCATCAATGGCCACTTTAGTGTCGTCAGTTTTTATCCAAGCTAGAAGGAACCGTTGAACCTGTGTAGCTGTTTTTACAGTTGTCCAGCGGTAGATTATTTTTATGTGGTGTAGGAAAAAACTATAAATTCTTTGTTTCATTTTAATCAGACTGGCTTGATGGCTTGCCTTTAGATTCAAATATAAATAGCATAATCGCGAGTAAATGTACACACAGAAAGCAGTGCAGACCAAATGTTATTGGTTGCAAATTTATAACGAGCATTGCTCAAGGGTGCAGACGACTCCCACGTAGCAAAAGTTTGGAGTTTGTTTCGCCACCCACCTTCCACCTCGGTCACATGCCTCATTTCTCTGGCAGTGGGAACCGTGCTGGCTCAGTGCTCTCACCGAGCTGAGTCCAAAAGCACCCGTTCCCATAGCAGCCCAGCCTGGCCCAACCCAGGCCATGAAGTTGCAGGTCTGAGCCCCATCCGTGTCGCTCATTGACCAGCGCCAACAAGCGGTCGTGATGTTACAGGGTGAATGCAGAAGTGAGACGAACACATAGTGACGCGACTCTGTTAGATGTGCTGGCTCAAACGCAGAAGTTGTCGCGAGTCACGAATAGTCTAACACAGCCTATACTTACATGCTGCTGGCAGCTGCGCTGTGGGTGAACGCAGCATTAAATACGAGTTTTACTCGTTTAAAAATTGCCTCCTGACCTTTACCGGGTATGGGGAGAGGGGACTGTGAGGGGGAGAGCAGAGGGGAAAGGACTGAGCCGACAAAGGCCCATGGCGTATGGATCGTGGTGATATGGACCTGGGATGTGGCTGCTCTTGACTCACTTAGAAATCCACTCCTGGGCCAGCACAGCCTGGTTCTCACTGATCATGGAAACTCGGCAACAGAAAGCTGAGAGTTAAATTTTCCACAATTCCAAACAGTGCCGCCTTTACAGCCACGTTTTATGACACATTGTAATTTTAATTTGACCGAGTAAATGTATAACCGACTTGGGGAACTGAGTAAACAGTGGAGATATTTTGCACCCCGTGTCACTCCGTGGTGTCTGGAAACATTCACGGAATTGCAATGCACATTAACCAGGTGAGGTTGCTACAATGCTTCTACAGCCCACTGTTTCTAATACATTGATTGTATTAAGTGTGCGCTATATAAATTGAATTGTTATTATTATTACAAGCATACAAAGACAAAGATCCCCCATATAGCCTCATACACTTTCACATACCCACACAATCTTCCAGCATACGAGAGGACATTTGGCAGAGGCTTACTACTTCTGACGCCTGCAGGAGAGATTTCTTAAGCCTTCGGTAGGTACAGACATTTTTTTATTGACTTCTGTATTGACTTCTGTACGCGCCTCAGTATCTGCGTCTCGCTTCGGCTGGGCGGGGAATTTGTGCGCGTTATAAATTGTATTATTATTATTAAAGCATGGTTGAAGAGTAACGGCACAGTGGTTATCACACTGTTATGAATCTAGGCCACGTGGGTTCGAATAATTTTCACTATTAACGTCATTGCCAAATATCTAAGCCGAACTGCCTTCCTACACCGCCCCCCACTCCGACAGCTCTTAACCAAGCCACAAAGGCCAGTGTAGTGTAGTATGGTCAAACAACCCACCAGCCTTAGGGAGGTTTTGGGGTCGACCAGTGGTGGTTTGGTCAAGGGCTAAACATTATTACTTTGTTTATTGTTATACAAGCCAACTGGACCCGCTTCCATGGCAATAAAAGGGTCAAGTTATCATTAATGATTAATCATTATCGTCAACAGTGGTTATTTCACGAATGGATCCCAGCCTCTGGATCTCTGTAGCAATCATTTGCTGGAATAATTCCAGATAATCATCAGGCTGCTCTTGCAGGACAGCGACATTCACCACAATTCAGCCTCATTGTTTCTCCTGGAAATAGTTACCAGGCGATGAATGAAAACTCACGTCGTCTTAAGTGGGATTTTTTTCCATCATTACTGAGTCTGCGTTGTGTTACAAATTACACGGGCAGCCTTTATTTATTACCATAATATACAAAAATGCGCTTCTCTCTAATCTTCGTGAAACTGCCTTCTCTAAAAAAGAGCCATTCGTGAAAAACCTAATTCTTTGTTGACAAGTGGAGTCATAGATCAAGTTGATTTCAAACATGGTATTCTTGAAAGCACGCCAACATCGTCAGATGCGTTATTGCGACAATTTATAACCACAATTCTCTTTAACATGACTCCATTTTAGGCGTGAGCAGTGTGGTTTTTAAACCGGCATGCCTCTCACTCGACGACGAGAAGAGACACGGAGTATCTCCAGCGTACGTGATGGCACCGCGTAATGCCATGGCGCAATATGAATATCATGCGGGTGACGCAGAGTCGTGGAGCTCTGCTGGCAACGCTTAGGGTCTCCATCGCCAGCCGGGAAGAAAATCCAAAAAGAACACGCAGTTCACAGCAAAACCAAGTAGGCGTTAACAGATGTTGTTGTTTTTTTGTAATATATATTTAGGCATGCCTTGCGCCCTGTGTCTGTCGGGATAGGCTCCGGCTCACTGCGACCCTGTACAGGATTAAGCGGTTTCTGAAAATGGATTGATGGATATTCAGACATACCTCTTTTAGCTAAGTCTTGGCAAACAAAATTTTCGTTTAACGGACAAGAAAAAAAATATTCGTTTATAAATGTTATATAATAGTAAGTTTAGCACTTGCACTGCATTCCCAAGGCTACTGTGAACCATACATTGTCTATAAATATGCTTAGGCTATTATTTTTTAACTATTATACTGCATTATTATTAGTAGTAGTACAGTGTTATTATACTATTCATTTAATAAATACTGTACAGTTTATAATGAACCATGTCATAATGACCTATCTTCAAGGATTTATCGCTTAGCGGACAAGCCTCAAGAACCCATCCCAACCGTTAAAAGAGGTATGCCTGTACTGTACATGTAAGTTCAAGCAAACAATTCAGTTAATGACCACGTAAGCACCCTATGGTCATGAACTTTGGTCGAATGACCGAAAACACGAGATCGCGGATACAAGCGGCAGATATTAGGTTTCTCTGCAGGGTTGCTGGGCTCACTCTACGTGACAAAGTGAGGAGCACAGAAATCCGGGACAACCTCAAGAGTAGAGTCGCTGCTCCTTCACATTGAGAGGAGCCAGTTAAGGTGGTTCGGACATCTAGTAAGGATGCCCCCTGGAAGGCTCCCCCGGGAAGTCTACCAGGCACTGCCCACTGGGCGGAGACCTAGAGGCCGACCCAGGACACGCTGGAGGGATTATATCCTTCGGCTGGCCTGGGAACGCCTGGGAAACCCCCAGGAAGAGCTGGAATCTGTTGCTGAGGAAAGGGATGTCTGGTCCACTCTCCTTGGACTGCTGCCACCGCGACCCTAACCAGGACAAGCGGTTTAGAACATGGAAGGATGGCTGGATGACCACGTAAACATGCAACTTTGGGTCAACGTTGCTTAGAACACTGGGCTTGCAATCCAGAAGTTCAATCTCCCGACGTGGCACTTGAAAAAAAATAAATCCAATTAGGCAAGTTTCTTAATTCACCTGAGCGGTATAACTGGGTACAGTTGATTGGTGGAGTGAAGTGTGGGTACATTCACCGCTTCCAAGACGTCTGGCTAGACTATGAGGGCCTTTTGCCAGTATAGAGATTACTTTTAAAAGGCTCTGTACCCTTTCTCGCAATAATACAGGTGCTAAGCTGTTCAAACACCAAATAGACACCTTTTCTACGGCATCAAGATTGCAACAACCACACATGGGTGAGTGGTCGTGTGGTTACTGCACACTTGATGCATAGTCTTGCCAGAAAGGGTAAAGGTTCAATTTCCCTTTACAGTGGCTCTCTCGAGCTCCTTTTAGCAGAGGTCCTTCCTTAAGCAGTGGCGTGAGCAAGCGATTGCAGGGCTGCACCTTTACACAATTAAACTGCCGGACAGACAACTGCCGGACAGACAACTGCCGCACCAGGAGATCAAATCAAACCGGTGGACTCTGAATTCTAAGTCGAGAGTACTGACGCATTACACCACATGTACAGTAGAGTTGTGAAAATGTAATGCCTGCACGCGTCTTATGTGGGCAAAACACAACTGCTGTGTGCTTATTTATTCCACATGACAGCAGTGAAATGTTTGGCTTTCCCTGCATTCCTTTTACTTAGAATCCTCTCCATGCGGCTGCATAAAACATAGGCTGTGTCAGAAAAAAACCCAGCGTGAATATAACGCGATGAGGAACATGTTTAATCTGGTTGAACACTGTGAATTGGACTTATGTAGTTTGTGATTATGTAACACGGGACAGTTTTGTAATTGTTGTTATATCCAAGAGCGCCAATTTGTCACAAAAAACAAGTATTTTGCATGCTCCCTTCTCATGTGAATATTGACTGCATTTCTCAGAAATAAGATCACAGCTATGTCAGTAAATGTGCAACGTTGGATCATTGTTGGCATATGGATGGACCGCTTGGCTCAATGTTGACCCAACGTTCCATGTTTACTGGAATTCACTGCCCCCATCCGCCACGTGTTTTTCCATTTACAAATTGTTTAATCGTTCACTAATGCAAATCCATTGCTTCCTTAACTGCAAACGTTACGATCTGGGAAGTCAACGTTATCCTTATGTGTGATAGATTGCATTTAAATCTAAAGAGCAAAGAGATGAGGCAGCTTGTATTACTGCAGTCACGATTGGCAAACGTATCGGCGGCCTCAAACGGCAGACAAAGCAAAGTGAGTTGACGTTCTGTGATTGTTTTGTTTGCACTTTGTGAACAAAACGTTTCAGCGGGGTTCTCCAGCTCAGATTGTGGATCCAGCGGGTGGCGGGAGACGGGCAATGTTGTTGTGCAAGTACGTCAGTGGCCCCCTCCGCCCCTCAGTCAGGGGATCACCACCACAGAGGTGCCCGTTGACAAACAGCCCTGACATGTCACTCGCCTGGCAGTGCAGACCTCCGGTGTTGCCAATTTAGAGACATAGTCGCTAGACCCAGGGGTGGAATTGAGAAGAAAAAAAATCACTCTGGGAACGCACCCGGGTTCGCGTCCCCTTTATAGCGGGGGTCTATAGGTCTTCCTCCAGAAAATGTTGAGTTTGTGAGAATGCATTTCCTGCATTTCTGTAGCTTCTGAGCTGTAAAATACCCATCCAAATGTAAGAGCATGAACGCCTAATACGTCTCCTCTGGGATTATCACTCTGGGAACAGTGTTCCTGTGCGTTCCCACCCAACTCCCTTTTCAGTTTCACCAAGCGACAGAATTTTGTCAAAGTGACTGGCGACAAATCCAGTGACTTTGTGCAACAAGGATGTGATGCAGTTTTAAGAGATTCCGATGTGCATTAAGATCCTGTATAATTTTACTATACCCAGTAAATATCCGAGTGACATTTTGACGACTTTCGGATGTCTATTTAGCAACACCCGGAGCATATTTGAGTTTGGTTGACCACTTTGTGCTTGACGGAGTTGGCAACATTGGTGCGCATCAGCCGAGTCAAAGTAGACTGGACTACGCACCACTGCGGGGAACAGACGTTCCACGGAGGAACTATATAAACAAATGCTGTAATACTATAAATCACGTGCAAAAGACCGTGTGAATGCAATCACCATCTCTTGTTACAGCATGAACAATCCCTGTGGGAAAATCATCCACAGCTGGAATATGACAAATGTAATCCCCTTAATATAATGCTACAGTTGTACTTTTTGTTCCAGTGACCAGATACTGTCGCTTAGCTATCGACAGCAGATGCAGTGCAACTGCCCCAGGGCGCACGGCCTGGAGGGGCTCACGAACCGGGTTATGAAGAGGGAGAACATTGGAAAGGAGTGGGGGGGAGATCTCATTTCATTCCTTGCACCAGGGACCATGACAACCACTATATGCCACTGCCCCATGAGTAACTCAAGGTCATGCAATGATTATCCTCCACAAACCCACCTACAGCAAATAGTTCAATGACTTGCCACGATCTTAGGTCACGATTTGATTTGTTTAGTTTGTATTTTCTTTGTTGACAATTTTGGTGTCCCCCTGGTCTGTCTTCCTCCGTATCAATCGTGCTATTGGCCTGAATGAAATGTTTGTTTAGAATTTGCATGTGCATTCTCACGGGTGTGATGTCCATGACTTGGTGCTTATTTGTGAGCACAGAAACTTTGCATACAATTGTTATTATTCTGTGCATGAGTTTATGCCAAGTAACTGGAAACTGGGCACTGCACAGAGACAACTGGGTACAAGTGCTGGGAAACATGTTACCAATAGTGTTGACCACTCAAATGCATTTGTCACTTGATCCGGCGACTTTTTGGATTTCCCTAATGACAACATTATTTCACAGTGACTGGTGACAAATCTAGTGACTTTCTGGGATGAAGACATGATGCATATTTAGGAGCAATGCCAGGTGCTTATTAAGTATCAGTTCACAACGTTTAATATTGGGTATATTTAATGATATATTTTACGACATTAGAAAGTCCACCTAAGCAACATCTTGAGACTTTTTGAGGGTAATTCAGCGACTTTTTGCTTGAAGGAGTTGGCAAGACTGGTTACCGACCCCTTCGCGTGCTTTGTCAAGACACGTACGGCACCACAATGGTGCCAGACCTTGTGGTCTTTTCACCACTAAATTCTGGGTGGTCTTTTATACGTAAGTTTTATTACTGTGTCAGTAAGTAGCATTCCAGCGAGGTGTAGAGGGACCTTCTTTGGCACCCAATGTGCTTGTGCTGAGTGGTCTCTCGATTTTTCTCGCTGCCCTCCACGGTGTGTGTTCGCGCTACTGCCCGTACTCGCTGTACAAATGTCTGCAGGCGTGAATGTGCGGTCTCAGCAGCCGGAGTAATTCTAGACAGGTCGTGTTTTGCACGAATAACATTTACCTATGCGCAGCTGCCAATTTGAGCACTAAAGTGCCATTAAAAGTTTCACCAGCATTTGCCAACGTCAACAAGAGAGCATATTTAAAGAAATTGCAAGCTCACGCACACACACACACAAAGTCAAGCGTACGGCCATTCTCGTAACTGCACGTAAATACCCACACCTTTAGTCCCTCACTACCCTTCCCTACGTCCTTATCATATGAAATCTCACTGCTCAGGTTTTTCACAGTTGTGCTGTACAGGTCTCTGAAGCATTTCCGGGTTGTACAGCGTGATGTACTGCGTTTCGCTCCGTGTAGTTTTGTTTTCCTGATGAATCTCCTGGCACGTGAAGCAAAACGTCAGAGATCAGGCCGAACAACAACACCGAAGTTGCTCAGGTCAACAATCTCTAAGTGCAATGCCTCAATTACAACAACAAAAAACCTTCAACTTGCTCAATAGGGTCATTACTGCCGCAGCTTGCCTGAGAAGATTCTCTAACGACTTTTCATGCAGAGCCTAATGCTGCCCTCATGGCCATGATTTATTCAACTGAAATCACTACAAAACACTGCTCTAAAATGTATTATTTTGTTTCGTGCAGCAGTTTCTAAAGAAGGAATTCACATACATTAATACTTCCCCCTCAGTCAGCCTCTGAGGCGGAGCTCAATGTATTTTTTAACACACCTTAGTCACAGCACCGTTTAAAAAAAATAAACATTTCGAAAACCTGTTCAATACAAGTCACATTTTGGGGATAGTCAATGGGCTCTGCTCTGCATGCCACCTCCTCTCTTGATACTGTATAGGGCATTTACTGCATTTTAATCTATGTTTTTACTCCAGTCTAGGAACTCATTTGCCATCCGCTCCTTGTTACCGAACGTTGCACCGTGCAGGTTTACTAAATACTGCATGCGGTGTTAAAAAAAATGTACAGGCTAGCCGCATGCTCTTTGCTATTATACCAGGTAATTGTCTTCATGTATCTTAGAAACCTAAAGAGGAATATTTTCAAGCGCACTTGTGCACTTAGGCTACTGTGACGCTCACTAAAAGTGGCCTCGGGGTTGCCAGGGGAGGCTAACAAACACAAGTTGGCACAATCGTTGGCACAGATAAACCTCACTGTGGCACGAACGCCGCTTTAGCCGGCGCAAGGAGCCCGGCATAATGAAATAGCCCATACGCTGGTGAACTTCCAAAAATATACCGCACAGTTTATTTATTTATTTTAGGGGCAATTGTGATAGCTTGATTCATTCAAAGACAGCATTCGTAAGCGAGAACAGCCGGGTGGAGTTCACAGGCCAGAGACGCAGACATGCAGACATCCCTCGAGGCTTAGTGTGTGTCCCCATGTGCCACGCACGATGGGTTCTGGGTGAGACATGACGAGGATGCACGGAGAGAAAATCACGCAGACCAAGTCTCCCAGTGTGAGAATAACTCATCCATTGTGCAGCATTCCAATAAAATAACAATAATTCTCAGTCCTTTGTCAAATTATTGCTGGATGAAAGGCTACTCATAGTGTAGTTCATGCGGGTTTTTTTTGTCACCAGGCTTCACCATGCTGGTCAGTGGAGGTTAGAGAACCACACTGAACTCGGTGATCTAGATTTGATTCCAGCCAGAGCTGACATCAGTGATGAGCAACTTCCTCCAGGATACTGTTATTCTGAAAACCTCATATGCTCGTGGACCAAAACACATTTTATTAATTGATGTGGCAATACAAACTTAGATGCGTGTTTATGTTATTCCCAATTGTGATAGGCTGCTTCAATTAAACACAGTATTCACCAGCAAATGGATGAATCAAATAAGTGTCTCCATGCTCAGATTCCTATAACATGAGGTAAAATGATATTATTATTATTATTAGTCTGTCTATGAGATGACCAGTGCTGACCTATCACAAAGCAGTCTTGGATTTACTGGTCCTGGAGGGACGATGGGCTCAGTGCTCTGTCGAATGGGATTTCAACCACAGCTTCCTGCGTGTGAAGCAAGCCAGATTGCTCTGTAATCAAATAATAATAGCATTTATATAGCGCCTTTCACCCGAGGGTCACAAAGCGCTGCACAAAGCTGCAGAGAGAACGACATGTCAACAACGACAGAGCACGGAAAATCAGCAACACATTTTGTTGGGGTTTTTTTTTTCCCCGTGTAGCCTTAACAGACTGTAGGGGCAAGTGCCGTTAGCGTAGCAGCACCTATGAAGGTCGACCCGGCACACACAGAGGGGGTGGGTGACCAGCACCAGGCCCGGCCGCCTTTGTCTCCCCAGTGGCGATGTTTACACACCGCACCAGGTACTCATTTGAGGCCGAGTCGACCTAGGGGAGGAGGACCAGGACCGGTTCAGAAAATCGTCACTGGGTGTTGGTGGCCGTGAGCGGGATTCGAACTCGGGTCATTATCAGTCAGTCCCAGCTTAATCCAACAGACACAGGGCGCAAGGCAGGACTAGCCCAGGATGGAACAACACAGGGCACTAGGGGCAATTTAGTCAGTGCAATTAATTATGCCTTCTTTTAAGGCAGTATTAGTTAAACATGTGTTGTTGGTGGTGTTTTTTGTTGTTAATTTTGCATGTGCACCATTGCCAATGCAGCATCACCAAACAATTTACAATCAGAGGTGGTAAGTTCAATTCAGTCTGTTAGAGCACCAGCTGAAATAATGGGGCAAGTTTCTTACATCCGCCCCATGCCACAGTCCTTGCGGCAATATGAATGCTAAACCCTAGTGTAACATAAAGCGTGTTCTTTTCTGTCCCATCATTAATGATTCAACAACATGCTTATTTAAAGGGACCGCTATTATTTCCTTCCGAATGGAAATTGCATCATTGAGAAGCTCTTATTGTCACTGTAAAAGCCCTGCCACCCTGCTTTCTGATGTTTGTACTACCCGCCTGCTGATATGTGCATTTACAACTACCATGTGTCTAGACGTTTAATGGTGCGGCAATGCACACAGTCATTGCAGCCTCACAAAGGATGGCAAGGACGGTTACTCAGGAGTCCAGAGCAGGACAGGAGGTTACACATAACGATTCGTTCCCATGTACGGTTAAATAACAAACGGCGACATTGCATCAAGCAACAGGATTTTTTTTTGCTTCGTATGAGCCTGTACTATTTTTTTTCCGCGAGCGGTATTTCATATGGATCGGACCCCATCCAGGCAGTTGCTTAGTAAGCTATCTTGCAAAGGAAATGAGTCCTGCGTGTGCAATGTTGGTTACATAATTCAGCGAGTTGTGCGAGCCTGTCTGTACCTGCATGTGCCGTTCAGTTCGTGCGTAGGTCTTTGTGCTGTGGGGTAGTGGTTAGAGCGCTGCGCTAAAAAGCCAGCGACCCGAGTTCAATTCTCACCCATGGCCAACACTAGTGAGTACGATTATCTGAACTGGTCTTGGGCCTCCACTAGGTCGACTCAGCCTTATATGAGTATCTGGTGTGGTGTGTTAACATCGCCAACGGGAACACAAAGGTGGCCGTGGTGGTTGGTGATGGCCACTCACCCCCTCGCTAACAGTACTTGACCGAACAGTCTGTTTAAGGCGATATCGGGGATCTTCGTCTTTTATTTTGTTGGTGTATCCTTTTTCTCATAGCAACCGGATTTGCTGAAAAGTTTGCTTGTACATTATAAAGTTAGCAGAACGGATTGGATAGTGACAACTGATGTTAGCCATAGCCGGGAATTGGACTTGGGCCACTGAGTTCGTAGCAGAGTGTGCCCCAACCGCTGCACTATGTGCCAATATCACATAAAAAATATGACCACAGGGAGCACGTAGGCATGACAACACATATATTGATCTAGCTTATTAAATGGAAAATCACACTGAAAGCATCTTCACAGGCTAAGGCCTACGAGATTCACCCACCGCGTATTGGGCTGAGATCCCAACATTCCACCTTCTGCCCAGACAGGCCCTCTCAGGCCTAGCCCGAACCCACGCATGTCATGAAACCTACACCATGGCCACAGTTCTTATCCTTACAAAAGCGCTCGTCAACATCAATTTGTTCGCCCATTCTTTGTTGTGTCAACTCACATCCAGCTAAAGTGAACCACTAAACAATCATCGTAGTGATGTTTGAGTTTCTTTGTCCTACACACTTGCCGTCCTATTTTTTTACCAGATAAAATTTGACTGCACAGCCTGCTTTAATGTCACATTCACAATAAACCAGTCTGTCGCAATATGTGCATGTGTGCTGTACCATAACTGAGATATAATTGTTTCCACCTGTGCAAATTGTCATATGACGACTGAACAAGCAGACACATTACGGATGAGCTAGCGATACTTAAAATATATCGTAATTGAGAAAATCGCAGTTGACCGTGAGGTTTGAGTCTGTGCTTGCCACATTATAATTTAGCCGAAGGAGTATGCTATTGAGTATAGGGTACTGCCTTGAGTGAATTAACCCCCGTGGCCAACACGGTGTGGGACGGCCTTCATCCAGCAGTTAATTTACAGTGTTGTATTTTTTTTTATCATTCGTATCATTTCATTAGATATGTTTACTGGAAGCATAACAGTAGCTTGGAGTCGTGTTTCTGAGGTCATGCATTAATCTCTTGCATCGTTACTGTACGTGAAAACAGTTTGGGCTTTTTGAGCTAGTGTCTCTTGTCATTGCAATGGACAAAAGTCAAAGGTCCTGTCATTGAAAATAGGAGGGCAACGTGTGAGGAGGGCTGAATGAGAGCGCCGAGGGAGGTAGCGGGGATCGGGGGATACGCTAGAGCTGGGAGGGCATGTTGGGTGTTGTGTTACGGCAAAAATAAAGTCCCCCCCCCGATTAGCACCTTGAGCTGGAGTGCTGCTGCACTAGTGCTTCTCCACACACATAAACACAATGCAACCCTGTAGTTTACCTTGTTAAACGGGAGGTATACAAGAACTGGCGGGTGGCACGACATGGTCGCTAAAAAGCAAAAATGCTAAAATGCAAACAGAATGAATATCAATACAATCTGCGTTTGTCTATCATGCATTCTCCTCTAGCTGTCACTCCCTTTATATATGGAGAGAGGCTGCATCACCCATCACTCGAGTGTGTTCATGTTTGCATTTTGTCCAGCTTCCCAACAATTGCAGACAGTTTGTATTCATTAAACAAAGATTGCAAATTAAAAGGATATGGCGGCAGATCAGTCCGTGTGTGCGAACAGCCATTATGTTGTTAATAATGTTTTATAAAAAATATATATTGACTATAACTTAAGGGGGACTGATCCTTCAGAAGATGGGTCTCAGTCCCATCCAGCCTCTTGCTTTTTGGCAGAGTTGAAGGACACATTCGTGCTAACCAAAGTACGCACTTGGTTAAAGCCACAGGTGACATGTTCTTGACGACACCACATTTAGCATGCTCACGCACATACGTGGCATTATCTGTCACGAAGAACGGAGCAACGACGAACGTGTAGGTGAGTTATTTTTTTATGCTGCCCGCAAAATGCAAACAAAGTCACGCCTAGCACTGTACTGGAGTACGTAGTCTGATGGAACGTGAATGCTTGCACGCTAGCGAAACTTACGTGGGTTTTTTTTTAAATATCGCGGTTGTTGGACACAGCGAAAAAGGTTGTGATACGAATTTTGGAAAATACACGATTTGGGCGGGGGGGCGGGATTCCAAAGTCGGACAGTGATAAAAAGAAGCGGAATGAGTGTTTTGACCTGCAGTGTGGTGGTTGAACACCGTTACTGTATATTATGTAAGACCGAATTACAGAATATAATAAAACTGATGTAATTTGTCATCGAAATAGTGATATTTTATTACCACCCCCCCCCCCGGGTGACGATTCAATAAAAATCCTTCATGTTGTAAATGCTAAATCTGGATCCATGAGCAATGGTCGGTGGAGAAACACAAACGATGATTATTCGTCCAGTATTATCATGCCTTTTAAGCTCGTTTACGGAAGTTCAGTTGGTCAAACACTTCATTCAGCAAAATCTGATTCACCGTGTCATATAAATGCGTGTCTCTGACAGCGGGTTTTACACAAAGGATTTACGTGGGTCATTTGTGCTTAATAGCCTCACGTTAAAACCCCCGCATCCTCGTCATAAAAGCCGCCCTGGGTGGGTGTTTGCAGATGTGCTCATGGGGCCGCGCTACGTCGTCGCCAGCCTTAAGGTTGTGCCAACACAGCTTAAAACACAACGTTCTCAGCGCATCGTAAAGTCCACGTTTTGGAGAACGTGCTTCTTTCACCACCAGCCCGTGTGGGTGACGATGCTCGTCGCTAATCCGTGCACCCAGAAAATTGCATCTGAGAAACGCTTAATGCCAGTGACAGACCGCAACAGAGTGGTTTCGTTTGTGATCGGAGACATCATGGAATGGAGGAGAAAAACTGGGAACGTTTAACTCTAAAGTGTAATTACACGTGTCTGTATAATAGTGCACTTTTAGAATAGAAGTGTCAAATTAAGTCATAGCGTCCAACTATTTCAATCAACCTTGGGTGTGTCTCCTAAATGAAACACCACATTTTGGTGACATCACATAGCAAGGAAGGCCAGAAGAGGATTTTAGGCCACAACATGCAGGCATATTTCTCATTAATTAAAGCCAGAAAATGTAAGTACAGTCCCAAGGCGAGATATTGGAGAAAGTATGCCAGAAGAAGCAACCAGTCTTGGCCAACAACAACACTCATAATTCATTCCAAAACACAACTGCCAGTGTAACGGTGTTTATAATTTTTATGCTTTGTGTTCAAAAGGGCATACCTAATGGGTTGCACACAGTTTAATCGCTCAGCTGCATTTTGTCTTTAAACCATGGTGCACAGTCTATTTTAATTAGTCACCCAAGCCGCTTCCATAGCAAAATGGACTTCATTGTGTAGGAAGGCATGCCGGCTAACAAACCTCACAATAATTACTTTGAACAATGCTCCACACTAAAAAAATTACAAAACCTAACTTTATGGATTTGGCATACTAATTCCAATAGATAGCTGAGCCATTCAATGCAACACTTTGTATTGACAGTACCAATAAAAGTTCCCATTATTTACAGCACTGTACTGCTTTATTGTTTATTGTTTTGTATAATTCTAACATACAGGGTCCTTGCCTAGAAACGTTGGGCAGACCACCGTCTGGGGCTTAATCCAGCCAAGACTCCGCTGATGAGACGATTTGTCAAAAGCTGTCAAAAGTTTCCACGTATCACACCAATGCTGCTGGGAAATATAGATGTTATTACAGCAGAAAAAACCCAGTGAGCTTGCAAGCTCTGGAAGCGGGATTCCTGCAATACAAGAAACCTACTGACTAACCAACATAAACAATATATAAAATGAGAAGGTAATAACAACCAATTTACAGCATTAAATTCTGTACGCATGAAACATTAGCCATAATCATAACGTTAACAGTAATACACAGCATTGCACAGGAACAAACAATGTTCAATATGCACTCACAGAAGGCTCTGCAGCCAATGAGATATGTAAACATGCACTACGTAATTATTTTAAGGAAGCGACATGCTGTATGAGAATGAGGCATATTGTCTAGTTATTTATTTTGTTTAATAACAGGTCAATTAGGAGGACTGGAACCGCATTGAATATAATACCGTAACTAGGGAATGTTAACAAATAGTAAATGGAAGTGTGGCGCATGTGTGTTTAAACGAACGTGGCGTTAAGCCGCCACAGATACACTTAAAGGTCAGGTGCTTGGTTTAGATCAACATTCGCAACATTTCAGGAAATTACACGTCATTTGGAACAGGTGGCGACAGGTGGATAAACAATTAGTAAAATATAAAGGCACACGTACATAGCAGGTATAGTTCTGGCCAGGTTTAAACCAACAGACGGGCTTATTTTATCGTGTTAAACGCACAGGAAAACGTGTCAGAAAGGTTACCTGTGCTTTGTTGTATTCATCACAATCAATACTACTTGGAGTCAATATATACACGCCTTTATCATGGCCTTGACCTTCAATTAGTATATTAATGTCTGATCCTTTCTTAGTTAAGCTAATACTTGCATCGTTTGTGGAAAATATATGGATAAAATATGGATAGAGAATCTATGAACACAAGTTCACAGTGTTTTAGTCAGAGAGGTGAGGCAATGATAGTCTTACAGAGAGGTCAGGCAATGGAGAGGACAACTGGTACTTTGCATGGTAATAAAAAGGATTCGAGATTTTAAAATGCGTCATGCTTACGTCACTGAAGTTTGACAACATTTCATCGATGACAGGTAATAAATACCTTCCAATATATCGGGCTGCGAAACCCTATATCAATGCATGTATGTACTTTTTATTTTATTTTACCACACATTTCATGACAAAGTGTGAACATCTTTGGGAAGGTTCCGTTTTTGGGAATTGTGTCTTAGTGTCGAGTCAGCAGCTACCAAGTGTGACAATCTGGGAAACCCAGTGCAGATAACAAATGCCCCCCACTGAATTGCCTTTTATAGCAATAAACCTTCGTCCACTGTCACTTTTACTTATTTATTCACAGCCTGAGGCTCTAAGTTCCATCTTTGAAAATAATCTATGCGCATAGATAAGCGTATAAACATTAACGATTGGACAAATAAACAGTCAAAAAGACAGCGGCAGATAAAGCAGCAGATGAAACGGTCATGGTTACAGCAATGATCTGTACTGACGATGGTATTTCCGTTTATTTTAAACAAATAAATAAGTGCATCTCGACAACAGGTTGTTCATACGGCTGCTGACGTCTCGCCGGATGTTTATCTCAACATATGCACACCTTGTCACCACCGCATTCATTTTGCTACGGGGGCAAGTTGCCCCACCTAGCTGCGACGCGTGCGTCAATTGGTAAATTGCTCCTGATATTCGTCATCTGTTATGACGACAGGAAGTGCGGCCAGACACGGTAAGTCATCGGACTTGACAAGGGTAAGAATCCTGGTGTTAACCAAGAATACGTTTGGTAGGCACTGTCGGACACATAATTTATCTTTTAAAACCAATATCAAAATTATTTTACTTTACTCGCCGAGTCAGTTGAGTGTTGAGGCGATAAGAGGAGCGTGTAATGCACATTGCAATCTCTGAAAGTGTTACTAATGCATAGGTGTTTGTGGTTGTGCTATCTAGCATTCTAATGCGTATTCAGGTGATTTCGCACGATTTTCGGTATGACGTCCGACGTTTCGCACCACGTACTGATAGTTTCTTCAGGAAATTAATATTGTATACGCGGTACAAAGCAAACACACTTCAGGCAGCTAAGGCACAGCTGCAAAATCCCACATGGTAGTTGTAGTAGTAACACTTAGAGATTAGCTTTAGATTATACGTACCTGTCATGAGCTGAACACTTAATCGACAGAGGGAATTAAAATAATTTTGTGATTGATTTTAAGAGCTTGCGAGGGTCTACCAAGTTGTATCAAATTTGTAATGTGTTGAATTTCTTTGTTCACTTTTTGATGAGTCTCTACATTTTCGCACTTTACTTTTTAATGTGCTAAGTAAAAAAAAAAACGTTTAGAATTGTTGAAACATTACTTTACATAGACCCCAAGAGAGAGAACAGGAAATGACCAGAACTGCTAGAGCACACTGTACAACAGAACATTCCTTTTTCCCAGTTCATGGTAGTACTTCATCTAATCAAAGACATGCTTTAGGATTAATTCTTTCAGTTTCCTGGATGCAGTTGAATATGCTCATTAAAACATTGAAATTGTGCAAACAACCAAAAGCCATTCTTTCGGGGAGCAACTTGTTTTAAATTCATCTGTCAAGTTGTACCGGCATGCAATGGTTGCAAAACAATTTATAGTAAATGCATTTGAATTGAAAATAAGTTGGTTGCATTTCCCCTAAATCCTTGCTGTGAGTTGCTGCGTTGGGTATGCGAGCACAGACGAGAGGGGCAGAGGGGAGGAGGACTTGTGGTCTTGCCCTGAGCAGCCCTGCTAAAACACAGCAACCCACGTTTCTTTCTACTACATACCTGACTTGACTCAACTTAGGTGGAGTGTTAAAAGTTAAAAAAAAAATCCAAAATGCAACATAAGAGTTGGAGAATTGATTTCCACAGGTGTCCTTCCAGGATAGCCATGTCGAGCTTTACAAAGAACAACTCTGGAAAACAATTCTCATACATGAAGCTGTGAAAACCTACATTAATAAACGCTGTCTGAGCAAACAAACGCCTTCAACTTCCTTACAAGATTTATGTGTTCGACTTCTATTTATGGAGTTGTTTTACATTCTTAAAAGGCATAAGTCATAGCATGGAAATTATTGAAACTAATACATGACTGTAATTGTACATTTGGTACAATGTGATTTAAGAGAAGAAAATATCAGTGATTATCCACATTAATGGTAATGGATAATCCCCAGCAGACACCAGTGTATTTATTCTTAATTTGTGTCCTTTCCAACTTTAAATCACAGCTGCAAACATATTGGGACTGTTCAAGCCAAAATATGTTTAATTAAATCGTTATATATAGTAAGTGCATATATAATATATTACATTATCTAATGACAGTATAAAAATGCATCTCATTCTGAAATTGCACCATCATTAAATAATATTTTATTCATGGATTGTTAATTATTCATTTACAAAGCATAGACAAATCGCTATAGAGTACTACAGTAAAAGTTAGCGTCCAGTAATCAGTAGAACATCTTTTACAACTTTATGATCTATGAGTCTTTCCAAAAGGATTTTCGCAAACAGCTGAAAAAAAGTCCACTAAAATATCATCAGGCCAGGGTGATGACAAAAAAATCGGCCACAATCACCGATTCAAATGATGAAAATCAGTAAACAGCAACGGCTGTACACACATCAACACAAATGTGCAGCACGCTACACAAAACCAATGCTGCTCTACGAGACGTAAGATATAAAAAGCCCTCGGGCACATGAAATAAATCATTGTGTAGAAATTTGCCCACCGCCTGGCACGAAGCTGGGCAGGAGTCTTTCTCAAACGGAATGTCACGTGCATGCAATGCCCCAGTGATTTTCATCATTAGCGGCCTCCTCCACGCTTTCCATCCATCATTCAACACATTTCATTTCTGAGAATTGCGCTTAAGAGCAGCTTCTTCGAAATGGCCGTGGGGGGCGAAGTTTCACCTCCCACGTTGGAGGCATCATCATCAAGCCGTGAAAACCCACATCAACACACTTCATTTAATAAAGGTGCAGCCCTGTAATTTGGTGTTAATACCACTGCTGGCAGATGTGCCTCTGGTACAAGACGCTCCCTCTAGTGGGTATTTGGCCTACTATTCCACGCTGGCCCGACAC
Organism: Geotria australis; assembly: GCA_036362915.1. NCBI lineage: Eukaryota > Metazoa > Chordata > Hyperoartia > Petromyzontiformes > Geotriidae > Geotria > Geotria australis. The sequence continues at coordinate 6,847,621 of JAZEWU010000001.1, forward strand.
TGTGGAATGAACTTATTGAATAATAATTATTATTTTCCATTTATAACGCGCACATATTAATTCAATGTCAAAGATATTCATTCAATGAGAGAACGACTCAGAGGCGCAAGGAAAGCAAGGAAAGCGCAGAGAGGCCGAGGAGGCAGCTAGTCAATGCATGTACCTCTCAAACAAGATGTAAGTCACCTAAGATTGTCAGGCATCAACCATAATTCTGGGTGGATTCCCTTACCCTGCAATTTCTGTCTCAAGTTTTCTCTTTAAGGGCAGGTCCATGACTCAAGCTTCATCCATCCCATCCATTCCCACTCCCGCATCTTTAAAAATGCTGCATCAGGGTTCTTGAGCCATAACTAGAGAATGACAGTTTAAAAAAACACACACGGTTCCTGAGCACAGACCCAAAGGCCCAAAATACCAAGTGGGCGGCATTAAATAACCCTATTTGAATCTGTAATAAAGAGTTAATACATGTCTTGAATTGAGGAAGGTTATACAACCTTTGGAAGTGCCTTTCTCTTCCCTTCCTCCAGTGTCTTTTTAGGTGATACCATCAACCCATGCAGTTTAACATCAGACCCAGGCGACTACTCTGATACAAAGCTTCCTACAGCAGTAGCTAGCAGATTCGAGCTCTGCGACTCAAGTTCAGTTAATCTCCAAGCATCAGCCAGCCTTGCTGAATAATTTCCCTTTCTCTCGACACTGTATGCCTTGAATGAGTCTGCTGGATGGAAAACGCAGATGGCAATTGGCTCTCACTGCTCTCTAGAGTCGACAGAATCATGGAAACCACACACACATTGCTCCCTGCACCTCCATCCAACTGTTTGCGTGAGGACGCAGACCAGATGTGGCACTTTCTAGTCTTCGTCTAAAATCGTGATAGCTCAAAGAAAACAATTACAGGCCACATATATATCGATCCTACCTCTCCTGAATTATTTTTTTACCAGCACTGACCAACGTGTGAAGTATCATCACATTAACTCTCCATGACCGACATGGTGTGGGGAGGCCTTCCCCAGTGGATTGACAAGGGACTTTAAATTCGTCCACGACACACTTAATAGTCCACCTTAATGCATCAACTTTGTGCCTGTGCAGATGAATGACCTGTGTAATGTTTGCCTGCAGGTGCGTAGCCGTTTGTCCCCACAAAGGTTACCGATGCCGTCAGAGCATTGCACACTTGTTTAACAAACCGAGCAGCATTTCTCATTTCGAAACGTAACGAAGAAGAAAACAAACTGACGAAACGCAAGCACAGCGAAAGGTTTTCATTATGTTACGGACATTATGTGAACATTCATTCATGCGCTAAGGGATACATTAGCATCCAGTGTTCTACACGTAGTGGGGGAATTTACCGGCCACTCTGCACGGCAACAGAGGAGGCCAGAGAAGCCGTAATTAAGCACTCGGCTGATCTGGCACGGTACCACCGAGGACAAGCACTGGCAGACATGTGGAGGATTTGGTATTTCGTAGGGCACTGTCATCTCAGCCCTGCAGCTTTCTGCACACGGAAGGTGCTTGAGCACGCTGGCTGGGGCAGGGTGGGGGGGATCGGAGACACGAGGTGGGAGTGTTCGGACACCTCCTCAACACTGGTTACAGGTCACGGTACATTCTTCGCCTTCGTCAGCCTCTCCAGCACCAGCAGAGCGGAGAGCTGAGCAGAGCGGGGTGCAGAGTGCAAGGCTTATTTATAACCGGCCAGTGCAGGCATAAACCCTCGCGAGCAAGGTGGCATGGCCACACAACCTCTGGCTGTGAGGCCCTAAATTCCAACGGTTTCAATTGGACTCTTGACCCAGTGAGGCGCAGTGAAGTCCAGCTAGGTGCACCGAGCAACCATCGGTCTCTGTCTGTTTCTTAGTATAAAACAGCAACGGAGGATAAACAATAAAGGGTTCAAGCTCTCATTTTCACTGCCTTCGATCTTTGTGCAGTTAGCCGTTAAACAAGCAACATTTATGTTAAGCTAGGATATGGGAAGTGTTAGCTTTCAGATGGTACCACCATCAAACACTGACCTTGCCATGGTGCAGTAAAGTATGGCTTTTTTTACAACATTACTTTTACAGCAGCGGTGTAATTCCTACGCCAGTTTGTATTTTTCCAAAGTCAGGTTTGTTGGCAAGCGTCCCAAAGCAATCCTGCACTGATGCCCGTGGTCACTGAGAAAAGAGGGGTCACATTCTGCTGTGCCCACAAAGGCTAACTCAATTGTACAGGTCAACAATAGTGACCCACGTTGGCCATTGCATGTCAGTATAGACGAAAATACCTTTCCACCACCGTCATTAACACGGCTATACAACAGAAATGTTATAAATAGCAGGCTAACTCTTTAGGCAATAGCCTTTAGCAAACGCAAAATAAGCAATTGCCCAAAGCGTTTCTCTACTACATTTTTCAGTCACAAAATAACTCAGGTAGCTCTGATTAAGATCAGCGTTGCTCATGCGTTTATGGCAGCCAGCTCGTCTCTCCAGAAGGAACTCAATGAGACGGAAGTACTTCGTAGCACCCAAACTGGTTCTCTCATCAAGCTTGTGGCTGTGCACGGGAAAAAAATGAACAATGATCGTGGGATAAACCCAAGTTTTATTTGACAAAACAACCGTTGTTATACTGCAAGTAACACGTTTATCAATAACACTGTCCTAAAACAACAAAACAAGTAATAGGCAACTTTGTGGGCAATGGCCTATCTTCATAAATAGAGATCAATTTATTGCGAAATGGGCTTGTTGCTACTTTAACTTGTTTACTTTTGGGTTCAGCCCAGGGAGGGCAAGTAGGATTGCCACCTCTGAGATACAAAACAACTGTAACATAGCTTGGGCAGAAGAATACCTTACAATACCAGAAGTGTGGAGAACTGCGCGTTAATACGTTGCTTTGAGTTATGTATTGTTATACAAATGACAAAAGTGGGTTTTTAACGTTCCACGGAGACAAAAATCCCAGAGCAGCTATCATAAAAAGGACGATTCTGGGAAATCCATCTACAGGACAAGTGTTGCTATGTGAGATATGACCGCCTCAATTTTTGCTGGCTTCTTAAGTCTCTGACATGCTAGGACACAACCCACCAACAAATAAACCACTGATACAGGAAGACAAAAGCCAAAAATGGTACCTTGTACAGTAACAAACGAGGAATTATTTCTCACACATGTAAGCAACATCTGAATGTCTCACTTTCCTGAAGGTTGGAACATTCTTTTTCATGTAAAATAAAAAGGGCAACTCTAGAGGACTGTACAAGTAGAGTCAAAAGTTTGTACCTGTGAAGTTTCACAGAGCAAAGGTTATTTACTGTCATGTGGCACCCAGTTGTATGAGCCAACTCGGCAACACCTTAACAACACAAGCGGAATGCCCATTGTGTACAAAAGCCCAAGCAAACTTTACTGCACAGTATTAATGCACCAAGGTTCTCTATAAAGTTTAAATAGTCGTTATCATCACCCATGGTCAGTCCACCGCTGGATGAAGGCCTCCTCTCAAAGTCAACCCTGCGATGTAATTTATAATCTACTCCAGTAATTGCACACTAGCCGATTTCATTGCTCCATCTCCTCTGGGACATATTCAATTCCTTTGCTGCTACACCATTTATATTCTCGGCCATTGCCCATTATCCTGTTTTGTGACATGCCCTCTTCGTTTTCACAACAGATGGATTCAAATCATGAATCTGCATCTGTTCTCGAAGCAATGTTTTCAGCCTTCTGTCTTTCCAGGTATCACAGTATTTCACAAGGACTAAAACTGTATTTTTTTAAATAAATACGTGCTCACCAATTCGACATAACACATGAAAAACGCTTGTGTGTGTACAAAACGAGTCGACTACGAAAGACGGTTTGCAGGGCAACAGAGTGCAGTGTTGTGAGCAAGAAAGCAATAGCAAGCACATGGCACGGTTTACAGAGAATAGTTAAGGCACAGCCGATAGCCTTGCCAGATCCTTCGTTATCTACAAAAGTGCAGGCCCTTTTGGCTTAACCTTCCAGTTACCCAATTTCCTTCCAGATAAATACAAAGATGCACTTTGTTTAACTTTAATAACATTTACAGGGCTTTGTCAATCCACTGCTGGCTGAACCTCCCCACACCGTGTCAGCCATGGGGGTTAATTGGCCATAATTCAGCATTATGGTCAGTGGTGGTTGGTGTAGGAGGGGCCCGGATCAGTGTCAGCTATTGCACCCCCACTCAATTAAGCTGTGGCTGGGAATCGAACGCTCATCACTTCGTGTGTAGTGCGGTGCGTGGATCTCTGTCGTGTTTCCGTTAAGTTTAAAATATATTGGGGAGGAATCTGTATCGTCAATGATGAGGAAACATGTTTATAAAAAACACTCAATTGCATTATATCTTGTTTAATGTTTTAAAGATCATGCAAGTGTTGGTTTGACACCCGTGCAAGTTGCAAAAATGCCGTGACATTTACTACTGAGAGCGTGTGGTATATAAATGGCCTTTTTGTTTGCTCTTTGCTTTTTTCGGAGTGTAGCTCAATAATGGAAATGGCTTTATCTAGACAGAACTCAGAGACCTGCACTGTGCAGTAATACTACTTGTCAAGGGTCACATTGCAATTCACAGCACATATTGTCCGTATCTCTTCAGTATTCTAGATAAGGCCATAAAACACAATGAATAAACCAATGACCTTTGCTATGCTGCTAAGTATTGCTAAGGTTAGTTGTGGATTGTCACAAATTATCCACTACCCTTCCAGTAGTTTGATGAACTGTCTCGCGCTTGTGATTCCATTAAGAATAACTACTATGTTGTCCCGTGTTTACTATCTCGTTTTAATCCTTTATTTATTTTGTCCTCTCCCATTTGAACAGTTTGGACGACTCCTTCATCCTAAACACACGATTAGCATGTTCTATGCATAAGTCATGAATAATTAATATGTACATGCACAATTAGAGACATTGGTGTTGATGACTCCATGCATCTTTACATCATGCGTGCAAGCCAGACATTAGGTTGAGTGTCACTGGTCACCTGGACCTGGATTCCTCTCCCTAATATTAAGCTTTATTCGTTTTAAGGGGGGGGGGTATTTTGACAATAATAATAGCAATTTAGGCATTCATTCTTTTTTTAATATAAATGCATTTCTGTATCTTTAACCTTGTGTTGCTTACTGGCTTAATAGTGATGAAGCGAGTTTCAAGATAAACGTGCAAAGTATTCTGCATAAATACCAAACGTGATTACAAGTTCAATACCTCTCCTTCACAGCACATATAGTGATGCAGTGAAGTGAAATTGAATCGTATTCACAAGATTACAGATTAAGCACGGTTCTAGTCTCGTTATCCTTTGCATTCGTTTGCCTCCTCACTCCTACTCTCACATCTTCGTGCTCGACAAAGATGCTACGTAAAAAATCAATAATTTCTAAAGTAGTATTTAGTGTTGTCGCATGAATAGCTAATCTGCCAAAACAAGTGTCTTTTTTTCACACACTAAGCTTCTCTTCCAGTGGCTCAATTCAACTCTGCAACGTTTCGGATTAAGACGGTACACATGTGCCCTTTTGTGAGTTTCCAGGTGTGGGCTATTCAACTGGGAACATTGCCTTTCATGCCGGGGTCAAACAATGGTCAACTCAGGCAAGTGCAGCCGTTTGTGTGACCCCAAAAGTAACAAATGACCCCCGATGCTGAGAAACGGAAGACAGGCCCCACGTTTATTGGTTTAATCACATTATGGCATTCAGAGGTAGGTTTTATTTACTTGGGCCACTTGGCTGAATGGAAGAAACACCTGTGTAACCCCCACATGTCCTCTGGGATCAGAGGCCAATATTCTATGGTATGCTACTACCTTGTGTTCAACTCGTAAACCAAACCGTGTAGTATTTTATATATGTATCCTATGTGTAAGCAAACATATTTTCACACGCCACAATTAATCAAGCAACACTTTTATTTCTTTACTTGTATTAATGAGATGATTAAATACCCATGTTTTTTACACGTTTAACACGTCAACAGATGTTCCACCCTTTTGCATACCATGGTCACAATAAACATAAATACAACACCTTCGTTTACTTACAAGTCACATTCTCACCTCATAATTCCACGAAGGTTATTGTTAAAGTACTACAAAAGAAAGCGCATTTTAAATTGCATTTTCACAGCCATAATATTCGCTTAGCCAATGCCATCATCATAATCAGCTATGGTCAATCCACTGCTGTATGAAGCCATACCAGGGATATTGCCATCTCCCCCAGTTATGCAATGTAACATCAGTTGATCTAGCAGTGCAAGACCTGCGGTTCTGCTGCACGTGAATTGCCCATCCGGCAATTCGACTCTGATGTCATTCCATTTGCAGCCTCACAGCTGGCCCAGTGTAATGCACAACGTTGCTGTGGAGGAGTGCAGTGTTGACACAGACGCTGATCAGAACTAGCCACCGCAGTTTTCACGTTGGCATAGACCAGACATGTGTGGTCGACAAACGAATAAAATAACGTGGTCGGCTCGGTTAGCAAATGGCAGGTGACAGCATGGAGCTCCTGGGATTTTTACCTCACTATGAGCAGAGAGTAAGTGGAAGTGGGGATTGCGGTGAGAGTTTAGATTTGCAGGAGAGAGCGCTGTCCTGTCTAACAGACTGGCAGTTTGTGTGGCCAAAAGAACGGTTGGTGGAAAGTGCTCAGCAATTCCTTGGCACATTATTAACATATACTGTATTCCTTGATCGATTTAAATAAGGACAGCTGCTTCATGACAACCAAGTCCATGCACGCTTACAGGCACTTTTCTACCTGGAGATGTACAGGCAGCTAACTGTAGACGCTGAATTCATCATAATCATCAATAAGCCTACGAGTTATTTTATCAATAATAATAATAATAGCATTTATATAGCGCCTTTCACCCGAGGGTCACAAAGCGCTGCACAGAGCTGCAGGCCCTCACAAGCCGCCACCATCTCCCATGATCCACTGATGCCATAATCCACCAAACACGAGTACTTAATCTGATTCCATGAAGTGTCTACCTCTGAAGTAGACATCCTCTCAGACACGTCGCATTCCTTAGCTGCCAATCCGTAATTATTCTTGACCACCCGCCATCATCTCTTCCAGTGGCGTGCCCTGGCCAAACCCTCTTCTGCCTTAACGGTTTGAATGATGGCTTCAACCTGCGCATGTTCTATAATCCATGCGTACCTCTGTCTGCCAATGTAATCCCAAGCATACGGTCTCTCCTTGCCTCTTAGCGCGCTTTCAGGTTTTTTTTTGTTAACGTACTCAAATGGAGTACGTGACGTCAATTCGTTTGGTTACAGAAAGGGACAGTTCACAATGCCCCTCACTATGCTTTCCATGCTCGCTCTGATCAGCACAGGTGCGTGTGCCGTGTTGCATAATAAACACCCCAGAGCAAAGATGCTTTTTCCCGTTGGCCGTGACAAGAGGCAATGCGTTGTATAACAATACGGTACAATTACGCATCAAAGCCTTTGATTAAATCTACACTAAAGCAATTACAGTACGGACATAACTCTGTTTTAATAAGCGCTGTGCACACCATGCAGGACTATACGACCAACTCCGTCTGAAGCTAAGCAGGTTGAGCCTGGGCGATACAGGTTGTGTCACAGGAATTCCACATCCAGAGCTTGCAAACTCACTTGGTATTTTCTGCTGTAATAAACATGTATCTATTATTGTTACACATGTACAGGTTCTCTCAGGGATTATATGTGTGGTGGGGGGGGGAGGACAGCACAGAATATCCATGGTTTTACAGTACTCTACGTATGAGAATTGCTCTCCATAGCAGTTATTTCTGCATAGCCGTGTCGAACGTCCCTGCTCTCTCCTTCGCCACATCAGTACATTACTGTACGTAGTTACACGCTCACACCTCAGTTCTCTCCACCGTCACCTACGCGCACTGCTCGGCGTGGTGTTCAGTTTTTGAGGGAACAGCTTGTACCGCGGTGTGGGGAGGCCCTCATCCAG
>JAZEWU010000001.1:6861878-6881669 GCA_036362915.1 Geotria australis
CGACACCACGAGGCGAGTTTACGCAAGGCAGGACTGGGCCAGGAGTAGGCCGTGCAAAACAGACAAGAAAATACAAGCAATAAGAGCATGGCAGACAAAAAAACAAACACCAAAGTTACACAGAAACAAACCACCAACCAAAGTGAAAAGGAACAGATGACAAGTGACAAATGTACAAGAAATTAAAGCTAAATAAATACGTAAAACACAGGGATAGGAATACACCCTTACTCCAAATCCGCCACGAGGCGTTTTAGAAAATATTGGCTTCGAAATAAAGCCCTGGCGACTAAACAGGTCACGGCTATGCTGAAGGAGCAATTCCTTAGAGTAATTCTCATACAGCGAGCAGTGGAAATCTACATCAATACGTTGAACAGGTAATGAGTGTTGCGTGTTTCCGAGACAAGCCACCTTTAGCGTTTCACATATTATCTACATTTACGATTTGCGGAAATACATTATCTTTACTGTTTTTTGTGCAAAGTGGCGCTTTAGTTTTTTCATTGTAAGAAATATTTGCCACAATATCACGGCAAATCTTACCAGCAACACTCGGGCAGCTGTCGTGGAGGTATGCAGACGGATTTTCCAATTGTTATATTTATCAAATCATATTGATATGAGTATGGATACCATTGTTATCTTGTTGTTTTTATTAGGGTGCAAGGTTGTCGACGTAATTGGGACAACCATGGTAGGTAGGTAGGTAAGCAGAAATAGCAACCGAGACGAACGCTTTCCCCTCTGCAAAACTAAAGAGCGCCACCTAACGCACACAAACTGGCACTGCAACTAACGTCAACGTCAGACATTGTCGCATGTTTTTCAACGATTTGTTTATTAGCATAATTAGTCGACCACACTTTCAGCCTTTTTTGAAAAAATATGTTTCCTATAAATAACCAAAATCTGCAATAATAAAAACAAGCGACAGCAGCAAGAACTGGAGCAGGATGTTTGGCGGGAAAGCAAAGACCGTCAAAACGCCTCAAGTCAACATGTCTAAAGCTACAGCCTTTTGCATTGTAGAAATCAATCGTATACAACCCATCATTCTTTCATCTTCACTAAATACATCACTTAAAATACAACTGTAAAAACGTTCAGGCCTACAATCAAGAATCCCAGCGCAATGTAGTTTGAAATACAGTATACAACATACATACATATTATAGCCTTCATTCGGTATTGACTTCAATATTTTAAAGGGGAAATGTTCCGTAAGAATGCATCAAACGTTCAAAACATCATAAAGTGCCTTTAAATCACACAGTACTTTTGGTCAACAAAACGAGTCTTAAGTACCCCCCATCGTTGCTGCAAATGGTATGCCAGAATATAAACTCCCAAATAGGTATATGTAGATACATCAAAAATTGTAGACATAACTGATGATTTTCTACTTGGAAATATTTTTTTTATGTAAAAATAACTATTTAACATTCAAAGCGCCAGCAATCACTAGCCAACTAATAAACAGAAACACTTCGTTACTCAACCTAAAAAGTGCATTTTTGCAGTTTTATTACCATTATTTTTTTCAATATTACTGTCTTACAGCCCAGAAAGAGTTGACATGCAATTAAAAATTCAAGCTAGCGATATTACTAAGCAGTCATTTCACCGAAAGGTACTACTCAATATTTAAAGGCCAGCAGAGGTTAGCAAAGGCATTATAGAAATGTCAATAATTCACGTCATAGCACCAACTGTTGCCAGTCAGCAACTAGAACAGTTCCAATCATCTCTTCATCGATACTATGCACAATATTTTGGTAGCTTTTGACTGGCATGTTTGATCCCCATTTTCACAATCAAAATAAAATTGTTGTTTTTTTACAGTCACCATGCTTTAGATCACTATTAGCAGGATGTATTATATTTTAGTGGCAAACTTAAACCATTTATGCACTGGCTGCACTTGACAGTTTAGCATTAGCGGAACAACCAGAATAAGATTGGTTCAAAGTACAGTATATGAATACAAAAATTTGCACATGATTACAAGCAGAAATGGAGTCCCACATGTCATTGCTGAAAGATTTAGAAACTGAAGTGGCAAGGTGTGTAGTAGAAATACATTTTGCCCTCAGTAAATCAAGGAATGAATTTCAATGAAACAGGTTTTAAAATGTGCTCCCAAGATATGTGCACAAAGAAGTTGTGCACAGAGAAGATAATCACTTCACCGTTTTTAAAGTGTTGTAGTATACAACGCAATGTTGGGTTCCTGTAAGTTACATAGCTTACTGTTTTACTGTCAAAATAGTTACCAAAATCAATGGGAGATTTTGATTTTAACGTGGCATTTTTTTTTCCTTAATAACCACATTAAAAACTAGGCTATATTTGCAACGTAAAAGTACACCTGCTACTGAAGCTTCATCAAACTCTGAATCATCATTATATCAATTAAACCGTTGTTTTCAAATACAATCCATATAAGTTCACATAAATCAGTTCAGTCTTACAAAAAACATTAACTCAGTTCCAATCCATTCGAAACTGCTTCAAAGTGCTTAAGATGCCTTTCCAAACAAAGAGCAGCCATCCAAAAATTAGCATTTTAATAAATGTCATGAGGGTGAAAGCAATAACTTCTCCATTCCCTGTGTAAACAGGTTCACCATGCTCTTTGAGCAAACCCCGGACCCATCCTTGGTGCACACTTTGTCATATTAGTGCAATTTCCCACTCTTGCTTACTCAATCGTGCGAATATGCTCTCCGCGGATAATATGTGAAGAAAACTCGTAACGATCCCGACTGCGGTGGCCGCACACGTTACACTCGAAAGGGTCACGGAAGCCATGACAGCCCATGTGGAGAGTGTACATCACGTGGTCAAGAAAGATCACTTGACAGTGCAGACAATTGTATGCCCTAATGCATTCCCCATCAGGCCCCATTACTCGATAGGCCAAACCGCCTTCTGAGGCAGGCGGCCTTGGCTGTCCTCCCCCTTCGTGTGGCTGGGGCACATCCTCCCTTGCCGGTGTGCTTGCTGCGTCTTGTGTGCCACTGGAGTTTCCGGTTCTTGACTGACCTGCACTGCAATTAGCTCGGCCTTGGAACAAACGCCGGCCTCTCTCCTCGTGGCTGCTTTCAGTGTCCGTGGAATCTGGGCAACTATTGCTAGGCGAAGAGGCCACTGCTGCCGTTGCTCTACCGTGAAACCCCAGAGATGCTCTGTCCCTTGGCAATCGTTGCTCCGATGTACCCTTCTGTCTGCCGGACGACTGAAACCCATGCCCTGGGAGGGGAGATCCTTGGCTCCTAGGGCTTGGCTGACCCACTGTATGAGAATAGACCGCACCAATTACTGGTGCATAGTCTTCTGATGAGTTGGGAGGGTTTGGGATGGCGAGGCTTGGTGATGATGGAGGATGAATGCGATTGCCTTCACTGCTGTGTAAGACCAAAGGCTGCAGTGATGGTGACTGCGACAGCAGTGGCCTGACTCCAAGATATGTAGACATTGCTTGTTCCACAAAATGAGGTGCATCATTTTGATCCGAGCTTACCATTTGGTCACAGCGAATCTCAGAGAAATCCAACTGTAGACGTTTCTGGTCTGAAAACAAACATCAAGAAAAAGCTTTCAAATAGGAAAATAACACTAATTTTATTACTACATAAGTAAAAAAATCACCACGTACAATATAAATTTCAAGTATTACATGTTTTTATTTTATTTCAGAAAATCATGCTTACTAAAGAGCTTCTGTGGGGTGGAGCTTTTGCGTTTTGCCAAGAAACTGCCTGGTAGCTGGTCCGGTAGGGGTATTCTGTCTGAACCAGCCTCCAGTAACCCGTCAGCAACCGGGTGATCCATATGGACCCTAATGTCTGCGTCTGCTGAACCAGATCACAAAACTGACCGTTAACAAAAGTGCCACAGGTCAGTTTTGAAAAATCATTTAGTCACTAACATTTTACTTTATACAATACTCAAAATGGTGTAGGCATCATTGAATTAGTGTTCTTTAACAGTAAACATTTACAAATCCAAGTAATATGACGCAGAAAATGTACCTTCTTGATTTCTGGTAGAAAGCTGCTGCTGGTAGGCAGGGCAACGCTCCAGGTGTTCCTCTAGGGAGCTTCGCTGCTTGTAGCAGCGTGAACAGTGGCTGCACTTGTATGGCTTTCCAACTGTAGAGAGAAAAAGGGGCAATATTGCGTCTTCCAGTACTTGCAGAAACTTCATGTAGGAACTAATATGGAGGTGTGAATGGAGTCTACATGAACAATAGAAACGTGTTGATTTGTTGCCTATTATTTGACCTTTTTGGAGAAAACTAAGAAGGCCAAACCACTTTTTTGTACCTGTAAAATCCAAAACATTGTTTTATTGCAAATAATCATGAGCAGTCATTGAAGTATAAACGTGAAATTATCATAACACACACATATGCACTACATATTATGGTTATAGGTCTAAAAACAGAAACAAAAATTACTATCAAGGTTTAAAATGACAGGAGGTTAAAAAGTCACTGAAATCAAAATCCCTGGACAAATCCTTTTTCATTATATGGTTAAAAATGTGTTATTGCAAACGAATTTCAGTCTTCACTTTCAGACATCAGCTTCAATAGATATGAAAATAAAAAGAACACAAATATTTCATGAAAAAAGTCAGCATACCCGAGTGTGTACGAAGGTGGCCCATCAGAGCATCTCTTCGACGGCAGGCATAGCTACACAAGTGGCACTTGAACGGCTTCTCATCAGTATGAAGCTTGATGTGGCGCAGCAGGTTCCCTTTTTGTGTAAATGAGGCACCACATTGGCTGCACTGGAAAGGGCGCTCACCTACATAAAGACCACAGTTCATCCCCACATTATAAAATCAAGATATATTTTCCCAAAGAGACTAAACATTTAAGTCTATTGAATTAAACATGTGGGTTTCAAACAGTTAACATTTTAATCACTAACATTTTACTTTTTTGCATTGATTTGCAGTCCTTTGACCAGTCGCCCAGAATGCACCTAATTATTTCAGATCTAAAAAGCTAAATAGGGTGGAGCCTGGGAAGTTGCTTGGATGAATGACCACAATACACATATAAAATAAATAGTAAGTTGTTGAGAGGCCATTGGGGGGGGCAGCAAGATTCATTGTTGTATCGTGTCATGATTCAATATTTATGCTCACAGCCTTCACGAACCTGCAGTATTGTAGTGATGTATTGTCAAATATTACCTGCACAGCATGGGGAGGCACTCATCTAGCAATGGATCTGAAAAGGCTGGGCATGTAGATGATTTTTATATTAACGCAAACAACAATTTAACTTTTTTCATGAAGCCCAGTTTTCCATTGCTCTATTTGGAAATACTGTATTATACATATCACATGGTCAACACAAAGGTAGTTGGTTGTTTATGATTAACTTTATTTTATATTGCATACCAAGTTGTGTAAATGTATTCGGCCATTCTCACCGGTGTGGCTGCGCTTGTGCACCATGAGGACATTGGGACCAATGCACACCATTCCGCACACATCACATGCCAGTTTGCTGCTGCCATTGCCACTTGAAAATCGTCTTGTTTCCCCTGGTGACCCAAAGTGCCCTCTCTCCTCGCTGCCTTCATCCACTGCACCATAGCCCAACATGGACCCGTAGCCATCTGGCTTTCCATCCTCATGGCAGCCCGCGTCCTCCATCCCATTGGTCAGTTCGTCCTGTGCATGATGAACACCCTCCACTTCTTCCTCCTCCTCCTCTTCCCCACCACTGCTGATAACTTCTGTTTTCACCGAGCTTCCTGGACAAGGATAATAGTAATGCTTATGTGAAAAAATACACTTGTTTAGCAAGACAAAGGCACTTTTCACTTTTTAACCTTACATTTCTGTTAATAGCTTCCGCTTTGTGAGAGTCTTATATTCAATACAAACGAGTGGACAACTTTGAAAGTCATCAATACAATTATTCCGCAACATATTTAACGTAAACTAAAGTAAGCTGGTACTGCTTACAAAACAAAAGGAAACTCACAATCCACAGACACTGCTGCATCCACAGAAACACCACCAGTGCCTTTTGTCCATGGTCGAAAGTTTAGACTCTAAACTTTCCTGAACTATTATGCTTCCCATGCCAATTAAGTACACTCGTGAAAGATATGCTCCTTTTGTGTCCTAAACTTTGGCCTGTTATTTATTTTTCACTGGACCATGTCACAGAAAAAATAATGACTACTAACAACAAAAACCACAGGATGAAATTTAAACTGAGAGCAAGATTTTAGTGCTTTATAGGGCCCTGAGATAAATGCGGTGTATCAAAATTATTGGACTCAAAATGCTTGAAAAGTGAAGAGAACTGTAACTGAATTCACCACTTTGTTGGCCATTTATAGACCTTTCAAATAGATTTTTTTCCAAATAAGGAGCTGATGACATTTTAAGGGATGAACTCTAGTTTCAATGAATGGTTCAGAAAGAATATCATATCTTCATATTCATAGACAAAAATCCCAGTAATAAATGTACAATTGCACTTCTACTACAAACCTTGTGAAAATTAATTTATTGAGACTTCTTAAAATGTTATTTGTTTCTGTGGATAACTATCTGGTTTGTATTCTATACCTAAATATAATTATTTCAAGCATAATATAGGGCTTTCAGGCTATTTTACAATATTTAAAAAGTAACTAAAATCTCATCACACCTTGTTGAGATGTTAGAAAATAAACGTTTTAAAAATATCCTTAAAATAATAATACATTTGAGTCACTGTCTCATTGAGTACATAGTGCTGTGTGTAAACATTGCCACGAGGGAGACAAATGTGGCCGGGCGTGGTGCTGGCCACCCACTTCCTCGTGCGCCGCCGGCCTTCATAGGTGCTTGCTAACAGCATTTAACCCTACAGTCTCTTAAGGCTTAACAGGAGAGCTTTGTATTTGTTGCCTGATGTCAAAGGCAGTTGAAGGCCTTGCCAGTATTCCTTCGATCCTTTGTCATACCTTCTCTCTTCCTTGGTCTTTCTGTGCTCCCATGAGTCCTTTGCGGGTCCATTGTCGTTCCCGCCCCCTGTGATGTTTGGAATGCCTGCCGAGTTGTTTGCAAGGCTGGATTTAGTTTTGGTTGTGTTTAGAAGTTGTTAGAGGTTCTTTTAAAAGCCATATTTCAACTGGTACCTGTACTTAATTTCAGAGCTGCTTAATATTAATTTGAAAGCTAGGTTTGGCTGCCTTTTATCCTCATTTAATATAATCTCTAACAACTTCAAAACCAAAAAAATCCAGCCTTGTAAACAACTTGGCAGGCATTCCAGACATCACAGGTGGTAGGAAAGACAACTAACCCCAGGACAAACTCGCAAAGAACTCAAGGGAGCATGGGAAAGACCTAGGAAGAGAGAAGGTATGGCAAATGTTCAAAGGAATGCTGGCAAGGCAGTCAACTAACTGCCTTTGACATCAGACAACATATAGCACATCACACTCATCTTTACCCAGTCTCAGAATGCCTGAGGATACCTCCAATGTGAGAGACGAAACATTGGGAAGGAGGGGGAGTGTTTGACACAGCTTCCCAAAAGAACAACTTTTGGAAGCAATTCTCATGCATCGAATACCTATATCAGTATATCAGTAACCCCCATTGCTTATGTTACAAATAGTTATCTATCCTATTCTTTAATACTGATATTTCTTCCATATATCATAGTAAACCATGAATGGACAAAAATAGTATAACCAGCCATCTGGTAAAAAACAAACTGCACAGTGCCAGAAAAATACGAGCGAGTTTGAGCTATAGGGAAAGTGGGGGAAGGATTGCGGGAAGGCATTTTCAAGTGGGCGAGAAGGCTAAAGAAAACAACATTATGCCTAAAACTACTGTGGTGGGCTGCTTTAAATGTATTCGCTTAACATAACAGCCACCTAATCTAACGTGTTAACACGTACTGTATAGCTACAAACAACCAACATCATACCATTCTTGGTAGGATTCTATTTTTGAGCATAATTTTGTCGGCTTCCAAATTGCTTATGAGGGGTTTTGTAAATCAGAATCACGGTAATACTTGGTATTGCCTGCGAATTCTACCAAACACTTCGAGGCCGAGCTGAAAGACAACGATGTCCAGAGGCTGACCATCGTGCTTCGAAGAATCGCAAAGAAGACGGACATATATTGGACAATTTAGCAAACTACACACAGAACCTTTAAATACATCCTACGAGTCTAAGGAACTCTTCATAAGTCTATGCAAGTTGATAGTGTAGCCCAGATTAGTGACCAAGTCATCTTCTCCAATTGCATCCTTAAACCGTGATGGCTAAATGCCTGCTGGCCCAACGCTATAAGAGTATCGCCCACAAGTCACCCTGCTGCTGGGACATATATACTGAATGTAGAATACATGTGTTGGGCACTGTCTCCAAACCACAAAAGAACACAGGAAAATGTATTTAGGTTGTAGCATACATAGCACCATAGCAACCACACACTTCGGGGCACTGTTTTAACTCATCACAATTTGGGTTATAACCATTAGAATCAGCAGCCACAAGGTTTTCTGAGAGTGCTAAATAGAAGCACTGGCGAAACTGGTCGAGAGTTTTCTTCTATTGAAACAATGCTACTCCTAGAGGGCCTTGTAGCTGAAGAGCCGTATAAAAAATACCTTTATTTTGTTTATGCTGAAGATAGAAAATGTTTGTGGTTAAAAAATGCTAACCAGGAAAAAGTAATATCTCATACATGCTGTAGAAATATACATTATGATAGCAATATTGATTGCAATAATAACGGTCTGGGAAAACTCTTGTACATCCACAATGAAATCCTTGTCATTGTCAATGTCACTATCATAGCTCTGTGACTAGTAACTTAAGTGCCACCTGCTAAGCAGGTGGCACTTAATTACTGTTCAGTGCCCTGGGAATACAATAGTTTCACATTGCCTTAGACCTGCAAAGGAAAGTAGCACCAGAACGGTAAGAAAAAGGATTTAGGATACCCGAAATAAAATAGCATCTTGGAAAATGTTTTGCATAATGGTATGACATAAAATAGGCAGCAGAATCATCTGCAAAAATGCTTTGATCACGATTACAAAGAAGTAAGGAATGTTGGAAATAGCCTCCACATAAAGCATTCAGCAATCATTCCAAGATTAGTAAGCACACTGGCCACCATTACTCAGCCCTCTTACCGTGAATGGCATGTCCTGGAGATGATCTGGGGCTGATGGGACCGCTGGCATGAGTCCCCATGCCAGATTCCAGACAACCTTTATCTGGAGATGATGCACCGCTCCCTGTAAATACCCAACAGGTCCTCAGAAGTCAAAAATTGCATGCACAAATCAGCACCTAAAAAAAAGAAGTCCTGGCATTAAATAAAATGCAATTTAATTGTATACGTTTTTCTCTGAGGAGATGCCCAAACAAGGAAATCAGGCATAGTGTTGTATATAAAGTATTAACAAAAATGTTTCATGTAAGGCTACATGAAAAAGGAATCCTACCTGTGCAATATTTCTACTTTTAAAAGTATCTACTTAAGCTGTGCACTGTACTCGGTGTGCTTGTTAATCTATTAGTCTAACACTTTGGAACCCGAGGAGCAAACATGATTTTTGCATGAGCATATTGGAAATGCTATAATAATGTGCCTAATCATGTTTTATTGCTACCTTTAACAATTTCTCAAAAAATACTTCTTCCGCTTGGTTGCAATATATAATGTATCCCAAAAACAGCCATTGACAGGAATCTTAACTGTCTAATAACAACAATATATCCATGGTTGTGTCTTTTATGATACAAAACAATTGTAGCTGTAAGCCGAATCTGGAAAATAGGATCTAAGTTGGAAGGTATTCTTGGAAGCCACATTTCATAATGGTCGGTTGCACTTAGTGTGATTTGTGCACAGAAGTAATGTTATGAATGAACGTCGGAATGCCAGACGTATTTCTATGATTATTCTCTTTGATGTTTTTAACAGTGTTGGACATAATTAACGTATTACTGTAGTTTCACTTGGCATTTGGTCAACAAAAGTCCTCATGTGTGCCTCAAATCTGGTGGGGAGGAGTAACTTTCCACAGCATTACGATTTAATTTTGGTATGGAACCTATGAATTGATGAATCATCCCTAGCTACAATTATCCTAAAGTATTGTATTAAGCTGTGGTTTTCTGTGCATTTATGTGATGTAATTTGGTCTTATCAACTTCAAACATATGATTTAGACTAAGGTATTTTAGTCAAGATTCGTAAGATTATATTTCGTTTATGCAAATTTACTGATATAAGTAACCTTATTTTCTCATAAAATTTTATTACAAAAATGGTTAGTTTGACATTAAAAAAACAAAAGAAAACTTGTAAAAAATATATGGAAGTGTAGATGTAACAACAAACATGTGTGCATTGCATGTAAAAAGGCTCTTATCCTTATCCAGATCACCAGTTCAAAAGAAATGAATGTATGGCAATTGTATCACTTATATCGCCAACTCAGAGTTGAGAAAATGTGGCCATCCCAACAGGCAGCAGTGAAAAATACATTTGTATGCTGTTTCATCTTTATTAGGACTCATCAGCACAGCAGCCAATGTTCACTTCTGCCAGCACGTACTGAAGAGTGCTGAGGACATTTACTGCCTGTTAGAATGGCAACATTTTGGGATGGCCACATACATTTGAGTCGGTGGTCTAAATGACAAAATAACCACATTCAGACCTTTTGAGCTATGTTACCAGTCTGCATATTTTGTGAGGGTTTTTTACAAATTAAAATTATTTAAGTGTTATGATCACTCACAATGTTAAACGAAATATTATTGCTCTTCAAGCTTTAAAAGTTAAACTAATAAGTGGACTATTATTTGTATCTTTCAGTTATATAGTATATAATTCAACATGTTTGGTTTCAAATATTATTAAAAGCAGCATAACATCAATTTTACCATTAACTCAAAATTAATTAGCAGCGAAAACATATTCACTTATACTTCACCTCTAAGTATTCCACCTAATAAGTTAAGAGGAAAGTCCACTGCAACTGTAGGCAGTTCTCAAATACCTTCATGTAACAAGATATACAAACTACCCAATGAGCCTTTAGATTAGAAAATGCCAAAGCACTTCAAAGCTCAACATCCCAGCTATCAAGCCATGGTGAATAAAAGAATAGCATCCCAGCCATCATGCAACCAAACCCTTAACGTGCAGGGAATTTGGTTCCTGAAATCAAGTAACCACGTCGAGGGCTCTGCCAAGAGATGTCTGTACTGTCACCGATCCAAAGGGCCTAGTTTTAAGCACCTTTAATTCCAATTGCTTAATTTTTTAGATTTTATCACTGCAAATGTGACCACTCTTAATTTCTGATGGCAATAAATGTGCAACTATAGACTAGTACCTGAAAGTTGTGCATGTCCATTGGTCCCTTCAACTTCCATTGTTAAGGCACAAAGTTGAAAGCCTCTAAATACACGCATAAAAATAAAAAATATAAACTTGCATTAAAAAATTATATTGATTCCTTGAACATTAAAATGGCTCCTATGCAGTACTGTATAAGCTAAACAAACCATTTGGCAAACTCATCTGCATGAAGCAATCCCCGGTTGTAATACTTTACACATATAGCATGTATTTTGGAGCACATTTTATTATTGCCATTATTATTTGTAGTACATTTTATCATTCGGCAACATTTTGTACATTAACTAGTAAATTTAAATAGCATCGAAAAACTGTAATACTTATAAAAAAGTGAATTGTCTTTTAATAGAAGTCAACAATTCTAAATGCATTTAGTCAATGATGAAATACAAAATTATAATATACTGTGCTATGGACAGAATTATAATTAAACGTGGAAAACCTGTGGAAATTTTAATTTAATTGTGGAATTGTGGTTGTTAACTATATTTCCTCGTGGTATTTTAACCACTTTGCAATTCAATGTGACGTGTAGTAAAACATACATAATAATGCGTGCATTTCAATAGAATTTAAATCAGTGCATAAAACACAAGATGTAATGTAAACTCGCAACGATTGCCAAAGACAGTGCTTTGTGGCCAACTCTTGGATGCACGGATGGGAGGGAAACTAGATACAAGGGCATTTCAACAAAAGATAAAAACAATTTTTAAAGGTTTCTAACAAGATGAGAGACCAGGAATCCTTTTGTAAGGAATTCTTCAGACATTGTGGGATTTACACGCAGGTAATCCTAGATGCAACGCACTAATCAACAGGGTTATCTTGCAATAATGTACCCCCAAATAAAATCTAATTTCCACTTAGCTATATTGATGCACTTGTTACAAATGATCAAGAAATTCGATTACTCATCTAAAGTAATATTGATAATCATACCATAATCATTGCTTTTCATAGCTGTACTTTCGGGATAGCCGTGTCAAGTGTTCCTTCTCACGCTGGAGGCATCATCAGGCATTTCTGATGACGCATGATGATGCCTCCAGCGTGGGAGGTGAAATATCGTTAAGGAGAGAGAAGGAACACATGACACAGCTATCCGAAATAACGGCTATAGAATGCAATTGTAATGCATCCAGAGATGAAAAGCGACATAAGTAGAAATCATAACATCTGAATATCTCTTTCATCATTACTCTCAAAAGTTGTTTTGCTTTAGTGACATTTTTAGATTTGTAGCATGTGGGTATCAAATAAATGAAAATGGTAACTTCAATATTATTTTAGCTAGAAAGAATGTTGCGTGATGTAAAATTAAATTAATTTGACACAAAATTGCTTAAAGTCTAAAATCTTATGCAAATATAATCATTATTATCCTTAACTATTGCTATTCCTAAATATTTTACTTTTCCAGCAGAGAGTATACAGTCCCATGAGCATCCATTCCCCCACATCGCTGCCTTTTTTTCCATGTCACATTTATGTTCCCCATTCCGCTTCTCTATTCCAGTCTCGCTCAGTGCTAACATTTGTCATATGTTGTAATTAAGGATTTTTTTTTTAACATTGGAATATTTCCTGAAATCTCCAGGTCATGACCTGTCAATTGACACCCCATATAACCCCACTATGCCATGTGCAAAACTCTTCTGGAAGATTTAAGAAACTTCGTCTTCCTCCGTCATATTTTCTCTCTACCATTTGTCTTACTCCTAATCGTTATTGTCATTTTGTCCTCCAGAAGATTTAATGCACCAAATGTTTTTTATGAAGGGCAAACATCTTCCCAAAGATGCAAGGCATGTCGATAGAATACATTGTAAAAGGAAAATATCTTCTGGAAGCCAAGATGGATTAGTAAAACGTGTGAAAGATACTTTCACAATAGTCCTTCATAATGGGGTATCTTTCCAGACTGGAAAACGTACAATTTTATTTTTTGTTGTTGTAAATGGTGGTAACGACTTTTTTTGGCAAACTGTAATTTTTTGCCAAACCTAACGGTCAGATGTGTCTATTTAAAACCCAACGTAACCATCTATCCTTAACAACTAACAGATATTGTACAGTTGAATAAAATAAGGTGACATAGAATTTCTAGAAATCAGGGGCCCGAGTGCAGAAAATGCTCGTGAAATTTGGCAGGCTGCGATTGTAGTAAGACCTGACATTCCATAAGAGAAAATATATTTTTAAAAATCTAAGAAAATGTGTCCTAGTGATATCGCAAAGCAGGGGGAGTAACAGTGGTTGCTAGGGATTACAGCATCACTTTCACTGCACCAGCCAATCAGCTGGCATGAGATCATCGTTATGTGCACTTCAGACAAGCTGCAGTTGACCTAAGTATATTTGTTTTGAATGTTGATTACATTAGTTATTCGTATTATTCAGTTACATTATTATTAATGGGGGTGGTACGTTGGCGCGGTGAGCAGCCCCGCCACCTCACAGCAAGAAGTACCTGGGTTCGAATCCTGGCTCAGGTGCCTTTCTGTGTGGAGTTTGCATTTTCTCCCCATCTTCTTCTTTGCGATTCTTCGAAGCACGATGGTCAGCCTCTGGACATCGTTGTCTTGCAGCTCAGCCTCGAAGTGTGTCCGCGTGGGTTTACACTGGGCACTCCGGTTTCCTCCAACAGTCCTAAGACAAGCTGCTGCATAGGTTAATTGGCCTGCTGATTAAATTGCCCCCGGTGCCCTGTGACGGACTGGCGTCACATGCTGGGTATAGCCCTCCCTTGCGATCTGTGTCTGCCGGGATGGCTCACCACAACCCTGTCCAGGATTAAGCGGTTTCTGACAATGATTATTATCAATGCAATGTATTACGTAATATAATTATCTTTTTTTAAATGTTTACTTTCACAATTGATTGAGGAGTGTTTGGACTCCGATAAATTATGTTCTTACTTTACAATGATCTATCATCTTAATTCTGTCACAGAATTGGCGCTATGCCAAGTCTTAGTTTACACAATTTGTAAAAGGGCTTGTTGTTCTTTAATGAGGTGTCAAAAGTAGTGGCAGATAAGGCAAAAATACTCACACAAAGGCTATTCACACAACGTAACTTCCAAAATATGGATTGTAGAAATAATACATAAATAATACATACATGGAAATACAGGACTGCATGCATATGTTGGGCAATTATTAAATGCGGACTAGGATGAAAAGTACAAAATAAATAGGTCAGTCAGTGTGCTTTTGGAAAATGAATTTAAATAAACGTAACATACCAATGTGTCTAATGAGGAAAGTTTTCAATCAGTGCATATTGCCACGTGGATTAGATACATTAAAAATTAGATTGGTATCAAAACTGGAAATACACATAAACATGGAAAGTGCATTTAGGAAATTATGACAGAAAGAGGAAACCATGGATAAGAGAACACATGCTAATCTGAGATATCATATTGGTTGTAAAGAAAAGTGGATTTGAGCATGGCACACTATGAGAAAGGATGATGGTTGATCGAAAAGGCTGGTGATGGAATGACTGCCCAGAGTAAACTTGCCAAGGCAGAAACATGCCCGAGATTACCACGATGGAGATGGACCAATTAGATCAGTTCTTGAGCAGCAGCAATGTAGACTATGGCATCACAAGACCGTGAGGATGATGACATGAGGCCTTCATCCAGCAGTGGATCAGTCATCCTGATGATGAAGACAACAATTAGTACACAGTATTCAAAGTAACTGAGACTGCATGAGCAAAGTTCACAAGGTTAGGGAAAGAAAAAAATAACAACTGGCTTCAGGTCAGGAATGTAAGGGAAAAGAGATGGGAATGCCTGAAATGAATTCCAGGTCTTGCCAAACAGATTTTTTTTTTACAGACAGCAAAAAACATTCCATATCTTACACTAGCCACTGTGCTTAAAACCTGAAAACTGTTTTGCTTGGCTCTTGAGTACGCTTTGCTTTTCAGGGGACACACTGAAAATTGATGACAAAGACCTGAATGTACGTAAGAGAAACCAATTGGGAAATAAGAATGGTAACCAATTCCAAAAGAATGACAGCAAAGAGCAGTGGCAGCTTGACAGGAGCTATCAGGACATGTTATCCCTTGCTACTCATGCTTGACGATTCAAGATTTTCAGTTGCATTTAAAAAAAAGTTATTGTGAATCCCTCTCATCTAATTACTTTTTATAACCAAGCAGCTTCTATACACATCGGAACAACAAATTGCATTCATTAAAGAAAACACGTTTTATTTTTAGAAAAAAAGTAAACATCTGATGCATAGCACTTGCCATAAGTAGATTAGACAGCAGAATGAAACAGCAGTAGGTAGCAACCTATTGAAATAGACATTAATATCTAGTCTGCAATATTGCTGATATTTAACCTGGTATCTCATGAGTCACTTGACCAGAAGTATCATTATGTATACCCATAAACGGTCTATTATACCGTTATGGTGTATACATTTACTATTTGTGTGCATATGTCTGAGGCCATGAAACAACTGCGAGACAAGCAGCTTGTCATCCCTACCAGTGTTAGTGGCAGATAATTTCAACGATCCTCAAAATAAAACCTGTAGTAAATAGTGCCGTACATAATTATTAACATGGTCTACTGTATGTAATATTACACATAATTCAAACAGGTCATCTTTACGAGGTGTGATGAAATCCTTTTTTTTCAAATAGAAGATAAATAACCTAGACTTCAGAATGTGTTTGTTAGTGACTCGCTGCATGAATTTTGTGCCCATAACGTTGGACTTTATTTAGCCACAACTTGGGCAATAATGGATTCTTGATCTCATCTGTGCAGAGCTTTTGAGTGTAATACCCTCTAATGTGGGAGTTTTCTCAAGATACACTCCAGTTCCCTCTCACATGCCAAACACTCGTGAAATTGGCCACAAATCCGAACACTGGATCCTCCTGAAAAAGAGTACTATGACTCTGTGGTACCTTACTGGATAATTATAGTCATTATGCTTATTCCTAGTTATTTAAACTAGTTTTAATTATCCTTGCCAGTTATTAAAATACAACATTCATTCTGGCTTTATAAAAATCCTTAACTCGCAATGCTACCTACCCTCTCCCCTTACTTTCAAAAGCCAAGAGCATACTTACGTGCCTGCACGCTATGCAACTACATGAGTACACTCAGGTAATTTCAGTCTTCTTCTTCTTTGCGATTCTTCGAAGCACGATGGCCAGCCTCCGGACATCGTCGTCCTTCAGCTTGGCCTCGAAGTGTTTGGTAGAATTCGCAGGCAATACCAAGTACTACTACCTGACAGGGATCGCGACGTGAACGCTTCTACCTTGACCCCCGGTAATTTCAGTGAAACATTACATCTAATAAACGAGGTTTGAATGCACAAGTATGTAAAAAAAAAAGCCAGTAAATACCCTTATTCTTCTTTGCGATTCTTCGAAGCACGATGGTAAATACTCTCAAAGGTTATCATTAAAAAGCAGTCTCAGATACCGCACCGTAGTATCTCACACACAATACAATGTAGATGCGATTACAGTACAGTGAAAGAAAAGAGACTATCTTCACATGTGAATATTCAGCATATCAGTAGCCTCTGTGCGACAGGCAAGCAACCCCTGTTATTACGACAAATACTCTCACACAAAACCATTTAACACTGCACACAACTGCAACGGTCAGGACGATAATGCGAAAAAGAGACGACAGATAAAATGAGAGAAGAGAGCCCTAGATCAAACGAGAACAGACAGCAGATATGACAGCCTGAGAGAATAACGCAAGTGGCTTACTACTGAGTACAGTACCGCACAATGTAACCATGAACAATCCTCCAGCCTCAGCCTTTGGAGAGAAGAGAAACCGTGCGGCGAGGGAGGGACAGTTATGATTAAGCTGACACTACACAATCAAGGTACGGCTCTCCGACTGTTAGGATTGCCACAGGATATAACATTCATAATTGCTATATCTAAAAATGTACTGTACGCTGCTAGCGAGACGTTTAAAGGGATTACGCACAAGTATGCATTCAGATAAGTGCACAGACACATGTGTTTAAACGCGAAACAGACATTTTAAAGGCTTCAGGATTACGGTCAAAGTTATACACACTATACTAAGGCACAACATTGCACAGAATAAGGCCTGTGCTAAACTCCATTCTAATTACATTGCACAATACTTGTTTTTTGTTGCTGCTCCGCTCCATTAAAACTCAAGGTTCCAGTGATATTGCTAGTAGTGTTCCAGCACTGTACGTAAAACTAGTGTACGTAGCAACACTGTACGTACTGTACATTATACTTTCTTACACTGTACAGTACATGATACAACAAACTCTACATTACTTAAACATAACCGTTCTAGACTGTCTTAATTAGCCTTCTTAAAATACTTCTGTACATATCACTAGTATAGTGTACACAACTACTGTACAGTACGCCTCACGGTATCATAGTACAATATATCTACATCTTATGTACAGTGGTAATGTTTTACAGTATCTCCGTGGAACGTTACGATGAGCCTTCCAGCCTCAACCAATGGCGTCGTAGCACTGGAGTACTGTACTGTAGTATTCTTGACAACACTGTACTTGCATTTACATACGCTGTTCACAAAGTGTATTATCACTGTATCTTATATAGGTGGTGCGGGGCGAGAGCCCAGTACTTAACGGTTCACAATTCCCGATCCCGGCCTCGGCATTTTCATTGCACTCATCAACGTACTGTTAATGTACTCTTATCACGTCACTAATTAATCAATGCACCCTCATGGATATGATGAACCAACCAACCAACGCCTCCAGTATAAAAGTAGACGTTAAAGACCCTCGTCAATTCCAAGCATTGAAAACGGTCCGATACTCATCCCTGTCGTCACTGCATGTGCCCCCCCTGCTCCGTTTAACTTACACTCGTTTAAATAAATCCACACTAAAAAAAGAATTCCACTTTAGGTGTTGTATTCAAGCGGCCCCCTGCTCAATCTGATCTCGCTTTGCACGGAGATATACAGTGCTGTTTTCGACAAATCCCGGCCGAGTCTCTCCTCACCTTACCTTCCTCAGTGTCATTACAGCATCAAACAGTGAACGCAATTAAACCAGGGCACGTTTTAAGTCATCAGTAACTCGACGCTAAAACAAACAGCCGAACGACACGAGCATTAAACGAGCAAAGCGAATAACAGAAATAAGCTACGGGCCTGATCGCTCTCGTTACATAACCGCGGGGCTCAACGCGGACGGCACACGAATCGCAAGCGGCGCGCCGTTCGTCTCACCACCACCACCACCAACCCAGCCAGCCAGCTCGTGCATTCCCCGCCCGCGCGCCCGCCCCTCCAACCACGTACGCGACAACCCGGCCTTCTTCTAAACAACGATAACAAACGCACTCGTTACACCACTATGAGCAACGATGAAGAATCCGACGCCGCCGCCGCCGCCGGTGGTGGTGGTGGAGGATGCTAACCGGGTGTGTGCGTGAGGGAACGCGCGTCCCGCTCTCACCCCGAGGCGGCCGCCTTCGTCGCGCGCCGAGGCGCGAGCTCAGCGCGAGCCGCGAGGCGGGCGCGCGGCGGGGTGGAGGGGGAGGGCGGGGCAAGGGGAATGCGGGGTTGGGGGGGTCTGGAGGAAAGCGTCGGCATTAACTGCGGAGCGGGTTTGTAAGCCGGCTCCGGGTGTGCCTCTCTGCGTGGACTTTGCATGTTGTCCCCGTGTTTTCTTTAACGGGCACTCCGGTTTCATCCCACAGTGCAAATACATGCCGCTGCATAGATTAATTGGCCTGCGGACTAGATTGCCCCCGGTGCCCTGTGATGGGCTGGCGTCCCATCCGGGGTATAGCCCTGCCTTGCGCCCTGTGTCTGCCGGGATAGGCTCCGGCTCACCGCGACCCTGTACACAGGATTAAGCGGTTTCTGACAGTGGATAGATGGATGAGATGGCGCGGGGCGGGGCGAGGGCGGGATGGGGCGGAGCGAAGGCGGGGGGCGGGGCGCGAGTGCTGAGCTATGTTGTGGAGATTCCAGAAAGACTGACTTGCAGATCAGATAGCGTGTTTGTACTGATTCATGATGGTTGCTCTTCGGCGCTGTTCTTTCGGGATGGCCGTGTCGAGCGAAACGTCGCGAGGGAGAGAGGCGATATCGCTCGACACGGCTATCCCGCAAGAACAGCTCTGAAGAGCAACCATCAGACATTTTGTTTGTCAATTCGAAAGCGCTCGAAAGTTTGCTGGTATTGAAGCAATTTTGCTGAAATGGTTCACGTACGACGCGACAACATTGTATGCTTAGTATCATTGAGCGGAGTGGGATCGGGGCGTGGCTTGGCTATGTGGGGCGGGGCCAGACGG
>JAZEWU010000001.1:6881718-6891749 GCA_036362915.1 Geotria australis
ACCTTGCGGAGTTCAATGAAAATGCAAGGGGCTGTGTAAGAAAATGGGAAACTGTAATTTAACATCGCGCTTCGAAGAATCGCAAAGAAGAAGTAAGAATGGGGGCGGAGAGTCTCCAGGAGAGGGCGGAGTCAGACAAGGGGCGGGGACTGTCTGGATTTCTGCCCCTTTGTAATTGGTGCCAATTTCAGTGGAGTTTGCACGTTCTCCCCGTGTCCGAGTGGGTTTTCGCCGGGTATTCCGGTTTCCAAAGACATGCTGCTGCATAGATTCATTGGCCTGCGGACTAAATTGCCCCCCCGATGCCCTGTGCTGGACTGGCGTTCCATCCTGTGTATAGCCCTGTGTCTGCAGAGATAGGCTCTGTATAGGATCAAGCGGTTTCTGACAATGGATGGATGGCTTTATATACAGTAGTTGCTCAAATCGATTCTAACTCAAAGCCATACAGTAATCTACCCCCGAGAATCGATTATTTATGGATATGGGCAAAATATGCCAATATGAGGGATGGCCGGCATGGGAAAACCTTCCTCCAGGAGTAGATAGACAATGCCTGATAATGATGATTATATAAAGATGTATGCAAGACTTAATTTATCATGGAACATTTTATGGAGACCGCCCCAATCCCAACTCACAGATGGGGAAACGTTTTCCGGAACTCAGCCCTGGACAGCTCCGCGTGATGCCCCAGATTTAACCCTTCATTACAATCTGTATTCAGTATTAACTGATGCCTGTTGCCTTGGATATCTCGAGAGACCGTCACTGGGTTGTCTTCGCCGAAAACAAATCGGCCAAAGAGGACCACTTAGTGTCTAAACTCCTCTAACCCCCTCCCATAGTCTCTGAAGTGCCTCCTCAATCCTATTAAAAATTCAATTTGTTCAAACTTTTTTGATAAATAAAAAGTATTCCCGTGTGGCTGCGCCACGTTTCTGAAATGCCCTTGCCGCTCATGGACAGCTTGGTTCCCTCCCTTTGCTTCCCATGTATGTCCCTTAGACCAACACACAGAGTTTACTTGCACCTGCACGTAACTTTTTTCTAGGATCTTTTGGTCCCACATTGTCTGCACTATCCTGTTTTCGATTCGTGTGTGTTTATTTTTTGACCGTTAAATACGTTGTCAGTTGTATAACATCCCTTAAGCACACTGAATTCGTTCTCTGCATTATTGACGTTTTTGTTTTTATTTTGTTGTTGTCGCTGCTGTGCTCGCTTGCCATGGATTTCCCTTGTAAAAAAGCTGGGCAACTGTCTTAACAGAATTATCCGTGTGACTAATGAAATAAACTCATAAACTAAAACAATGTGAACATATGAGGTAGAAACGAATAAAATGGCGCTCAAACAAGACATTATAATATAAGCAGCCAAACGTGGAAACCAGCTTTGAAATTATCAGTAACCAACTCTAATAAATAACTATAGGTAATAGTAGAGATAGGACTATTAATAGAATTTATAACAACGTCTGGCCTGGGAACGTCTGGGAATCCTCCAGGAAGAGCTGGAGTCTGTTGCTGAGGAGAGGGATGTCTGGTCCACTCTCCTTGGACTGCTGCCACCGCGACCCTCACCAGGACAAGCGGTTTAGAAAATACAACCAAAAAGAAATCCAGCCTTGTAAACACATTTCTCAGAGGAGGGCGGGCATTCCAGAGATTACAGGGGGCGGGAAAGACATTGGCATTCCTGAGAAGAGAGCAGACAGCCTAGACGTTGCAGGAGGTGGGAAAGACAATAGACCACAGGCACAAGGGAAAGACCTGGCAAGACACGGAGGTGTGACGAACATCACAGGAATGCGGCCAAGGCAGTGAACTGCCTTTGATAACAGGCAACATATAGCACAGCAAACACATCTTTACTCAGCCTCTGAACGTTTGAGGATGCCTCCAACGTGGGTGGCGAAACATCACGAAGGAGAGAGGGGGAGCGCTCGAAACGACCATCCCGATAGAACAACTTTGGAATGCAATTTGCAATCATAATATGATATTATTATTATAATATGCCTAACGGCCCACTGAGCTGCTTGGCGGAGAGAGGGCATGCTGTGTGTGAGTGTGGGAGCTCATGAAGGTGGGCAGACTGTGATGGAGTATGGAGGTTATAGATTTTATTACGGGACAACCCGCTGACCCCGCCGGAATCCCCGAGGAATGGTAATAAACAAGGACATGGAAAGGAGGGAACGGAAAATTATTCACAGGAAGGGGATCAACAAAACATTTTAGGACACAATATGAGAAAATTGAGCCAGTGGAATCGCGAGGAAGAAAATTATTATTATCCGTGTAAAAATATATGCTAGGTTAATGTTTGTGTCAATGGGCAGTTTTCAAGTAGATGGCTTGATCGGTTGGCGATTATAGTTTAGACGGTGCCTAAGAGGAGACTTGAAGATTTTAGAGTTGACAATTAAATAGCTTTCAATTTGTAGACAGATATACCAAGCAAAACCAATACAAATTACAGGTATATACAAGGAAGACATATCATGCATATATATGAATTCTTTAAAGCTTTCCAATATGTTTGCCTTCGTATATATTCAAGCCACGCAACGAGATGACATCGCACTGTACGTAACATATGTAGCCCCTTAAATACGTGACAGAATTACATCATCTACAAATAAAGGCGTGGTGCACGCTACCTTTTAGCGCTGGTTTCCTTTAACAAGTTTTTGTTTGACTTGAATACTAACGTGACACAATCTCGAAGTGTCAATCATAAACGATAAGTAAACCCATTAGAATGAGAATTATTACGCGAAACGTCAGCTTTTAGCGTATTCTCTGTTACTCGGCAGTGTTAGTCACGAATCATGTGACGTTTGTGATTTCTACTTCTACACCATTGCCGACGCAGTTCCTTATTTTTTGGTTTCATCTCTCACACAATTATCATGTTCAATGTCAATCATCTGCTATGACAGTGTATTGCATGGTTATTATTATTATTATTACTGTCCTTTACTGCAAGCCTCCGGACCGCTGAGGACATGTTTGTTTCTCACAAGCATCGCTAGATGACGATGATGCGATGAGCTCCGAGCCGAGAGAACAGCCTGCAGAGCAACTAATTGTCGAGGTCCTCTGCAGAGTTGTCATGTCACGACCGACCAATTGGAGGACTGAAATAATATGGAATGACACCACGACTACCAGGCCGAGCTGAAAGACAACGATGTCCAGAGGCTGACCATCGTGCTTCGAAGAATCGCAAAGAAGAAGACCACGATTACTGCATTACAGCGCTTTGTGACCCTCGGGTGAAAGGCGCTATATAAATGCTATTATTATTATATATAATTTGCCACGCTGATGCCTATCCCTAATTCTCTCAGCAGGCGCGTTCTGAAAGACTCACGCACTAGAAGGGAACATTTTGACCGGACGGTACTAGATGAGATGGGAACATTTTCTGACAGAAGGGGATTTAATGGGAATTAATTTTCTTTATCAATATCACGCGCCAGGATGAGATGGATTTTTTTTTTTAAAGGGACGTCACGGAATTAGAATTTCGTTGACATTTTCCCTTTGAAGTGAGGGGGGGGGTGAAGTGGTGGAGCACTGTGGCTGTGTGTATGAATTATCCTCGAATAACGTCGATTCTCACGCTCACTATAAGTCAAATCGTCCCCGTGGTGTTCTGATGCGGTTCATGACTTTCCACTGTCGCCAAAGGAAATCAGCAGACAGTGTTCAGATAACATGGACATGCTGATATATATAAACTAATGAATCGTAACACCCTAAAATTCGGGTCCACATTAGAACTATCAGATGCGCAATCAAATCCTTCTCGAAACTGTTTTGTCCATATCAACAATAAAAAAGGAATGTAACAACTGATTGTACGTATCGCAAGTGTGCACCTGATGAAACGCCTCACTGCAATTCGCTGAGCAGATCATCGCTTAAACATACAGGAGCAACAGAGGCGAGCAGACAATGTCTTATCTATCTCTCCACGTAAAAAAATACAAGCGTATTCTTCACACAACCTATCGGCCCCACGGCCGTCTGGAAGTGAATCATTTCAGCACCACACGGTACACGCAATCTCCAGAACCGATTTTGATATCAAGTGCTTTGCTTGAATTAGTGCTAGTGAACTGCGGGTCCGAGTTCGTCGCAAAATTATGTCATTCAGAACACAGAACAATCTTTGGCTTCGTTAATGTTCTCGAAGACTCTAACGATCATTCTGAGCTTGAGAGTCTGCCTCGACAATTGGCAACTGATTGAAAAAACTGGTTGCAGAGACCTTCACATATAAGTCACGCATTGGCGTGCGACCACTTTTCGCAACTTACTGGTCGCTCAGACTTGGATCCAGTTCAACCAGTACGACCTGAGCCCCGGCCCTGCGTGTATCGCTCCTGGAATAACAAGAAAAAAAACCGAAACACATTCATCAGTAACACTGCCTTAAAAAGAGAAATAATCTGCGAAGTTTCGGGGCAATGGTGCTTCTTCACAGCATACAGAGGTGCCAGAAAGGTGGGGCATAGAGATACCATAGAGCCCGAGTGTTGCCAACTAAATCGACGTTGTCTCTCTATTTACCAACTTATTGGATTTCCCTTGCGTCTATTTTTTGTCCAAGGGACTATCCACAAATATAGCGAATGTCCGGAGTGAGCAACATGGTGTCCGGGCTGAGCGCAGATTTAGGAGCGAGGGCCACGTCCGTATTCCGGATCCTATATCAGTTTAATACTTGGTAAAGTATCTGGTGATATTTAACGATTCTAAACCGCTGTAGCTGGCAGCGTTTTAAGGATCGTTCGGCGACATTCCGCTTCTGCTAGTTGGCAACACCGATGCAAACCCCCACCACCCCTCGCAACCCATTAAGGTTAATTGAGGTGAGGAGGTATCGACGAGAGATGTGTTGGTATGTGCGTACGCATGGGTGATTTGGCGCGTGGGACGAGACGAGCCGTGTGCGTGTGGCCGTGTGTGGGAGGGGGGGACGTGAAATGGTGTCACTCGTGGAAAAAATTCTTCAAAACAGGAAAATTCTAGCCACGGGAAAATTCCGCTCGCCTGCACCAGAACTGCGCGCGGGATGTCAGCTGCGGGGTTTAAGGCGCGGGGAGGCAGAAGACTCCATGGAATCTGACCCCCATCTGTCTGTCCGCCAAGTGGAGGAGGAACGCGAACCGGGGTGGGGAGACACGTGGGTCCCAAGTCGGACTGGAACGGGGGATTCCGGGAATTCTGTGCTGTGATTTTTTTTTTACCGCAGTCATTAGAATTCACATCCCCCCCCCCTCTTGCTCTGGGAACCACTCTATTGATCCCCGGCACTGATGTTTGCCCTTCCCTAATCATAGACCACGAACTCGTGACTGCTACACATCGGCAACATTGACGGTGTGGTTTCTACAAGCTGGTATTAATGAATATCATAGGTGAACTAAAAGGTATGGGTGCAGCCATGCAACAACAAGGAACTACAGGCGAAATGGCCTCCACTACGGCGTGCTCTCGACTCCACAGAACCGTTCTACGCTGTTACGCTGGCCAGGCTTAATAATAATAATAATAAAAACATAATTAATAACGCGCACATATTCATTAAATTTCGAAGGTATTAATTCGAAGAGAAAACGACGAAGAGGCGCGGGGAAACCACAGAGAGGCGGAGGTTTGCCGGCGCCAACATTGCCACACACTGCGTCCTATATATGATGATGTTATTGGCCAATTAATGCATGAATGTTTTTCATTTGTGGGAGGAAACTGGACAAGCCGGAGGAAACCCATACAGAACAGGGGGAGAACACACAAACTCAACACAGAAAGGCGCCTGAGGCGGGAATCGAACAGCCTCGGGCAAGACCATTCTTTCATTAAGGCGCAGATGTTACTACTGCGAGCACCCACACGTTATCCCACCACACGAGAACGAACAATTCTGCCCGTTTTCTGCTGCTGGAAATGGTTATTGCAATAGCAGCGTGTACGTTTTCAGTGAATATTTTCCAGGTCGCCGGTAGCCTGGAGTAGGCACGCGACTGGTAGACACGCGAGACGTATACTCGATGTGATTTGCCGCCCTGAAGAAATATTTTCTGGGACAGATATTAAGCTCTGCAGTCATATAATACACGGTGCAGCAATTCATTAATTCATTGCCAGAAACTGCTTCATCTTGTACATGCTTGAGCTGAGCCGGAGCCTATCCCGGCAGACACAGGGCGCACCACATTATTTAGCCCGGTTTCTTACAGACACCCACATTTTCCTCTTATTTTGTTTTAAAATACAGGGGGTAGGGGGGTCTTATAATCTGGAGAATACGGTAACAGTACTTTAGCACGACTTATATCCATACTTTTGACACTTAGCCAAGTCCAGCATAATCGGGAAAGCATTTACATGAAACACCAGCAGATGGCAGTTGAACATCATTCACAACGCGGTGAGTCGCGCTGCCTCCCCACAGCAAGAAGCCCTCGGGTTCGAATCCCGCATCGGGGGCCTTTCTGTGTGGAGTTTTCATGTTCTCCCCGTGTCCTTGTGGGTTTTCGCCGGGCACTCCAGTTTCCTCCCACAGTCCAAAGACATGCTGCTGCATAGGTTAATTGGCCGGCGGACAAAATTGCCCCCGGTGCCTTGTGATGGACTGGCGTCCTATCCTGGGTATAGCACTGCCTTGCTCCTTGTGTCTGCCGGGATAGGCTCCGGCTCGCCGCAACCCTGTACAGGATTAAGTGGTTTCTGACAATGGATGGATGGATTAAATTGAGACCATTCTCTGAGTGACAAGCCGCAATGACCAGCGAGGTGAACTTTAACCAACAATGTCTACCAATACGCCATGCGGACGCCTTTATTGAATTGATAAAGGACTGTAAATATCACTCCCTTATGCAGAATAATACAAGAGTGAAACAGCAGCAGTTGCAAATGGGCAAAGACTTGCAACTTTGCACACTTAATAGCGCACATGTTTCATGGATAAACATTTGCCTCGCGTCCAAGTATTAGTGGAATGTTTGTTTTCTTTTGCCTAGTTTAAATCGGGTCACTTGGCACGTCTCGGAAAACTACTTTACATTCCGTAAATAGGAGCGTTTGTGGTCAATGCGGTTACAGTAGTGGGGATTTACAGAGGAAAAAACAATGAAATGTATTCGGAACTCGGGGAAATCCCAATATGTATGTTGTTGGCAAAGCGTCTGGTTCGGCGAAGGCACGTGCCCAAGGAACCTGTTTTCAACGAGTGACAGTGCCAGGCCTACATAGGCAAACCAAGCTACATGTTAGGACCCCTAGCGCAGGGCTTCTCAACATTTTACACCTCAAGGCCCACTTGGCCCACTTGGGCCTGGTCTCCACGGACCACGAGGTGGCGCTTGCGGCCCACTGATGGGGAGAACCACCGGTTGAGAACGGCGGCCCGAGCGAATAGGGGAGCCGAGGATGCATGCGGGGCGGGGGAAGCGAAAGACGGAGACACATAAAATATAAGCTCATGTCTGTTAATTAACACGACTTGTTAATTAACACTGAGCAGCAAAGTGATATATTTCTTCTGTCATCTCACAACATCGTTATGTTTCCTCTACGTATCTCTCATCTCACTGTATCTAATAAGAATGTTAGTTTGGTTTTGATGCAGCGCCCTTTACACAGCGTGTCCTGGAGCGCTTTACACGCGGCAAGCGATGTGATTCACGTCTCATCTCAAACGTTTGAAACGGCATCCAGAGTGGCAGCTGTCCCTGTGGGCACAAGCTGAACTTCAACACCTGACCTGCTTTGGACATAGTAATAATGTATCGCATTTATTTACAGCCTATCACCCAGAGGTCCCAAAGCGCTGCGGGAAACGACAGAGAGATGGGGGGGAGGCAACCACGCGGTCAGCCGGCGCCAACCCGCCAAACACCGCGTCATAAACACATCCTCACCATGAATAACATTGGTCACGAAAGCCTACGAGTTAATGTTACTGCGTCCTATATATTACGATGGTATCAGCCAATAATTTAATGGTTGTTTTTTTAGGTGTGGGAGGAAACCAACGCAGAACAGGGGGGAAACACACTAACTCCGCCCTGCCTCGGGCATTGCCTTCTTTCCATGAGGTACAGGTGTGCCCAATGCGCCACATTGCCACCCAGTAGGGGGGAGGGGGTGGTGATTTGCTATATGAATTGCTATTCATAGCTGTTCTTTCGGGCTAGCCGGTTTGGCGAAGGCGCGTTAGAGGTATCATCAGGCGTTTTTGACGTTTCCCCTCCGACGTTGGAGGCATCATCAGGCGTTTCTGATGATGCCTTCAACGTGGGAGGCGAAACGTCGCGAACGAGAGAGAAGGAACACTCAGTGACGAAAGAACAGCTATGGAGAGCGATTCCCATACATCTAGCCGTGACAAACCTACATCAGATTTGCTATGTGTAGAACGCAGATCAAGTAATTTGTGGAATTTTGAACATTTGGGCCATGAATCTGACAAACAATGGCATTAGGGACTCTTTAACGTTTACTGTGACGCAGACTGCACGTATTTCGTAGTTAATACACCCGCAGCAATGACCAGGGCAGCCTGCCGGATTCGAACCGTGGACCCCTGCAACAAGCGGGGAACGTGCTGCTGCTGGATGATGTCCGAGGAGTTGCATTTCTGTTAAAATATATAATCTCGTGTCGTTTTTCATTACTTTGTTAGCATTATTTCTCGTTCTCCTTTGTACAGTTTTGTGCGAGGCCGAGGAGCTGAAAGACAACGATGTCCAGAGGCTGACCATCGTGCTTCGAAGAATCGCAAAGAAGAAGAAGATGCTCATTACGAATCAATGTATAAGTACCTACCCCGCCTACTTAATCATTAGTATCTCTATATCATAGGCATCTCAATTTACCGACCAGAGCGATCGCGTACCACTTGAGCAAATTGGCATGCAACCCATGCAGATACTTTATACTGAAGATGTTGTGATAGTGCGGTGTAGTTTCACAGTTATAATGCGTTGCGGTATCACTGGACCATTTCCCAAAGCCTGACCTATTATTTCATTACCTTTACATGTTATTTTATACAACTGCGTTATTGAAAAATTGCGTTCAGTGTTTTTTTTTTCTATTAGTGCAGATATAGTGCGTGATGTAAAACGCGGATTGTCTTTATCTCATAGGCTAAGGAGGCTTGCCAAAGTTTGTTGTGTGGATTTGTTTTTTTTATTCCGCTTTAAGCACTTGCCGATGATCCTTGTCAGTTCTGTTTCACTTTGAAGCTCAGCTGGAACGAATGGACCCGTGAGAGTGAGGTTAGGAGGACGAGGCTGGGCCTGATTTCACGTGAAGTGACAGTTGCTGGGCACCGGCTGTGCAGCCTTGGGTTGAAAAGGCCGCACACACCCAGCAAATGACAATCGTGGGGGCGAGGGGGGGAGTCGGACCCCCTCCAATAATGAACAGAAAACCTCCTTATACTCTGTGTGCCCCCCCACTTCCCACTGTTATATCGCTACTACCATGGTTACTTGTCCCATGAACTTCACACAGATTCTTCCACCCATGTTGAGGACTCGGTCTTCCAGACTGGGTTGTTTCACCCACGCTGTGTTCAAGCACCACCACATTGCAGGTCAACAATTCTCTTTCTGATTCTGCTCTCGTCAGTGCTCCACGTTCCTCTCATTGTTTATCTTCCCAAGTTCTTATAACCATGGTGAATTGAATAAATGTATGAATTCCTATCCAATACAACTTTAATTGCTAGTTGATTTTCAGTTTTGTGCTTTAGAGAGTTTGTGCTCAGCAACCAGCTCTAAAAAATGTTCTTACAAGTAACAGTAGAAAAAGTACTTATAACAGAACCTCTACCAACTTTTAAACACTAAAATAAAATCCATCCGTGTAAACAATTAATTCCTAAGAGGATGGCAGGCATTCCAGAGATCACATGGGGCGGGGAAGACACTGACATTCCTGAGAAGAGAGCAGACGGCCCAGGCATCACAGGAGGGGGAAGACAACGGAGCCCAG
>JAZEWU010000001.1:6892249-6904779 GCA_036362915.1 Geotria australis
TTAGGATGGGGATAACGGATGAGTTCGTGTATGTCTGCCGCTTATTAAACGAACAATCCTAACGGTGCGTCACGTCCCATTATTATCAGAAAAGTAAGTGTAGTGAGTTTTATGCCCTCAAAGCATGCAACGTTTCATTTTCTGTTCTGGTATCTCTGTCACTATGTGTTAATGTTTTGGATTAAATGCTTTACTGTCAGAACTGTAGCTGTGTGTAAATTGATTGTAAATGTCAACTAGCATGTTGATGCAAACTGATAAAGTTGATCGAACAGCGCTGACAGCTAGGTGCTAAAATGTATATCACTGACTTAAAAAAACCCAAACACAACACAGTGTTACGGGTTCTTGTTGTAATCGTGCCAACATCTGGGTGAAGAAAGCCATGCCACGCCTTTTTAGTGAGGCAATATGCATACGGTTCGTATAATTGAAGTATATAAATGTGTGTTATGTAACGCCCTAATTTTGCTGTATCTTTATACACCTAATGTGGCAGTGAAATATATATTACAGGTAATTATACAACTGTTTGTTACGTTTTACCGTACTATTTTCCAACTATACTACATATTGTACAGACAATTTCACTTTATACACTTAACATTTGAGGGTGTGTTTATTATTGTTATATGACATTTCGGTGTTCAGCATCCTCAGCATCAGGCTTGGTCAATACAATGCTGGCTGAAGCCTCCACCCTCTCCCACAATCCTCCTTTGCAGCAGTCGAACCGATGTAACCACATCGTCTCCTAAAGATGTTCACAAAAATAAAATAAAATGTTTCCTAAACACGTTGATTCAGCCATAAATGCTCATTTCTAATTTTCTTCTCTTGCTTCCAAGCTCACACATGTCACACTGTAAATAAATAAGCACATATAATCAAAATACTCATTGCCAAAGAATTATAGTCCATGTTAATGGTTTTCTTTTATTGACTTCCCTGTCAAAGGACCTTCACGTGTTCCCTCTTTCCCCCTCTGCTTAATGCGTTGCCAATAAATGATGCCAGGACACACTACGCTTCATCTTCCCCGCATGCGCCTGTACGGGTTAACAGGGTACACATGCTTGGCTACCCCAGTCATGTTTGCATAACTGAGCGAGCCTTTGAAGTCGTTCCAGTTGTTTTTTAAGCGCGCATGCACAGGACAAGGTGAGTAAAGGAGCTCTTCATTTCAATCGGGCCTGTCCGTGCCATCGATCCGCAATAATCTTGCTCCACCTGGCACACCGCATCAGTGTATACCTTTCGCTATGGCTGTGACTATCAGTCACATGCCTACTCAGGTTTATTAACGGCCCAGTACATAATTAGTTAGACATTATGCCAGGATGTGAGTCAAGGATTTCAAAAAGTGCTCGAACAGTAATATTCTTGTCTTTTCAGTAAACTGTTTGGAGTCCCCACCAGATGATTGTGAATTGTTTATTAACCACGTGATACTTTAAGCAATGCTGGATTGGAGATGTCATTCTGCATCATCACGAAACTTAGTGATATTTGTGCAGGAAAAATGTTTATTTAATTATTTCTTGACACTTTCATCAGTGTCGCATGAAACGGTATCTGACATTTTAATGGAAGCAGAGCAATAATCACAGAGCTGCTAGAGTGGTTCAATTTCACGAATGACAATTTTCAAACAAAATGACCAGTAGTGGTTTCCACTATTAGTATGTCCTCCCATGGACGTATTTATATTTTTGGCTCAGGATTCTTATGTATCAAGTTTGCTGCTATCCTTTAGCTGAATTCTATATGATGCCTTTTACCTAGTCAACCTTCATTGGACGAAGCCACATTGAGTTCCTACATGCTGGATTTTGTACAAATCCAGTAAAATTGTATTCTCTACCAAGCGACCACATGCCATTTTTTTTTCTCACAAACAAGCCTTTCTCAGGAAGCTGGATTTTTTTAGCTCATCATTATTTGTATCTTGAAAATGATGAGCAATCCAAGCTCGTGCAAATCAAACAACGCCGAAATGGAAGGAAAATGAATTGAGAGATGTTTGAAATGCCTCCAGTGAAAGAGAGTTGGCGATTTATTCTCTGTGTTTTTTATTTACTACTAACAGGTCAGTGTCATTCGAAGCATCAGATGTGGGTTGAACCCTTAATCTGCTTGTCAATTGTGGATTCTCCAGTCGCACGGGTGGCGGTGGAGGCAAGCATTACAGTAGCTCACACTTTGGACACTAAAGCTATTTTCATCCATTTTCATGGCTGAGCCGTAGCACGTTTGCCGCCGCATGTAGCGGAGGTTTTCAGTCAAATCCCTGGTTAAACCGCTGGTGTATTAACCATGAGTACGTGCCGTCTACTCCACAGAGGATGTTAAAGATCCTGCGAGAAATTTGGAAAAGACTAGGCCGTGTGTGCTGGCATCATTGTCCACATTTGTAAAGTTTGATAATATACTGACAAGGTTACTTAATTGGGTTAACCACATAGCAAAATTCGACCCTACTTTCATACAGGCACATATGCAGGAAGATACTGGATACATTGTGTGCAGCACTGTGATAGCTGTGTTAAGGTAGGTTTTCACGGCTTCATGTATGAGAATTGCTCGTAAAAGCTGCTATTTCAGGATAGCCGAATCGAGCGTTTCTCCTTTTGCCTACACAACGATTCACCTTCCATGTTGGAGGCATCACCAGGCTCCTGATGATGCCTCATTTGCATCATCATCGTCATTACATTCATACACAACTAAAATCAGAACAGGTCTAGACAAGAAATTTCGCTATCACAGCAATAGAGACAAAATCTGGGAATGCTTTGCAATTTCTTGAAAAAACACCCCAACCAAATACCATGCCTTGTGTTACAGCTGTTATCATTTATTTTTGTAGTCGTGAGTTGCAACGGAGTTTTCCAACACTTCACATGAATCGCTAGCTTCATTCCAACTGTCAGGAATGATTCATTGTGCAGAAATATCTGGGGTCTATACCACAGGAGGTGGAAATGTTGTTTGGCCATAACCTTTGAACCATTTAATGTGAAAAACCTAATTTATTTAAACGTATTTATAGAAAATAAAATTATTCCCTGTAATAAATTAATAAACAAGAACACGTTCTGTGGTCCTACTGGACCAACATTTTCTATCAGCAACGACTGGTTTTGGCTTTCTGAATCTCATCATCAGTATCTGACCTCTTAACAAAATACTGCTTAGGTCAACATCAAGATATCATCATAGCCAAAGCCGTTGATGCCACCGCACCTTGTCTATCCTCCGCTAGGTCCCACAGCTGCCACACAGTAGACACTCGACGTCCAAAATGTGTACTACCAGTCTTATTCAGCAATGGAGAATGGCTAATCATGTAAAACGCTTATTTATAATAACGACGATTTAGATGCTATCTAAATGAAATATAAAATGCCAACTCGTATCGTCCTTACATGGTAAAACATTATCTACTTTTGTTTAACCCTTCCCCTTGATGGGTTATTTACCTTATTATCACGACCGGGGAAAGCTCACAACAATGTCCTTGCTAACTGTGATGCCGTGGCTGCGCTGCAAACG
Source organism: Geotria australis (assembly GCA_036362915.1). NCBI lineage: Eukaryota > Metazoa > Chordata > Hyperoartia > Petromyzontiformes > Geotriidae > Geotria > Geotria australis. The sequence continues at coordinate 6,895,805 of JAZEWU010000001.1, forward strand.
TTTCACCTACAGGGCAAATGTGCCTCACCTTGTCATGAGCATTCGTGATCCATTATTCCCAACCACCCATTGTGTATTCACCACACATTTTCTACAATATGTTAAATGTGATGTTTTCTGCAAACGGAAGGGATTGCATTCTTCAAGTGTCACTTTGCGACGCACTCTTGTCTGGATTTCCACCGCTAAGTGCAGGGCAGGCTGGCAGAGACAAAATTGGTGGATCATAAAATAGACTTACAGTGTCCAAAATAGAAGGTAAAGGTGCAACCCTGCAATAGCTTGCTCGTGCCACTGCTGGCGGAAGGGCCTCCACTAAACGGAACTCTACGAGGGTATTTGGCCTATTTTTGCACGTTGACCAGGCGTCAACCATACATGACCCACCACACGCAACCTGCCATTTGACTTTGTGCGGTGTCCCCATATTTACTGCTATACTGCTGGGTGGACAGATGTAGTGGTGGGGCGGTTTGAAAAAGTTGCCCATTACTTCAACTGCCACGCAGGAAGATAGAATGGAGCTTGCGACCTCTGGTTTGCAAGTCCAGTCTATTAACCATTAGACTATTAAACCACGGCAGCTCCGTAATGCATCATAACCCTCCCCCCCCCCCCGTCCCTTATGAAACACTTTGACATTGCAGAGCCATCGCACGATTACCGTTTGTTGCAGAGGTTTGTGGTTTGAGCCCGGCGGGTGTTATTAACGTTAAATAAATGTCGTCTGCTTCAAACTAGAGGTTAAAACTCCCTTGACATTATTGGAGAGCGTATGCCCTGTGTGGCCGTAATCACTGTCCGAATTTGAAAAAAATGTGAAAATTACCTGATTATTATCGAAATGGGTGAAACCACATAGTGTAGCGGCATCGCCCCTGACCAGCAGACCATAGCAGTCTCTGAAACGTAGCACCTTCGCGATAGCCTTACGCTATAAGAATGCTGCAAATACCATATGTGATGCTTTTTTAAATAATCATTAAAGGTGGCAGAACCTTATAGCAGAACAGGTAAACACAGTAACTGCAGGACTGGCTGATATAACAAAATAACCAGTAGGACCTCAGTACTTGTGTTATTTTATCTGTCAATAACCACACATCCACAATGATACATCAATGCCTTCTCAGTTCTGTGGGTGGATGGACTGCTTTAGAATGAGGTTTCTCTATACGTTTCTGATGTCAATTGTATCTATATTTACAAGCAGTGACGATGTGAACTATTGCGTATTTTTGCACGGTTGAGCTGTATACATCTCCGAAGTGTTTCTGGGTAGTACTGTGAGTTGTTCAGCATGAGGCCCGATTTTTCTTTCCACATGCTGGGAGCTTCTTCAGCAGCAAGGTGTGGTATATCACCAGTGGCAGATATGTCTGACTCCAATAAATCATCCAAGCCTACTCGGCGGGAGAGTGATCAGCTTAAAATTTTGAATGTTGCGAAATCAAAGCCTGTTTCTGTTTTGAATCCATCATCCCGTCAGGGTCCATAAAATAAGTAACATTTTGTGGTGAAGTAATCAGTCGTTGCTTTATTCATATACTTGACCCCACCATAGGGATTAGGAATTTCCACCACTGGAACTAGCCTGTAAAAAAAAAAGACTCATTAGTAAATGGGCCGATAACATCATAATATATACGGCGGGTTGGCGCTGGTTGATCGCGTGGCTGCCTCTGACCTCTCTTTCCTGCAGCACCTTGAGACCTCTGGGTGAATGGCGTTTGATAAATGTCATCAACGAAATTATTTTCAACCATAATTATTACATGGGAGATGAGGAATGCCTCAATGCTCATTTGAGCAAGAAATCACTTTGGCTTTTGAGTCTTCACATACCTTATTTATGCGCAGATGACCAGGATTACACCGATGCTGACGAATGGTGTTCAGCTAAAGCAGTACACGGACTTTACGTTTTCTGCTACTCTTACTCAGGTCCTTACAGAGGAACCCAGGGTTTCGTGGGCACCCAGCAGTTATCACATTAGTTAGCAACACGGTATACGGATGCACCAGTCTCCACCAGTGCCATGTGCAGAACAATTCAAGGAAATCAGTTGACAGTCATTGCTTGCTATGAAGACACTAACCCACAGTTCGCTTCCATATTTCGCAATAAAAAAAACCCTGTACGTTGATGTTATTTTAAAGCAAATCGTTGCATAAAGATGGATTAACAACCATTGTGGATTTATGGCAGAGAGGTAGTTGATCAATGAGGCAGCGATTTGCTCTATTTGTGTTGAATTCTATACTATATGTGTACTGTATAGAAATTGGCTGATTGGACAAATGCCCTGGGTCAGCGAGAACTTGATTGAGGTCACTTAGGGTACAACCCTGCGGCCATTGACCTTACTGCCTTTACGTAGTGATACACACAAGCGCACTACGCTTTCGCGAAAGTTAATTACGGACTCTGTTATACATAGAATTATGAAAAGTAATCACAGTGATTTTAAAATAATGCATATGCGCTAAAATACATTCTCCCTCCGGCCCAATATGAATCAGCAGTGCAGAAAGGGGCTATGTTTTAGCCGACAGGCCTGACAGATTGCTCAATTTCACATACTGTATTACATACTCTACACACGGTGGTCTCTGTCATTAGTTAAAAGTACTGCATTTTAAACAGTACGTGAGATTATAGCATGCGTGACAGTTGCTTGTCAGATGGAAAACTCGTTCTGGTACAGACTCTAATTTAAAAGAATTCTATGAGCTCTCCTGAATCGTTCACTTTTTTTTGTATTAATTTTCTCCCAAACTATATTAATATTTCTTTCTTTTCAGAGCAATTCTGTGAAATTCTAAACAGGTGAGACGTGTCTTCGTGTGTTACCGTGAAGCTTTACTTTTAAGACATTTGCAAACAATGCCACAGATATTTTACTGAGGCTGTCGCAGCTTCCCAAAGTCAAAATGGACAAAGGCAGCCACTTAAAATTGCACGTGCGTGTTTATAATCACGAAGCACTCAGACGTAGGGCTGATGCTGGCACAAAAACCTATACGCTCCTCCATAACTAACGGTACACCTTTCTACAAGGTGGGTTAAACACATTGCTTTACAGTGTCACAGCCCTTCTGGGAGCAATCAGTGAGGACTTCACAGCACTGGCCCAAACCCAAGCAGCTATTAACACCTGATGCCTGAAGTAAGATTGGAAGCAGCGGCGTAACTAATGACGGGGCAGAGGGGACGCGGCTTTACGTGGGTGCGAGTCGCAGTGGCAACGCCGATTAAAAGTCGAGGAGGAGGAAGAAGAAGCGTGATTGGGTGATGGGTGAGATGCCGGGAAGGTGCGTGCGAAGCAGCGCCTCAGTGGTGCTATCATGAGCGTGGTATTGAAAGTCAGCGACGCTGGAAATGGAGGGAGTGGGAGGAACAGATTGGTAGGCAAGTGGGGAAAGTGCCTTTGACAAAAATGCCATTATTGCTGATGTTGGCGCCAACTCTGGGGTCTCTGCGTAGCTTCGGGCAGCTTTGACTGCTGGGGACAATGTCACCCAGAGGGTGCCTCTGCTGATGTTCAAGCATGTTCAAAGGCAACGTCATGCCGCGTGTGTCGAGTGTGCGTGCGTGTGGAACGGGACCGTTAGGAAAGAGGCTCCATCGGAGCGGCGGGCAGAGTTTCGGCCCTGATGCTCACTGTGGCTGGCACGGGTTGCATTGTATCTATGTGCTATAGAGACGCCAAAAGTTCGTGCATTATTAGCAAAACCATTTCAGAATGATTTTTTTCTGTTTTTTTTATCACGGTTGCAGAGCCCAAAGGCCCAATATGCCAAGCAGGCAGCAACAAACGTCACTAATGAAGTGTAATTGATGAGTGAACATGGTTTTTGAGTTGAGCAAGTGTTTAAATACTTGGGAATGGAGACGATGGGAGGGGATTTCCAGAATGAAGCAGCGTGAAGAATGAAGCAAGAATAGAAGAGTTTTGACCTGCAGAGTGTTGCAAAAAGGTCAGTCTGGTAGGCAAAGTCCTTGGCAAAGGTGGAAGAATCGAGGTCACATATGAAGTGGCATTTTCATTCCGTAAGAATCTTCTGTCTGCTGCACTTTCCACGTAAATCAGGTCACGTTTATAAACATCTGCATTGCCTTAGGAGACTGAGACTAATAATATAATAACAAGCGCGTTTTTCTAAAAAAATATTAACATTTGTTAAAGTGGAATAAATATGGAATTCCTACTAACATGTATGTTCTTTTGATAGAAATAAATCACCGTCTATTTAAACAGATACACATATCATGAGATTCAATCTTTCTATAAGCAATGCCTGGATGACCAAATGCCATCGCAATGTTAACAGCTGTATTTATCATCGCTTTCAGAAGCTCTTAGATTGCCATAATATATTGAAAAGGTGGTAACGCGTAAATATTTGGGTCATTGCTCAAGGTGTTTACTCGTTCATGTATTTTTCATTTCCTAAAGCCGTAGATCTTATTTGCATTAATGGAGAGGGCTGTATGGTAGCTAGTGCTTACCAGAGATCTAGATTGCATTTGAGGGATTCTATCCGTGTTTCCATCAATAATAATAATAGCATTTTATATAGCGCCTTTCACCCGAGTGTCACAAAGCGCTGCACAAGGGCCGCGGAGAGAACGGCATGTCAACAACGAAAGAAAAAAACAACTAATAAAAAACCAAAGCAACAAAAAATAAATTATTAAGGCTGCTTCGAATACACCGAAAGGTCGTGAAAAAGATATATTGTCACCGATATTTTTTCTTATATTTGTTTTGTGTTGGTAACCCCTCGGCCTGACTTGCAGAACAGTTATTATACCCATTTGAGTTGGTTAATGTGATAGACTTACTTGATTGACTTGCTTTTATTTATTAACTGATTGATCTCATCGATTGACGGGAGCTCAGGTTTACTAAAGCCACAAACCGCATTCTCCTCTGAGACGTTTAACCCGAGAAAACATCTTCTACTGAAGAGGTGTAACGCTCAGCCATCCGGGATCAGTGCTTGTCGAAAAACATTTACAAGTAACAATATCCTTCATCTTCTTATAAGCAAAAAGTGTATTATGTCATATAATTGGCCGGTTGAATTTTCTTTTTCTATGTAATGCTATTCTCTGCTGCGTCTCTCGTCACATCTGCTATTCTCATGTCTCGTTCCACCGCATCCTCCACTCTTACGCTCGATCTCTCTCTCTCTCTAATCCTTCTGCCCTCCGCCCGTGGCATCTCCATACCCCTTCTAATTCCACTCTTTTTGTCTCTCCAAAACACACGCCCCAACTATCTCAGTCTTGCCAGCCGCCTTACCTTCGTAAGAATATTAGTCACCCCTGCTGAGTAAGGCTCTGCATGTTTCATTCTGAATGTGCCATATATCCACGTAAAGTAAAAACTTACAAATGAAAGAGAACAGTTTTCTTTTAAGGAACGACACAGTAATATTTAATTATTTCTGGTTTCAAGAGCTTATCATGAATAACAATCATCCTCAGTAAGAGAATCACTTCATCCTATTTGTATCCTGATCTCTGTCCAGACAAATGGACAATATGGATAATAGAAAGCGTGATGGATGAGGGTTTTTTGAAGTGGGCGAATCCAGGGCGGCTTTGGTGACACACGGCGTTACAGTGGGATGCTAGAATGTGTAACAGGCTCGGTTTCACGGGGGGGCCAAAGTGGGCATGGACCACCCAGTCACAGGCCTCGTACTTCCATCTCCTGTATGAGCCTGCTATCTCTCAAGTACAGGCGTTAAAACATTTCAACACGAGCTGCTGTCGTACATTTAATACAAATTGACGTCCAAAGACACGCTGCTGCTTAGGTTAATTGGCCTGCTGACTAAATTACCCCCGGTGTCCTGTGATGGACTGGCGTCGCAACCTGGGTATAGCCATGCCATGCGCCCTGTGTCTGCCGGGATAGGCTCCGGCTCACCGCAACCCTGTACAGGATTAAGCGGTTTACGAGAATGAGATGAGATGATGAAAAACAAATTCACTGCGTTTAAGTGCATTTTTTCAAAGATAGTACCGACGTTTTGCTGAGACTTGATGAAGCTGAGTGCAAGTCTCAGCGAAACGTCGGTACCATCTTTGAAGGTAAGTGCTGTGTGTGCTCGCTCGTTTTCTCCAACATATCGACGGGTGCACTACACTTCCACACTTTTTCACATGACCTAAACTCATTATGGATGCCAATTACTGCTACGAGTAATACTTGGTATTGCCTGCGAATTCTACCAAACACTTCGAAGCCGAGCTGAAGGACAACGATGTCCAGAAGCTGACCATCGTGCTTCGAAGAATCGCAAAGAAGAAGACTGCTACGAGTTTTTATTTTTTTCATTTTTAACACGTCTCTGAATGAGCCACACCCCTAGCGTGAACCCCATTAGAGTAACGCTGCACTCTTGTAATTGCTTGGTTGATGTTTGGCCAGCGGGGAGTTTACCAAATGGGACCGAATCAGAACGTCGTTGGAGTGATGTGGCTGCACCATGATTCAGCCTCGGTCACAGCCAGCGGTATTAAACCGGGGGTGGTCGCACCTCATTCTGCTCCGCCTTCGGGATAGGAATCCTGGGCGCGACCAAGATGAGTTGTTTTGCATGGAGCGGCCATTGATTACGCAAAGGACAGGCAGATCATCCGTTACACCTGCGTCTGATTTAGGGCTCCACAGCGGCCGTCGTTTTGCGATCTGGAGAGTTAAGGCCGACAGGAGCATTCACCAGTCGCGGTAAATGCCCCGACCGCTCAATAAATAACGCAATCCCCGCACCGCGAACGAAGCTGCGATGAGATTCCCGTCTGCGCCTCGACTTGTTTAATGACGATGTCATTAATTGAATTGAATGCCACTCGCCGAGTGGAGATATTTTTCTGGATGCTGACAAATCTTCTGAATGTTACGACAAGTCTTAAAATCTGAGGTCGTACGTAAATTGGACATTGTCTCTTCCAATTAAATACGTATTATACACCAAAGTCTAGTGTTCGTCATTTCCTTTAAAGCCATGAAATGAATAATTAACTTCAGCATATTCTGTGATTTTTGTTTAGTGTCCTCCAGTCATTGAAAACCATGCGTCCTTTATATTCTTGACGTGTGCAAGGCATCGGCCGCACACTGTGCAACAAAGCATTGCTCATGCACAGCCAGGTCTCCCTCTTTTGCAAGCTAGAGCACATGAAGGCCACGCTTCATTGACTCATTGGTAAAACAAACGTCGGTCCTTTCACCAGAGTATTACACTAATTCCGTCCTCATCCCTTGGGTTGGGTTTTTGTATTCATGGACAACACGAACTGCAGTGAATGCGCACAAAAACCATTTCTTACTACTCTCCGCTCAGACGTTGCGTTCTCTTCTCCGCGTATTAAAAAAAGTATTTTAATTTGTATTCCATGTATTAAAAAAAGGATTTTAATTTGTATTCCATGTAATCAACCGTTTACACACATTGACAAGGCACTTGACGTGTAGAGGCCTATTATTTTTTTGTACAATCAACTCCTTGTCATAATATTGTCGTGAGGCGTTTAAAAAAAAGAAGAAAAACAACGGCAAATGTTTATCTGTCACGAACACGACGCTTCAGTTTTGTAACCGAGTCCGGGTGACCTAGGAAAAAGGGCACAGGTTTCCCACGGGCGATTAGCGGTGCCGCGATTGCCCGCGTTGTCATGGCTGTCGCACGAGATAGCGCCGTGGTGGTCTTGGTCACGGTGGAGGCGAGCGTGCGGTGAAACCGAACGACGCGCTTCCCGAGAAGCTGCTCACCACCCGAGAAGCTGCTCACCACCGATGCATCGCCCACTTTGCTCCGGCACGCTCTGAACTGCCGTATGCTGCAGCATTGGCTGAAACACAAACTCGTGACATCCTTTTAGCCTAATGCTACCCTAAGATGTCATTAAAAAAATCTAAATTTAGTGGCTTCCTGAACGCATTGATGCAGTGCATTAAGTTATTAGCCGCCCGTGATGCTGGTGCCGCTGACAATGAGCAACCGGTGTCTCGCAAGGGATGAATTGTTTGTGCTCCGTCAATGCAACGGTGAGCGTGACATTGCTGGGTGGTGCCGTCTCACCGCCGCGATGCTTCCGGTGTTAATAGATGCACTCTAATTAACGGCATTGCCGCGCCTTTGTCTTACCACGGGAGATTTGATTATATTTGTGCAGCCAACTTTGAACGTTACGTCAAGTTGTTTGCATTTTATGTTCACCGTACGCACACGCGGGAGAAGTGTGTATAATGCGTTTGAACATTACGTTTGTAATTGTGGGCTGTGACTTTTTGTTTTATTTGACGTGACACAGGTTCAGGCTCGGTGGTAAAATGCTCTACAATTCACGATGGTCGTTACCAATTTTAACTTGTGTAAAGTTTATATCTTTTCTGCTGTGAAGATATTATTATTGCGTGGAAAAAATACACGCAAGGCTCAATTAACACCAACGATGACCTCCAGGGTCAGCATCTGCACCGTGACCTCAGTAAACGTGACCAGCAATCAATGCAGTGCTTTATTATTAGTAGCATTTTTTCGCGAGATATACAGCATTAAAATAAATAATTATTAATAATAATAGTACAATTTAGAACACCCACATATTCATTCAATGTCGAAGGCATTAATTCAAAGAGAGAATGACTCAAGTGGTCTGTCGGCGCCAGCATTTGCCAGACACTGTGTCCAATATTCTAGTATGTTATCAGTCAATTAATTAATGGAGTGGGTTTATTTTTAGTTGTAGGAGGAAACCCACGCAGAACAGGGGAAGAATACGCAAACTCCGCACAGACAGCCACCTGCGGCGGAATTGAACCACCTCGGGCAGAAACTTCCTTCTGTAAAGCACGGATGTTACCACTGCGCCAGACTGCCACCCAATGCAAATCACACATCGCACGGTATAATGTTAAAGCGGAACTAAAAAAAAAATACCTAAGGCTCCG
>JAZEWU010000001.1:6908321-6923938 GCA_036362915.1 Geotria australis
TGGATTATATATACATTTTTATATTCAAAGGTGTCAATGGAATAAAGCAAGGAGATTCCAGTACACAGACAGAATGGCCCCTCATTTTCCCTTTCAGTCTGCCGGTGTTTTATTTTACTCTATACAATTCAGTGAGTTGCGGCCCCAGTGCCGTGAATGGGGAACCTCAGACCCCGGAGAAAACTATTGCCGAGGCACTCATCGGCATCATCGGCAAGAATGTCACTAAAAGTGACAGAAGAGATAATTCGATTGCACGGCTCTGCACCGTGGCTCCGACGGGTGCGGGCCCTGCTGCGGGAAGCCGTGATGTTTACGATGAAGGAACAACGTGGGTTAGGGCGGCACGGTGGCGCGGTGAGTAGCGCTGCCGCCTCACAGCAAGAAGGCGCCGGGTTCGAATCCCGGCTCGGGTGCCTTTCTGTGCGAAGTTTGCATGTTCTCCGCGTGTCCGCGTGGATTTTCGCCGGGTTCTCCGGTTTCCTCCCACAGTCCAAAGATATGCTGCTGCATAGGTTAATTGGCCTACTGACTACATTGCCCCCGGTGCTCTGTGATGAATTGGCGTCCCATCATGGGTATTATACTCCTGCCTTACGCCCTGTGTCTGCCGGGATTGGCTCCGGTCTTATCGCGACCCTGTGCAGGATTGAGCGCTTTCTGGATAATGAGATGAGATGAGACCAACGTGGGTCACTGTGCCAGTGCGGCGCTCGATTCATGATGGTGGCAGGGGAGGGGGATAATGCCCACACCCCCTCCTCCCCCACCCCATAAAGTGTTCAGACGTAATGGTGTAACATTATTATTGACGTATGTTTTATGGTAGGTACGTTTCATTATATTACAAATGAAATGTGCAGGCGATCGATGCAATTTGTACGTTTTGTTTTAGCATTGGCATATTTAGTCAATACCAGTTATGTTGGGGGTTGTTTAGCTAGTCGAGGAAACCAGAGAAGCGAGAGGGAACCCATGCAGAACAAGAAGAGAACGTGCAAAATCCACACAGAAAGGCACCCAAGTCGGGAATATAACCTAGGGTATCGTAGCTGTGAGGCACACGTGTTATCAATGCACCACCTTGCTGGACCAAGGCTCAAATGGGGAGTAACAAGGTCCATCCATCCATCCATGATCAGAAACCGCTTAATCCTATACAGGGTTGCGGTGAGCCGGAGCCTATCCCGGAAGACACTTGGGCGCAAGGCAGGGCTATACCCAGGATCGGACGCCAGTCTCTCAGAGGGCACATGGACAATTTAGTCCGCAGGTCAATTAACCTATACAGCAGCATGTCTTTGGACTGTGGGAGGAAACCGGAGTGCGCGGCGAAAACCCACGCGGACACGGTGAGAACACGCAAACTCCACACAGAAAGGCACCCGAGCCGAAATTCGAACCTGGGTCCTTCCTGCTGTGCGGCGGGAGCGCTACTCACCACGCCCGAGCAACAAGGTGAAATGTGATTTAAAAAGAGTAACGTATGGCAGGATCGTCTATGGATTTTAATACATTGTAACTAGTAGACGTGTCTCAGAGGGCAGTTGATGGGTCTGAGAACAGGATTAATCTGACGTGTGCTAAATCTTCACGAAGGGGATTTGGAGTGAAGGTGTATCAAATTATTCCCATGTCATATGGCGATCTTTAACATCACATAATTGTCCTTTTTGTGGTTCAGAAATGTATGTACAGCATAACTCGTACTTTTTCATCCATGCCAATGTAAACAATCTATTGAAAAAAAGTGTGTTAGGACTAAGTCGAAGAGATACGTTATCGAATTAGGAAATACAGAAAGGAACAGGGATGCACGGATGTTGTTGTTAAAGGAAACTAAGTAAAGCGGAATGGAAGAAATGGAGAGTGGGTTTTTGTCTGGCTTTGCAAGGTTACAGGCTGACAACAAAAACAAAAGAGTAAAAATCTGCAGTGCGTCATATGATGCCATTGGCTCTGTGCGTTTGTCCGGGCTGCCAGATTTGGTGAGTCTGTGCACAACTCAGTATGAATGAATTTATGAAGGTTTTGGAAAAATGCAATTAAGAAAAAAGAGAGGTTTCAAAGAATTTGTGCTCATTTTCTGATGCCACTCCGACAAAATTGGATGCTTTTGGACTCTTTATTGCCAGACGTTTGGTTGTTATCTGTCCCCCTAAACATCTGGCAGCCTTTGTTGTTGGGAACCACTGACTTGTGAGTGCGCATTGACCTTCTAGAACAGCCCTGATGAAAGCCGCGAAGCTACTACTTAGGGTCACGCAAACGCATGGTTGTTAGAATTTTTTAAGCTCAAGACGAGCAATCGTCTGCTTGGCATATGCCCAAGATATCAAATGCTGATTAATAGTGGATGTGTGTGTGTGATACTATAGTGCTGCAATTCTCCCTTTTTTCCAAGCCCTGATGAAGCTGAGTGAAAGTCTCAGCGAAACGTCGGTACCATCTTCGAAGGTAAGTGCTGTGTGTGCTCGCTCTTTTTCTCCAACATATCGACGGGTGCACTACACTTACAGACTTTTTCACATAACCTAAACTCATAAACAGAGCTTCACTATGAGCCTACAGCTGATTGGCGAAATCCTCTGCAGAGTTGTCAGGTGACACCACCAGGGTAATAATCAAATAAGTAAAGGTGAAATGCATTGCATGACATAAATATTATAAACAAAATAAATGAACTTATATAAATGAAATAAATAAAAGATAATATGTACACCATCTAGTGGGCTGGTTGTGACGTCACAAATGCTGTCAACCAATGAGAGGCCATAAAATTATCTGTGGGACCAATTTACATTTCATACATTTCACGAAAAATACCGTATTCACAAAATAGCTATTATTTGACATTCAAGTGTGATGAGCGATCTCAGAATATGAAATGGCCACCAAAAATGTTTGGGAGCTCATTGTTCCTCTAAAGCAGGGGTGTCCAAACTACGGCCCGCGGGCCAACTGCGGCCCGCCATCCATTTTTAATTAGCACGTATCAAAGTCTAAAAATACAATGGTCTATGGCCCACACATAATATTTGCGCTTAACTGTCTAGTGAGTGGCCCAGTCCTCCGTATATTTTTCTGTATGTGGCCCTCAGGAAAAAAAGTTTGGACACCCCTGCTCTAAAGCCTTCAACAGTTAATTTGTGCCATTATAAATATGCATGAGATATGCATTGATTCCTTCAAAGAGCGGTTTATTATAAATACACATTTATGGAGAAGCACCTTGTGTGAAAAAAACCCCACACACTTTGATGTTGCAAAGGCAACTTGATCACCTGTCCTCTGCAAATGAGTAGTCCTTTGTGCCTTCACGAATAAGAGGGGGTGTGTGAGAGACAGAGACACACACGTGCCTTCGGTCCATCTTCATTTCTCCGTGGGTTTGTTCAGCATTCAGCTCTTATGCTCAGTTCAGTGGGAAAAATGTATCCCATTAAACCTCCTTTCACTCACAGCGCGGCTGTGTTTGCACGTTTCAGTGGCCCGTCTGAGATCTACAGCAGCGCAGATTGTACAGCTCTGATAGTAGCCTTGGTGCTTGCTTGATTTGTGGTAGCGCCGTTTGCTTATTTACGCAATGTCTATATTCTGGTCCTGTATGGTGCATGTCTTTATTTGCTTGGCATATTCGTGCACACATGGTCCTGAGTAAATGTATGTTCACACCCTAACAATGCATCAGTGTGCAATAAAAAAATAACTTGTCACTTCGAAATTAGACTTCAAGTCTGCTTGTTGTGGTTTACTGATCTGTACACACAATTTGAGTCGTGAATCGTACCAATCAAACCTACTCTCACGTGACACATGAAGCCAAATAATTGTTAATTTTATTATTATGGTGTGGTATATTATATGGTTTTGCGTCTAACTAGGACCCATTTTTCTAAAGGGTCCTTGCCTATAAACATCAGGCAGTTCTGCTTCATAATTAGTTTATATTGTGGTATCACGAAACACGAAACAAAGCAATCGTGAATCATGATATTGGTCATCAACGCTTCCGTATGAAATCCGGCATTTCACCAGCATTTATTGATTCAAGCAAGTCTGACTGATAATGAGACACTCAACGTTAACAACCAGTCCAGAGTTGACTTGTATTAAATCAATGCTGCTAAGGTGCACTCCCTGAAGGCCGTGCCACCAATGGGTTTCTCTAAATAATACTTAAGTGTTCATATGGAGAACCAAAATATGGCAAGAGGCGTTATTTTGTTTCACGTGACCAATGAATCAATGCATCTTTTTGACATCACCTATAGCAAATTCCACTTCAAAGCTAAAAGGTTGTTTTCTTCCCCCGGCTACATGCACAGGTGACCTCTGAATTTGTTTTCAAAAACTGTGGGGTGGATAAAATACATTCATTGCATCTGGCCTTCATTATCCTTATCCACCATTCTGCTACATCACCTCGCATGACGCAATGCTGTTGATCGTGTATTTTCTGCCAAACACGCGACAGCATGGGATGCTCTCTCCGAGCCAAACGAGTCACATCACCATCTGTGCCCGTGCACGCACAGAACCACGTGGCAACACGACAAAGACAACAGACTGTTGTGGTACGGTGCTGTTAAGGCTGCCACAGTGCACGAGGAGGGTGCAGGGGTGGTGTCGCCAGCACCATGCCCGGCTGCCTTTGTCTCCCCAGTGCTGATGTTTACACACTGCACCAGGTGCAGGACTCAATTAAGGCCGAGTTGACCTGAGGGAGGTAAAGGAGCAGATATCAGCCACCACTGATGTAAGCCGTGGCCGGGAATTAAACCTCGGTTGGTCACATTCGTAGCCCGGTAAGCTCACCATTGTGCCACTGACCCCCCTACCACAACTACCGCCTTTCCACCCCACACACACAGAGGCACAGACAGCCTCTGCACAAATTTATATAGTGCCTTCTCGTAGTGGAAAATGGATTAAATTCTGGAGTGAAAGCCCTGGGGCATTTCCACATGGCCTGAACCTTGATTAAATCGATCCTGACACACTGTGGTCTTCTTGCCTTTGGCAAAGCACTCGGAGACGCTTTGCACATTGCACAGTGTCCGAGGGAGCTTACATATTGGCTGAAACAAGAATGCAGTACAGTACGCGTGGGGAGGAATAATACCGCGAGCAGGGGTAATTGCTGTGATTGGTATCTCTCCGAACATTTCTGTGGCTTGTGGTTCATTTTCAGCAATCCTATAATGGGAAGAGATTTGAAATGATCCGTCGAGATAAAAAAAATACAGTACACGAGCAATCTTCAATCAGCCGTCTTCTGCATCTGTGGCTGGGTTTTGCTTGTTATACAATTCCGGACGTTGAAATGTGTGTAATGCCTCGAAGTCTATATTTCAATGGAATGTATATATTTTTCTTAAATTTCCATTGAATGAGTAAACATAAACTATGCTGTTAGTGCACAATGTACGCCGACCGTGTCCATTGAGTCCAAATGAATCAAAGCCAGTCTGATGTATGGATACGACACATGCTCATGCACATGACTGGAGTAAATTGCATTGACCACAGCATTATCTCATGTCATGGATTTCACTTTAAATTTCTAAAGGATGCTGACATTTATCAGCACTGAATGTGGAGGTAAGCATGAGAACACATTGAATGATTCTGTCAAAATTATCAAATAGTCGAAGGCTGCTTATGGCACGGTTGAAAGTTTGAAACCTCTCCAGCTCAGTTCCAATTGATGACGGAAAGCACACTTCAATGCGCTGGCAGTTTAAAACCTCCAGCCCTCACTGCTCACCAACTGTCCACATATCAACTGATATGTGAGACGGGGCGATTAAATCAGTTCGCGGGCAGGCGCTAGGTGGATGATTATATCGCAGGATCGTGAGAAGTGGTGGTGGATTGGAGGGCGGGGCTTTCTTCCAGCAGTGGATTGACCCCGCATGATGATGTGAAATGAGAAATATAAAGTGGTAGAGCCCACAATAAATGAGAATACATTAAACGCACTACGAACGTTCGTTATGAAACATGTAAATCAAACATTCTGTCCGCATTTTTCGACAAGTCATTTGCTACCAATGAATTTCCCATATTATTGAGTAGATTTCCAACACGCGACAAAAATACGTTTCAAACATTTGAAACTAATACAAATAACAAAAAAAGGGAACACATTCGTCAATAACGCTTCCTTAAGGATAAAAATATACGTATAATATGTGATGTTTGCGCAATGGCCTTTCTACAGAACACAGACGCCGCAGAGCGTTATTGAGATCTGTGATCCCAATAACGCCGCACAATAATTCATTTCTCATAAGATGAACGTTTTATCTTTGAACACGTAATCTGTTTCTATTGTTAAGGTACTGTACGTGCCATGGAAAGGTGCAAATGAGTAATGCAAAGCGTGGTCGTGCAGTCCAACCTTGAAGTGAGACACAATGGATGGGGTCAAAGACGTAGGAAGACAGGCCGTGTGCAACCATAGCAGCTGGCATTTCCCTTTCCTTGCGAAAGAAAAGTTGCTGCCCCTAAAATGTTAAGTACAACAATCCTAACAATTTACTGTTATACATAAAGCAAGCATTAATACAAAGGATGAAGGTGGGAGTCAAGAATAATAAGAGTTATGGAAGATGAATAGAATGAGAGTCTGGCCACCTAGGAGATGGAGTGATAAATGTATTGATGTAGGTTTTCACTGATCGATGTATGAGAATTTTTCTCAAGAGCTGCTCTTTCGGCAAAACCGTGTAAATTGTTCCTCTTCCCTTCCACATTGGAGGCATTATCAGACGCCTGGTGATGACGCCTAATGGTGCGACCAACGTAGGAGGCGAAACGTCGCTTAGAGGAGAGAGGATGATTTCTCGACACGGCTATCCCGGGAGTAATGAAATGAAATCAGCTCGTGTGCAGGTGCTAGCTGGATTGCTACATTGCAGCATCACGAGAGGTGACGGTGGCTTGGATCGGGCTTTACGCAGCAGGGGATAGACCATGACCGGTGGTAACGATGAAATACACCCAATCTCGTTATTTGCTTTAGCTTCGCACTTTAGTGATATGCACTTTTTTTAATTCGATTTTTCCCCCTCCCTCTTTTGCAATTATTGCCGCGCCAAGGCGTAACGCCATGCGTGTCGGTAAATGGCAGAACGAATCTCGCTTGAAGCTGCGATTTAAATCCATAAGACACCATCCGCATTTCCTAAAATCAAAGCACACATGCGCGTGCACACACACACACACACAGCGCTCGTAGTCTACGTAACGTATGCGATCTCAGCTTCTTGTCGATGGCAAATGTCCTACCCCTGCCCCTCCCAACCCCCGTGATGAAATAATCTTTGGAAAAACTTTGTAGTTTACGAGAGAACTGGAACCGAAGAACGTAATTTCACAAAAGTGTCCACATCAGTGTCACATTACAGTGTAATCTAAGCTTACCGTTATCATTATTTAAAGAGCCATTGTTCTCGCACGTGTCTGAAGATTCATCGGTGTCCGCTGCCATCGCTCTGCTTAGTCGGAAGCATTGAAGACCCAAACTCAGAGCTTATGTTCCCACGGAATATTTTCATCGAACACCACAGCTCAGCACTTGGACAGCTCCCGCTAAAGTACAGCTCTGCATTTCGGAAAATTGAACGAATATCAGAATTAACGAGACAGATGAAACGAGAACTTATTCCAGGTGACAGAAATCCCAGCTCAAAACTAATGCTGCTCTGGGTCAGAGCTGTGAGAAAAAAATAATAAAAGAAAGTTTTAAAGCAACAACCACAGTGCTATTGAACATCAGCTGTAAAATCTCTCGCGCAACTCGCTGATGCAAGTGTGTAGCTGCCAAATCTGCTATTTCACAACGCCGATGTGCATGGAAATGGAAATTGCCCGCTGGCTCCCCAGCCACTCTTCACAGACACCATCCTTTCCCGTACGCACATTTGCCGCCTCGCTCTGCCATGCATGATCCCCGCAGGGACGCTGCGAGCTTGATTGGGACTCTTGGCAGATAGAACTGTGTGTCTGTGTGTATGTATACGTGTGTGTGTGTTTGTAGCAGTAGTGTAGCGGTTAGCACGCTGCGCTACGAACTCAGCCCACCGAGTTTGATTCCAGCTCACGGCCAACACCAGTGACGATTTTCTGAACCGGTCCTGTACCACCCTTAGGTCGACTTAGCGTCAAATGAGTGTCTGGTGCGGTGTGTAAGCATCGCTACTCGGAAGACAACTGCGGTCGGGCGTGGTGCTGCTCACCCACCCTCTCATATGCCGCGCTCTCCTTATTAGGTGCTCGCAAACAGCAATTAACCCTACAGTTTCCCAAGGGGGGGGGGGGTCTTTGTCTTTGTATAGGTGTCTCTGGTTATGTGGGAAGCGATGGCGCAATGGTGAGCCCGCTGCACTGCAAACAAGTTTGATTCCTGCTCATGGTTACTCTGAGTAAAGAATATCTCATGGGCTTCCCAAAGGTCAACTTGGCCTTGAAGAAAAATGTGAAATGTCAAACATAATATTGCATTGGTCTGTAAATGGTAGAAAAAACAGGCTGAGCTATGATTGGGTTTACAAAGAACAGAGGCAACAATCGACTTACACGTGTACGATTTTAATCATGCAACTCTAAAATAAGCTAATTTATATACAGTATGTTAAAATAACATGATGCAATTTGCTACCATGTGCACTGTAAAGACAAATCAGAGCGGGTGTGGTTCTGACTATAATATCCTTCGTGCCACGCAATCTGAGTTACATTCCTGGCCGCGCCGAATATCCGTGGAGAGTGATATCTGGATCGATCCTGGGCTCCCGCCTTCACGAACCTGCACCTATTATCGAGGCGAAGCATGATCAATCAATCCACATGGCAGGCAGGATGTGGAGAGGCCTGAATCCAGCAGTGGATTGAAAATAAGCTAAACTGGGTCCAAAACTGGCTTACACTTTTATTTAATGGTACTCTATTTGCTCAGATAAAAATGTAATTCATTTATACAGGCAAGCCACGCTGAGTCCCAAGACTCGTTTTTTTTCATAAGGATCCTGCATTGGGATGTTTGGCCAATCCGATGAACGAACGCGAACCATGTGTGGGTGGAAATTTGAGTACCCAGGGAAAACACGTAAAACACTCAGACGTATTCACAGACGGATTAACAACAACCCACTTGCTCTACTTCCGTCCCTGGTCCCAATCACCTCCGAGCGAGTCACGGGCGTGCACTACCACTCCCGATTGAAACGACAAAGGTGCCGTCCTGTGATTGCGTGCTCACTCCACTGCTGGAGGAAGGGCCTCCGCTTGAGGAACCTCTAAGAGTATTTGTCCTGAGAGCGTCCTTCTTCCACGTTGGTCAGACGTGTAGAAAGATGTGACAGTACATGCAATGGACGACACACGCTACACGCCGATCGATTAACTCTAGTGAACCCATTTAAGATGCTGGGTGAAAATAGACGTGTGTGTGGGGGTCGTTTGAAGAAACTTGCATTGATGCCTCCAACGTGGGAGGCGAAACGTCGCAAAGGAGAGAGAAGGAACGCTCCGCACGGCTATTCCGAAAGAGCAGCTGTTGAGAGCACTTCTTAAAAAAACGTGCTCCATCGTTTCAGGTGTCGTGTTGGTGTAACGAATCAAACCGGGAACCCCCGTATTATATCCCTGGATTACATTGGTCACGAAAGCCTGCATGTTAAACGTGCAAGCCTTCATGTTAACCCCTCGTATTGCTCGTCCTATGTGCTGCATGGCCGCTTGTAAAGACTGGCCGCCAACGGAAGATAAGGAAAGATCGGGCTGGAGCGGAGGTGTTTTCAGGTGATCTCTGAGCGAGGAGCCCAAATTGAAGGAGGGCCTTTTTCTCTAAAAGCACGAGAGAAGCCACGTGCAGGAAAGTGGCGTTGGGGTCACGCAGCTTGGCGGGAGCCGGTGGGGGGGCTTTAGAGGACAGACGGATCATTTGCTCTTGCACGCACGCTCGCTAACCAGGGTCTTCTGGTTCGTCTGTCAATAGAACTGAAGCCAACCTTTTAAAACGCACGCGACGCGACACGGCGCTCAACTTGGGCTGATGCGATTGAGAACGAAATTGACCATGGATACAAAGACAAAGATCCCCCGTATAGCCTTAACATATTGTAGGGTCAAGTGCCGTTTGCG
This sequence comes from Geotria australis, assembly GCA_036362915.1. Lineage (NCBI taxonomy): Eukaryota > Metazoa > Chordata > Hyperoartia > Petromyzontiformes > Geotriidae > Geotria > Geotria australis. The sequence goes on from JAZEWU010000001.1 coordinate 6,918,474, forward strand.
AGCACCTATAAATGTAGACACGGCACACGAGCAGGTGGGTGACCAGTCCCACGCCCGGCCGCCTTTGTTTCCAGAGTGGTAATGTTTACACACTGCACTAGATAAATCATTTGAGGCTGAGTCGACCTAGGGGACACCCAGTAGCGGTTTAGAATATCGCCACTAGTGTTGGCCGTGAGTGGGATTCGAACTCTAGTCGCCTGGTTTGTAACCCAGCGCGCTAACCACTGAGCTATTGCTACGTGCGTTCTTGGGTTTATGCTATTTATCTCAGTGCTGTGTTTCCATGCTGTTGGGAATGATGTCCGACGATTCGCCACACTGCTGGAACCTTCTTCGGGAATCGAATTGGGCAGATAGAACAACACGCGGTACAACCCGAAAACACTTTAGAACGTGAAATGCACTGTGTGTATTGTACTAGAGCAACTCTTGAGAGCAGTTGTCATAGTATATTAGAACAAAGATTTGCTTACTGGCTGGCTGGAGGGGGCAGGGAGGGACGATCGGTCAAGTGCCAAGGACGTGCATATTACAAAATCAACATGTGCAAACAGAAAGCGCTACTGTTTATCAGTGGGGGCTGGGAATATATTCTCATCCCGTCAATTATATGGAGTGAATTCAGTCCGTAGACTGTATTATGTAGCTACAGTATTCCAGAGAACCTCCTAATCGTATGCATTCCCCAGAGGCTCTGTTAACTAAAGCAGGGGAAATGTATGCAGTCAACAAACAAGAACCGCGTAGCATTTACACTTGTACATTTCCCACCACACATATAGAATGTGTGGTGGTCGTATAAAGCAGTGCAGGGGGCTCTGTCCACGTGTCCCCGTGTCTCGCTCCGCGGCCGCGATCTCTCCGAGATAACAGGGTCGGGGAAATACACTTTGAAGCTTGATATATTATTACTCTGCGTTGTGTTCTGCTCCCCTGAGTCCCGGCGCATCTCACAGAGGCGGCGATGTATGAACAGCGGTGCATGGAGCGTTATTCATTCGCTCAACAGAAGCCTCTTGTTCAGAAGAACACGCGAATGTGAGCTGGCAGCTCACGGGCGCGAACTCGCGAACTCGCAGGATGGCGCGTCCAGCCGGGCGAACTGCGAAGGAAGGCGAACTGCAGTCGAACAACAATAACATTCATCCATTGTCAGAAACCGCTTAATCCTGTACAGGGTCGCGGTGAGCCGGAGCCTATCCCGGCAGACACAGGGCGCACCGCAGGGCTATACCCATGATGGGACGCCAGTCCATCACGGGAATACAATAACTGCCGTTCGCAATTAAATGGCGGTGACGTCTCCACGGCGCCTGTGCCAGGCCAGGTGCACTTTGAGGCCACGCTCGTCGACAGGATGTCACGGGACACACCTAGGTGTCGTGGGCTGACTGACTCAGATGACTGGCCGAGGCACCACCTATGTTCCCCATTGAATATATTTTAATTGTCGTCAGCAATTCGCATGTGTGTTGCGTCGCAGGAGTCATGTAAAGAGCTGAGTTTTATCCGATCTTGAGGCCGCTCCTACCAGTCATCGGCAAGTCGTATCAGCTCCACATCCTTCTGCACCACGTCAGTTAATCTCTTCCGCAGCCCACGGTGTGCCCGTCTAGCCTCCTCTATCCGACCAAACAGACGTTGCTCGGGCATCCGGTGGCTGGGCGTACGGGCTACATGATCCAGCCAGCGCAAAGCCTCGCCTGCCGGAGGAGCTGCCGTGTGGATTGATTGACCATGCTTCGCCGCGCTAATAGGTGCAGGTTCGTGAAGGCGGGAGACCTGGATGTATTCAGATATCACTCTCCACTGGTCAGTCGATCTCACAGGTAGTCGGTCGATCTCACAGGCGGGCGCTACCGTGCGGCTCGTATCGCGCGATGCAGCACGGTGCCAACCTGTTACACCCGCATTGCGCGTAGGCGGCGCTGCATCAGCGTGCTGATAAAGGTAAAGGTGCAGCCCTAGAACCTATAATTGCTTTGCCACGCTACTGCCGGCAGGACGGCTTCCTCTCGAGTCTAGAGGGAGAGCCAGAGAGGATAATTGGTCTAGCCTGATTTGATGGTGGAAGCGTCTACACTCTTACTCCAACTCACGCGACCTGTCGATCAACTCAGGTAACCGAGTGGAAAGAGATGGGGGGAGGGGCGAGGCTACGGTTAGGGATAGAGGAGGGGGCCGAAATTGAATAAACTTGCACCATTGTACTCGATGTAGGTTTTCACGGCTCGATGTATGAGAATTGCTCTCCATAGCTCTTCGTTCGAGATAGCCGTGTTGAGCGTTCCTTCTCTCTCCTCCACGTTGATGATGTACTTGCATCATCGCTTCTACTGCCGCGCCGGAAGGTCGAATCGAGCCGGCGAACCGTCTGGATTTTCGATCCATTGTGACGAGCGTGCTAAACAGAGCACCGCGGGCAGTTCATCCTCGCACGCGGTGCCTCTTGTAAACTCGGCGCCCTGAGCACGGACTTGGCACGGCTTGAGATGGAGCTGGGACTCAGTGTGCTTTGTTCGCTGCCTTCTTCTCTGCCAGCCCCATCCAATTAAACGGCGGCGATGAATCCCACTGGCAGCGCGGCGCAACGGAAAGCCACGTGGAGACGTTTGCCCCGGTATCCATCTGTCGCGCATGCTCGGATGCCCGCCCACCGCGGTCTCTCAGCGTGGCGTCTGGGAGTTGTTTCATTGAAGAGGACCTTCTGTGTCTGGAAACGCAAGTTCTATTGAAGGAATGCGCACTTAGCTAGCCGCGCCGCAATAGTTTAAGAAATGTTAATGAAATCGAAGCCGCGTTGCTGCGTTGCTCGAGGATGAGCTTGGTGGCAGCAGATCTCTCCAGATTGTGAGTCTGTCTTTTTAATCACGCCTGCTGAACGCACGCCCGATGGATTAAACGCTAAGCGGCCGGCGACAAAGAGCAATATTCACGTTGTAAGGGATAAGCGTCAGCGCTTGTTGGGTTGAGCAATTGTTATAAGAATTTGGGGAAAGAGGCGATGCGAGAGAATTTCCCAAGTCGAGCGGTGCGAGCAGACAGGGAGGTTGGTTGTGGTCTGCTGTGGTGGAGGCTGGTCGCAGCAGGGGTGAAACGACACAGCCTGGTAGACCGAGACCTAAACATGGGTGATGGGATCAATCTGAGCCGTAGACTGGCCCACATCTGATGTAAAGTGACGCATATGGTGTGCGGGTAATGTGGTGGCTTTTAATAACCGTATATTTCCGCTTATCAAATTAAACGTAGTACATAGCCGCAGGAAAAATACACTCGTTGAACGGGGAAAAATATGACCTTAGAGAGAGCCAACATTAAAGATCAACGCTTTATAATGTAACAAACAACTCAACCGAATTTGTGTTTTGAGTACACGACGAATGTTAACATGAGTAAAACATGAGTAAAACGAACGCACCTTCATCCGGTGCAAGCGAACGTGCGGACAAGAGCGAATACGAGCGCATTCCTCTACTTGATGAGCAGCGGGTGAGTGCGAATAGGAGCCGCATCGATGTCATCAAAAGCAAACGCGTGGGCGCACCAGCAAGCAGACTGTTGCACACACACAAAAACAAAGATCGACCGTATAGCCTTAACACGATGTAGGGTCAAGTGCTGTTACTCCGTAGCACCCATGGAGTTGGGGAAGGGGGGCCAGCACCACGCCCGGCCGCCTTTGTCTTCCCAGTGGCGATGTTTACGCACAGCACCAAGTACTCATTAGAGGCTGATTCGACCTAGGAGAGGCCCAGGACCGTTTCATAAAGTCGTCACTGAGCGGGAATTAAACTCGGACCGCCGGGTTTATAGAACAGCGCGCTAACCGCTACGCCACCGCTCCCTCCTGTAGCACAAACACAGCTGGCCATACAAATACTCTCTCACAAGGGAATGCGCATTTCTGTATTCACCGTCACTCATCGTAGAAACTCACGGATTTACATCTCGCACAGAGATCCCACTTGCCCCAACATACTTTTTGGGCAAGTGCTGTTAGCGAACACATACTGCGGTCGGCACGGCACACTAGGGAGTGGGTGATCAGCACCACGCACGGCCGCCTTTGTCTCCCCAGTGCTGACATTCACACACAGCACCAGGTAATAAATTAAAGCTGAATCGACGTAGCCGAGGCGTTAGTACCAGTTGAAATATTCGCCAATGTTAATGGTCGCGAGCGGGGAATCGAACTCGGGTCACCGCGCACACCGCTACATGTTGCTGATTTTCCGTTCTCTGCCGTTGTTGACATGTCGCTCTCTCCGCAGCCCTGTGCAGTACTTTGTGACCCTCGGGTGAAAAGCGCTCTATAAATGCTATTATTATTATTACTACTGCTCCCCCCCTAACATCTCACAAACATGCGATTGCGCATTCAGGGTCTCGCGTTCACGCACACGTGCACGGCGCGCCCGATCACGTAATTCCCGCTCGCGCATCCGCACGCGAGGCACGCGGCGAATTGCTTTTGACAGTTCTCTTTACGAGTTTACGCGACGCAGCCTTTACTGCTTAGCAGCGGCATAAATCCCGAGCTTTGATTCACGCCGAGCTAACCGGGAGGATGAGGAGGAGGCGGAGGATGGCGGCCGAATAAAACGTGGCCAACTTGCCGTAACCGGCGCGCTAAAGGCAAACGCATCGATTCGGCGAGACGAACATAAATATTTATTACGAATCAATACGCGAAGCCACGCGCCAAGAAATGAAATCGCTCACAGGTCGGGTCACGGCTGCGCCGCGCCACTCTCTCGAGGTCTCGGCGCGTTCTACTCCACAATGCGCGGGGGCCAGAGACACGTGCGAAAACACGAATTGGTGTGATCGTCCTGAGCGGCAACGGTATTACTCTGCGACCAGCGTCATACATTCAGCGGAGGGGGAGTGTGTAGACTGGAAGACGGTGATTATGGTCAGTCAGTTTTTATTGAAGCTGGAAGGAACCGTTGAGCCGTGCAGCTCTTTATAACGGTTGTCCAGCGGGGACGGGTGGGCAAGTTGCAACAATCTTAGGGCAGCGGGAGCAATTTAGTCAGGACAATTAACCTAGGCAGCATGTCTATAGACTGTGGCGGGAAACAAGAGTACCCGGCAAAAACCTTCGTGGACAGAAAGGCACCTGAGACGGGACTCGAACCAGGGGACTGCTTGCCGTGAGGCGGCAGCGCTACTCACCGCGCCACCGTGTCCCCCTTGTATCTGAATCAATATGCCGCTGTTTGTTTTCCCAGTGTTGTTGTTATACAGCGTGTCCCATATAAATAGAACGAATGCGTTTCTAACTAACAGCCTAACCGAATGCGGTAACGCGGAAGCCTCAACGGGACCTCACCTGGTCAAATAGAGCCTCTCAATCCGTGAACGTGTCGCCGGTTTTCACACGGCTCCAACGCGAAAGTACACGGGACGCCGGGAATGTCACATTCGTGATTTTCATTTCTCTCTGAAAGTGCGTG
>JAZEWU010000001.1:6932723-6948322 GCA_036362915.1 Geotria australis
GCTAGGGTTGCCACCTCGGTGACACAAAAAAAAACCCAGGATATTTCGTGGGGGTAAAGAGACTAAGAGAGCGAGGACTGTAGCGTAACAGGCAAAAATCCAGACTTAAAATAATTTGCACCAGGAAAACGTGCAGATTTTCCATGACAGCTGACTTAAAAAGGAGGGCGATCCTGGGGGAAAAAAACAGGAAAGGTGGCAACCTTAGCTATACAGCACTGCGTCCATGCTCCATCCCTGCCTGTCCCCTCCACCCCCCGCTGATACGTGTCGGCAGGAGGCCAGCGGAAAGCGCGACGCGGGGACACGTGGATGACTGTGAGAGAGCGGAGAATCCATAAGCACCATTCCACGCATGCGGTTTCTATAGCCGTGGCTTGATGAGTCAGAGCGGCCACTTGACTCATAACACTGACTGGCATTTAGCGAAAGTGACAGGGGGTCGAGGTAATCTCTCCCATTAGAGGTACAAGCAAGACCAGGTCATTTGTTCAATCCACGCCGATGTCTCTGAGATCAGTGTCCTGCAAGTGTGAACTGAGTGACAGTTTGACCAGGGCTTCATTTCTCACTCGATGTCTCCGGAATGCTGCTGCTCGGCTGGCTTGCTCTGAGGATTGTCGGAATAAGGTACTAACGCTGGATTGCAAGGTGCAACTATCCATAATAGCGCTCTATTATTGAATCTTACATTCTTATAATTATACGAGGACACAATGAGTGTCATGAGGATGAAATAAGACGGATGTGGCATGCCAACATAATTCTTGGAACAGCGTTCTGGACTGTTCCCCACTCCGTTTATAATTGGGATATATGATTGCAGGTATATGTGTTAGACTGGCGGCCCATCCTTGGTGTTCCCCTGCCTTGCGCCCTGTGTCTGCCGGGATAGGCTCCGGCTCACCGCGACCCTGTATAGGATTAAGCGGTTTCTGAAAATGGATGGATGGTATATGTGTTATGAATTACTTTCATGAGTATCGCTTTGATTGCTCGACTAATCTCAGAACACAACAGTATAGTAGTTGGGCAAAAACAATCTTACGCTTGTTCCATCGTGTGCCGCTGGACGGGAGATGATAGTCGGGGCTTGGTAGTCACGGTATCATCAGCCGTGTTATCACGCTGGCCATGGCTTTTAAGAGGTTTCTCGCCATCTGGAGGCAGGATGCGGGGTTGGCCAATATTTTTAAAGGGGTCGGAGTAATGAATTACAAAGAGGAGTCAAAAATAATGTTAATTCGATTTATCTACTCATCAACCCAGCTTGCATAACCAGTTATTTTGTAATGCCGTGGTGCATGTAGCTGCTGATGGAAGGGCGTCACGTGAACCCATTAAATACATCCATCCATTTTCAGAAACCGCTTAATCCTGTAATCCTGTACAGTGAGCCGGAGCCTATCCCGGCAGACACGGGGCGCAAGGCAGGGGAACACCGAGGATGGGACGCCAGTCCATCGCACCATTAAATATAACATTTGAAATTGAAAAACATCGATTGGTGCACACACCATTCCATGCGTGTACAGTGAGGATACATATAATCGATGTTAATCGATTATAGTAAGCAGTACACTCCTATAAAATAACCTACACGAGCGCATCCACGCAGTCGCGTGTGATGCTCTGCCACTCGCATTGCACCGCAGAATTAAAATAATACGGCTTGTCACGCGCGCAAATACCATGTCTGGTCATGGACGATGAAACAGCAGAGAGGCGGGGGGGAAGGCAGCCATGCAGTCAGCCGGCGTAAACATTTGCCAGACACCGCGTCCTATATATTATGATGTTATCAGCCAATTAATTCATCAGTGTTTTTGTTATTTGTGGGCGTAAACCGGAGAACCCGAAGGAAACCCACGCAGAACAGGGGGAGGACACACAAACTCCACACAGAAAGGCGCCCAAGGCGGGAATCGGACTGCCTCGGGCAGGACTTTATATGAGGCGCAATCGTTACCAATGCGCCACCCTGCCGCCTAGGAGGCGACAGCAGTGGAGTACCTAGCGAGAAGTGTGCAGGCCGTGCAACAGCACTGGGGCTCAGGGCTCAGGTGCTGTGCTTAGAAAGGAACAGTGGAAGCATGGGCCTGGAAACTATGTCGTGTGGGATTGAGGTGACATTTCAGCCACGCTCCGCCATCAGCAGAGAGTGCATACAACACGCACAACCTTCGGGTTCCGTGCACAACCTGCGCTTACAGTTGCAACACAGATACATTGTAATTTTCCCTCCAAGCGGTAGTGAATAAGGAGGAGTGAGTGGCACAGAGCCCGAGCCAAACCCCCTCACCCCCATGACACCCCCGTGACACCAATTTGAGCGTGCCGACGAGCTGCAAGCACCCAAAAAACTTTTCAATTTTGGCCTGAATTCGTGGTAAGCCATCCTCTCTCATTCTGAGTGACGGGAAGCATTGTACCCTGACATTTACGAGCGAATTGGGATGGGTGATACCTCGTGGATGGGAGCTCTCGTCAGAAGTGCCGCTCATGGCCTCTCTACCCCCCACGCTTCTTAAGGGGCACGTTCGTGTGTGTGTGTGTGTGCAGCTCTCCGATGCGAATTCGAGCTGTACCCGCATATTGTTCCGCATGATTTTCCAGCGTTGCGCTCCACCTGCTGGGAGCTTCCACTGCCACAGCGGTGAGTGGCTACACACGTTTAAGCACCTTGAGTTCTCAGCACGTGAAGCAAATCGCCGGATATCAACCCGAACAACATGCGGTGTGACCATAAGACACATCGGAGAGCGACGCCGCGCAGCCGCTACAGCCGAGGTGTGTGTGTGTTTGGCCACTGCTCACACGTTGTCACGTTTATGATTTGACACGAAGGCTTTCACGGCCAATATTATATATAATAGGGTATTTTTGTGTTGGGTCACGGAGCAGTAAAAGTGTCATAAACTCGCCTCTACCCGACACAGCCAATCAGTGAAGTTTTGTCATGTGAACAGAACGTGTCAACTCATTAATTCTTCAGAACACCGGTGTGTTACAGCCGCGACCCATCAGTGGGCCGCAAGCGCCACCTAGTGGTCCGTGGAGACCAGACCCAAGTGGGCCTTGAGGTGCAAAAGGTTGAGAACCCCTGTAAGTAAATGTTGTGGGTTTGCTTTCCAACACACTGGTGTGCTGAAGTAAACATACTAATGAATATAGACGTTCTGTTCACGTGACGAAGCTTTATTGATTGGCTGTGTCGGGTAGAGGCGGGTTTACGGAACTTTTACCTTACCAAACGTTCAAGTGCTTTACTATGTACACGTGAATGATGCCCATTGCCATCCACGCCCCACTACTCGCTCGCAGTTCCACGTAGTGCTACTTAAGAGTGAGATTGATTTCCAGTAATCGGTCAGTCAACTGCTGGACGAGGGCCTCCACGCACCATCTCATCCATGAGAGTTGCTTGACCATACTTCACCACGCTGGTCAATGCGGGTTGGTCAAGGGGAAACGGCCAGAATGGCTCGCTCCTGACCGCTGATGTTATCCGTGAACAGAAGTTGAACTCATGTCATCGGTTTCACAGCAAAGTTCGTCAACCACTACCCCACCACTCACCCGTTTTGTTAAACGAGCCGGAATACTTGCCAGTCGATGCTCGGCCGAGCTGAAAGACAACGATGGCCAGAGGCTGACCATCGTGCTTCGAAGAATCGCAAAGAAGAAGAAGAAGCTGAGGAACACATTTAACTTTAATGTACCTAGTACTGCTGATGCTAACTGGGCAGCAAGCCCAGAAGGCTGATTGACAAAGCCAGGGGTTCTCAACCCTTTTGCACCTCAAGGGCGACTTGGCCCACTTGGGTATGGTCTCCATAGACCACTAGGTGGCGCAGGCGGCTCACTGATAGGTCGTGACCCACCGGTTCAGAAAGATGGGACCATGTCTTTAAGTTTCACGTGGTGTTGGATTTTGAAGGGTCTCACGCATCAGGTGATTTCAGCCCCGGATCCACCCACCGCGTGCTCAAGGGAATTCTATATCACGGGAAAACATTTCCCAGGAGGTACATAAGTGGTCGCCTTCGAAAGCCTCGCACTGTGAGACCAGAGGATCACTGAGGATCAAAGGGGGATGTTTTTTTCTTCCCGGGGCTGCAGCCTGCTGGGACGGCGCGTGTACGGAGACCTTTCCAAAGGTTAATCTTTCGGAATCCGCGCGTGGTACCCAATAACAGCCCCGATAGGCCTATTCCGTTTTTATTAGAAGGCCATTATTACGAGCGAGCTTGGGCATCTTAATGAGCTCGCCTGGATAATTAAAGGCGCAAATGACAGCCGACCTTCTTTATAGGCAATTTACAGGCTTCTGTAAAGATTGCGCGCGGCAAGGCAGCGCCCTTAGAGAGGTGTGTTTAGCGAAGAGAAATGTGATACCGCATTAGTGGTGCTGCATAAAGTAGAGATTAGGGGTTTTCAACCTTTTGCAACTCCCGGCCCACTTGGTCCACTTGGGTATGGTCTCCACGGGGCGATTCCACACGCCAAAGTGAGCAAATCTCGGACGGTAGTTGACAGGTTGAGCGTTGCTCAAACATCAAACGGCAGATTAGCAGAAACCCTCGCCCTATTGGCTTTCCAGATGAACATTATTCACCCACATTTGTTTAAGCAACCAAGCAAACTCTGGGCCGGTTTAGACATTCTGGGGCTCATCAGTAGAGTCAGAAATTATCGGGCCCTGTTTAATGATACAAAACATTATTGTATTCAAACACACTGTGCTTGTGGGTAAAGGCATACGTAATTAGAACCACGTTCTGTGACTAGACGTAAACATACAGCATACGTTTGTTCTGCCAGTTTATTGGCTTTTCAGACCAGTATTGTCCAGCTTATGTGAATGTTTGTCAACCCTTTTCAGGCACCAATGCCGCATTAGCGTCATATTAAAATTAAATAATGATGCCGCCATTGTATTATATATACAGAACAATCATTTCAGATTAGCGGCCTTGTGCAACATTTAAATTGGACATGTTGAATACTGCTGCTGTAGAAAGTCCGAAATTCCGCCTTCTAAGTTATTGTGATCGACTGAATAACGCAGATTTAAATATAGTTTGGGGAGTGGTGGCCCAGTGGCTGGCGCGCTGTGCTGAGAACTCGATGACGTACGTTTGATTCCTTACTAGCCACGGCTAACATAGCGGGTGATAGATGAACAGGTCATCACATATCCGCTTCTTCACCCACTCACATTAGCCAGCGTGGTGAAGTATGGTCCAATAACCTTCAAGACCCTATAAGCGGCGTGTGATCGAAATACACTATCCAGCAGTCGTAGATCGACATAGATGCACGACGGGTGGCCAGTCGGGATTTGTTGGCACGTTTTTAGGACAAAAATACTATCATGGGTATCTGTATATAATGCGGCATTCCACATTAGGTAGATAGATGTTTATTATTACAGCAGAAAGTACCCAGTTAGCTTGCAAGCTCTTTACAGGATACATGCGACACAACACGCGAATCGACCAAAATAAAGAAAAATATAAAAATCACAAATTAACCAAACAAAAACTAAAAGTAATCATTTACACACAGCAATGCACATAATTGATCAAATAAATAAAAACTAAAATACAAGGTGGTTAAAACAGTTGAACATTGCGATGGGAAAACATATATAGGTAGCTTATCGCACATTATTTCAGTGTTCCTATTGGCTGGTCGTGTAAGGTGACAACTCTGCAGGGGATCTCGCCAAACAGCTGCGGGCTGTTCTCTCGGCTCGGAGCTGATTGCATCATCGTCATCTAGCGGTGCTTGTTAGAAACGAACGTGGCCTCGGCGGGCAAAAGCCTCCGTAAAAAGGCCAGTGTGTTTAAACCCGTATTAATTTTCAATTTGTAATTACTGTACAAAGAAATACTTTAACGTGAGCAGAAGTAGGTGTTGAATAATACGGCGGCAGGTGAGAGCCTATTCTTCACGAGTTCCAACGCTCTCCCTGCGCGCGGGACACACGTGCAGGATGACAACAGCAGGAGCGAACGCTACGAATCGTAACATTCATTGTCGCGTCGCGGAGTTCCTTACCTTTGACATACGTAGGAGCACATCGGTTACATTGCAGAATATTTATTCGTTATCAGTACCCGCTTTATCCTGTGCAGAGGGTCGCGGTGAGCCGGAGAATATCCCGGGAGACACAGGGTGCAAGGCAGGGCTATGCCATAATGGGACGCGAGTCCATTGCAGGGCACTCAAGACAATTTAGTCAGGCCAAATTTGGACTGTGGGAGGAAACCGCTGCATCCGGCGAAAACCCGCAGGGCCACGGGGAGAACATGGAAACTCAACGGGGAAAGGCACCCGAGCCTGTAATCGAACGTTCTTGCTGTGTGACGGCAGCGCTACCCGCTACGCGACCGTGCTGTGTATGGCAAGTCAGACATTGGTTAGGTTTGGCCCAGAGTTTAAATATAAGCCCCGGCCATTGTGACCAATACATTACTAACCTTTGCTGCTGTAGGTTCCATAAGACTGCGTTCTCCAGTTTATAAGACGCACCTCCCAACACTGTATTTTAAATCGACCGTTGGGAATGCGTCCTGTAATAAGGTAGCTGCGCGTGTGTGACAGGATCCGTATAACCTCTTGACATCGGGCAAAAGCGTTGGGGTGCGTCTTATTTTCCGGAGCGTCTTATAATCCGGAGTTTACGGTAGATGTGTGATGGAATTCCCGAAACGCGCGCGCGGCAATCCTGAGTGAGCCGCAAAGTGTGCACGCGTGTCGCGCCGGCGTCATGTAGAGTTGGAGACAACTATTGCACTAAATGTGGTCAGCAACATTGATTCAACTACAGCAACAAAACATGTGTACTTTACATTATGCTACTTTGAAACTTCAAAACGGCGTAGGAACCGCTGTATATAAGAGGCATAGAAGAGGTGCGTTATATACATATACCTATATTGTACATTGCACATATAGGCTTAATTATATTTAGCCAACGTGAACAGTGGTGTACGTATTATTTTCCAATAAAGTATGTAAACTCGTATTAACTGCTCGCGTGATTATAAGTGTATCTACTGAGCGCTTTGCGACCGGTCGAAATCCAGTCTCGCTTTACAAGTGAGCAGGTGTAAGTGTGCAGAAAAGTGCAGGTGTGCAGGTGAGGAGGTGTTCATACAGGTGTGCAGGTGTAAATGCGTATAAGAGTGCAGGTGTACAGGTGTGCAGGTGGGCAGACGTAGAAGTCTGCAGGTAGGTGAACACTCACTATTACTACTGCTGTAAGTTTTCACAGCTCGATGTCTGATAATTGCTCCCCATAGCTGTTCTTTCGGGATAGCCGTGTCGAGTGTTCCTTCTCTCTGCTTCGCGACGAATAGCTATGGATAACAATTCTCACGACTGTGCATGATGGTGCTTTCAACGTAGGAGGCGAAACATCGCGAGGGGGAGATGGAGATCGCTCGACACGGCTATCCTGAAAGAACAGCACTGAAGAGAAAACATCACCGCAACGATTGTTTCCACCGCGTTTCCTACACTGCTATTTGAAATTCTCATTGGCCAATATTGTGGCGTACTCTAGTGGACATCGTTTAATCCATTACTGACCTATCACTTGTAATTAGGAGGCATATTAATTAAGGTTTTGTCAACACATACACTACAGTTTTAAAACAAACAACAATCCACTTCATACATACTGTATGTATTCCTAAATGTCCTCATGATAATGAAAGTCACGAAATGTTTTCTCATTTGTTGAAATGTGCACTCTTTGCCAACTTAATCGCGTGCAGATATGTGACAATTACAAACAACTAAATCACACCATATTCGGCAGTAGCAATGTATCTGTGACTTGTTACAAATATAGCAACAAGCCTGATATTTTAGGTAATGACCCTACTTCACAGTAAAATACACAAACCGTATTTTTTAAATTACAAATTCAGTACACAGATCGTTTACTCTATACCCAAACGAGGGGTAAAGCAGCGGCTCTGTGGTTTGTGCAGTGCGCTGCAAACCCAGCCATTTGAGTTTTATTCCAGGCCAAGGCTGACGTCCGTGGTTAGCAATAACTAAAGTGGTCCCGACATCTCCCTATGACCGACTCGTATTGTCCAGCGTGGTGAAGTACGGTCAAACCAAACCTACTAATAACATGTCGTGGGGTTCATCCAACAGTGAATTGTTTTACACACAGTCATTATACATACACTTCTACAATAATATTATTATAAATGGTCTTTACATGCAGTATTTAGGTTGAAAGATTTAACAAAGTGACAGGCTATTGAGACAACCAAACTAGAACTCCGTTATGAGAATTGCTCTTAAGAGCTGAACTTTAGGGATAGCCGTGTCGAACGATCCTATTCCTATCCCGAAGGATATTTTACTTTTACATTGCTAACTGCAAAGCTAGTCAAGTCGTGTCCATCCCGTACACGACCCAAGTTTTAAAGAAACCGAAGGCCACACTTGCGAGCAATTTCCACTTCCCCGCAGGCGCTGGCTGCACGGCTCCTTAATAACACGGAGCCGAGTTAACTCCTCGCGCTATCTTCAGCTCCATCCCCACGGCTCAGAGCTGGCCTCCTCTGGGGCAGCTCTGCTCACACCGCGCTCCATGGCCTAACATGGCCAGTTCCAGTGCTGCTGCTACGGTTGGTGAAGCTGCTGCTGCAGTGGCGCCCGTTTCTGCAATCCGGCCGCCTGTTCAGCCGCTGACAGACGCGAGGACGTAGCCCTGTCGCCCGGGCCAGCCTTTATTAGGGTTTTGGCATCGTTTCTGATTTGACCACGGATTGGTGCTGGTGTGAAATTTTAAAAAGCGTGCATGCAATTTTGGGTTAGATTCACGATCGTGTTTGGGGAATAATGATTCGGGCATATTAATGGTGGATAAAACTAAACTTTGGAGATTTAAATATTGGAAAAACATATTCACAATAGTGGAATTTTAAATAGGTATCCCTGTTATTACGTCTTTATTTGCCTGTAATATGATGCATTATGAGTATCACACGAAGATTGGGGCCTCAGAAGCAACTTGAATTTTGCCCGTTGTGAGGGTCAGTGTGCCTTTAATGCAAGTAAAAGTTTTCAACTTCGTTTGTCCACAACTCTTTAGGACAATTGGCTTTCAGTCTCTATTCTTAGATGAGAATCTGCCAGTCTGTATGCTCAGAGCTCACACTGGAACAAACTTTGCAACCTGGCACACACTGAAGCGAACACAATTACATTGCTGCAAATGTGTTTTTTCAATAGTTACATAAATCCATTTGTCAAGTCACCGGAACATTAGCTTTTGGGTGAGAGGGCAAAGACGACAATCTCCAGATCCATGCTGACCTCTGTTGATGAAATACAGTGTGAAGACAGCCTAGCAATATCGCTCAATGTCCCAAATACTTTTTCCCATTCATTGTCAGAAACCGCTTAATCCTGCACAGGGTTGTGGTGAGCCTTAGCCTATCCCGGCAGACACAGGGCGCAAGGCAGGGCTATACCAACGATCGGACGGCAGTCTATCACAGGGCACCGGGGGCAATTTGGTCAGCAGGCCAATTAACCTATGCAGCAGCATGTCTTTGGATTCTGGGAGGAAGCCGGAGTGCCCGGCGAAAACCCACGCGGATATGGGGAGAACATGCAGACTCACACAGAAAGGCACCTGAGGCGCGATTCGAACCCGGGCCCATCTTGCTGTGAGGCGGCAGTGCTACTCACTGCGCCACCGCGCCACCGTGCCGCCCTTGTCCCAAAGACTTCAAATTCCGAAATGTTGTCCACAGCACATGCCGCACTGACTGCTGTCTAAGCGCACAATGTAAATACGATGATAACAAAAGCTAAACGGCATTGTTAGGTCACATTAATTAGACTAAGCGCACAGCGTGTGCGCGGCGCTGGTGGCGGTGGAGTAGTTTAGCTGTCTGCACGTTGTCTCGGGAGAGCGTATTTTGGGAGCGGCATGGTGAACGCGCGGTGTCAGATTATTCCCTGGTGATGCTCATGGTTCGCAATTGCGTACGGTTATTATGCTTACACAACTGTTTGCTGCAAGCCTGACTAATATGGTTACTTAAAAATCATGACGACACTTTACAATAAAATCTTGCCTTGTTAGGAAAAATAATAATTTACAGTACCAGTATTTTGGTGTTTCCAGAAGTGTACGTTCATGTCCCACCTTTTTTAATAGCTGTTTCCATTCGAATGGCCAGTGACACTAATGTAATCCTCAGTTCTCGGATCTGTTATTGGGTTTTACCTTGTGTTAATGGGTATCGTGTCTGTGACGTTTCGCTCCACGTGCTGGGTGCTCCGATGAACACGTGGAGCGAAATGATGGACGCGGTGCCGAAAAAATACACGGTCCAACCTGAAAACACAACGGAGAGACATACGGCACTACAGCGAAAAAAAATCGATTTATTTGAATATAAACCTTTTCTTACGCTATGCCCCTCAATCTGTAAACCAGCCAACGACATCCACGGCTGGCCTCGCTGATAGAGCAGCCCCACGTGCTGATATAGCGTTGAAGCACACGATGCCCAACCCACACCTGTCCCTGTGCAGCGCTCTCGGCTCGCAGAGCGAACCTCCAGCCCATATTGGCAACGGGTCCCTGGTGGTTTGGGGGCGGGGGGGTTGAGGCCGCCTTCATATATAAAGCGTAGCTCTGAGGGCCACGTGCACACTTCCAGGACACCGGCATTGCTCGTGTGAGCGTAGCACGGAAGTGGTGCAGAGGCCAACACGCAGAAGTGAGACCCAAGCCGTAGAGCTCCTACAACCGAAGCAGAATGCCTCCGAAGTTTACGAAGAAGGAGCCCGCAAAGCCGGCGCCACCCCCCGAGCCGGAAAAGCCAAAGGAACCCGTGTTCGATGCCAAGGCTGTCAAGGTGCGTTCGCTAAGCGGAATGGAGATGCGTCTAATGTGTCATGCGGTGCTTCCTTTTGTCCGCGTCCATAAATCCATTTGCTAATGCACCTTGCAAGCTGGATACTTTGCAAACTGTTACGTGCGCAGTTTCAGCAAGAGCGCCGTCCTTCAGATGTTCTGATTAAATATGCTGTTTGTGTCTGCGGGGCGCGCGGTTTGATGTCCAAATACAATCATAATAGAATCATGGTCCATCTACCAAACAATAACAGTTGGCAGTTTTCCAAAACATAGTTGAACCTTTTTTGTTATCAAAGTAGAGATCTCTTTTACATTCATTGTGTGAGCCGATAAATGAATACAATTAAGGCAATGTAGCATGAACGCAGTAATTTCACAAACCATAGCTTATACGTCCTAATGCACATTTAAAATGTAGTACTGTAGGCTAATTGCATATAGCCTTTTTGCATGTGCGTATCTTCATGGAAATGTAATGTGTTTTTAACTTCACATAAATACTTGAGTGACATGTTGTTCATAAAATAAATTCCTCATTTTGCAAACACAAGTGTTTGATTTTTTTCTCTATCTTTAACAGGTTACTTTCACGAAAGAACAAATCAATCGTAAGTACGGTGACATAAGTAGTGACAATTCTGGGAATGCAAGGGGCTGTGTAAGAAAATGGGAAACTGTAATTTAACATCGCGCTTCGAAGAATCGCAAAGAAGAAGAAGTAATTAATTCGACATCATTATATTAAGCATGCTGATGATGCCGAGATTTTAAAATACTTTAGTCGTACCCGCAAACATTAACGATGTGGAATACGGAAACAAAATGGCTGTCCAGGAGGACTTTATATGGAGAAGACATTCTTGGGTGAGAAGGGCTCAAGGGACAACCTCTAAATACCCCGACATAACCATACATGCTCACGGACAAAACACCCTGACAAGTGGTGAAATATGGCAAGGAAGTCCATTGCCATGCTGATGCATGATGACAGCTGATGGTGACAATCACTGCCAAGGCGTAGACCTTTAATCACTCGTTGCTGATTAAAGTTTAATTTCCAACGCGGATCAACGTCACGGCCAACGATGCAAATGCATAATGTCGGTGAATGTCGACATGCCGTTTTATGTTTTTCAGAGTTCAGTGGCACGTTCGTCCTCTTCGACAAGAGCGGTGACATGAAGGTCCCCCTCAACATGGTGGGCGATGTCATCCGTGCCCTTAAGTTTAACCCCACCAACCTTTCAGTCAGCATCGTCCAGGGGAAGCTCAAGCCTGAAGGTGTGTTTACAGTGTGTCTGTATTTACTTTAGCCTTTTGGAGAAGAGCAGGACCACCGTAAGATCCTCGACCAAATACGAGTGGACAGAAGAGCAGCCCCACTCTGTGCGATGGGGTGTCCTGTTAGGAAATAGTTCCCAATTGTTCTTGGTCAAACAGATACCATCATATAACTTTGCTTCCCACCTTATCAGGCATGAGGAGAGATCTAACGTATTATAAATAAATTACATAAAGGCAACTAATGGCTACTCGATACTAAATCTACTGTTCGTGTGTTACTATCTATTTCAAGGCTCCGTCATCGTATTGATGAAAAATTGTCACCTCGTTTAAACGAGATAAATGGGTAGTCAAAAATAGCAACACTTCTATGGATATCTTAGCTACGGCTAGAAACAATATTGTCGGAATTGTAAAATCGGCCCACTATGGGCGCTCTGAATGCGCATGTAAATTGGTGGTGTGGTATCTATCATATCGCTCTTAAATGTCAGCACAGTGCCACACAGTGGCAATTTCAATCCATGCACAATGGTGTGAGCGTCCTTCAGAGGAGACAGTGTAGTGGTTCCCACTCTTTCTGGACCCGTGGATGACCGTTAATCCTTGATTGAATATTGCAGACCACAGTTCACCAATAGCATATACAAAAACAAATCTATGAGTACTGTTAAATGTTGATTGAAAAGTTATCACATTCATTCACGTGTTTGTTATCGATTCACCTGAAACATAAATTGTTGTGCAGACAGAACAGTAAAAGTATTTTGTTCAGTAAAAAATAGTCGTTTCTGCATGTCAGCAGATCATTTTCCATCGGCCTGGTGGTCGGGAGACTATAGGTTGGACAACATTGGTCTAGATTACCTATCAAAGCATGAATTATCTCTTTAAAGATTGATATTGCTCGGAATGGTGCTTTTTTCCATAATACGTTGCGTATAATGGTAAAAACTGTTTCAATGTTGATGTAATTTCATGCTTTTTTTTTACAATATAAAATTTAATAATTTCATTAAAAAAATACTGGCTGTAACACCTTCCCTTCTGTTGCACTTTGGCCCCACACCCTGGAAATATCCACCCCATTGACCCACAGAAATGGAGGGCAAGATGGTGGACTTTGATCAGTTTGTGGTGATGCTCCAGTTTATTGTCAACCTCAAAGAAGAAGGAACCATGGAGGACTTCAAGGAGGGTCTCAAGCTCTTCGATAAGGAGGCCAATGGTACAGTGCTGGCCCCTGAGGTGCGCCAGTTCCTCGTGACTCTAGGTGGGTAGACTGTTTCAATATCTTGACTGTGTAGTGCACACTTTTTAAATGTGTAATGTCCTGAACAGAGGCGTTAAACACGAGTTACTTTTAATACATTTAACAGCAGCCTACACAACCATTCAGCACATTGTTGTGTGTTACGTTCCATTACTCACTTTTAGCCCTGTGTTTTGATTGATATGCACAGGAGAGAAAATGCCAATAGAAGATGTGGATTTTCTCATCGCTGGCCTAGAAGATGCAGAAGGATACATGAAAATCGACGGTAAGAATTACATTCCAATTTGTTATGGTAATTTGTGACGATCCAATTCTGGGAATATTACAGTTACTAATACCAATAAAGCATTCAAACATAGTATAATTTTAGAGAAAGACAATATTGATATTGGGACTTAATTATTTACAATCTTTCGGCCATCCACTTCCAGATGAAGTGTGCATATAAATGTGCATACAAATTGCAATATGAACTGAAATGCACATCTTGTACAAAGGTATTCTTATCAGTATTGATTTTGTTGGTCAATGCAACTGGAAAAACATCATTTTTGTAGTATATACCGTATATAAATGTTAAAATATGTTTATTTGTCAACATTATTCATTTGTGTCTTTTGTGAACAGAATTCATCAAGAGAGTCATGGCTGGTTAAATGGATTTTTTTGGTGAGTAGAAATTTGAGGAGATGAACAAATAACGTTACTAGTTCTAAAAGCACCATTTATTACAATGTCGATAATAATGATGACTATGTTAAGATGTCATAATTATCTGCCATGATCTAGCCACTACTGGGTGAAGGTCTCCCCAACCTAATCCCATTTCTGATGGTCTCACGAGGCAACAATCCATCTTGCTTCTGGACATGAGCTGATTTCATCGCTCCACCTCCACGGTTGACATCCCATCCAATATTAATCTCGATCACCTTCTAGCGACGTGTCCTAAGCTAGGTAATATGATGCATTTAACTTGTGTAACCTGATTTATGTGTCAATGCATTAACTGTAAGTAAGATTTGTTTTGTTTGTTCGTTTTGTACATTGCATTAAATGCGGCGTTTTCATTTTGCAGGCTTTAGAAGAAAACAAACTTGACCAACAATGTATTAAAAGGACAGCGAGAACAATTAAAGAACAATCCAAGCGTTGCCATCTGCTGATGCATTGTCCAATGTACAGATTATTTAAGCCACATTGAGTCAATCATGAAAGGGATTTTAATGAATAAACCAATACACACCGTAATCTGTCCAGGGACTGTTTTCTTGAATGTTAAAACTTACCTGTGTAACAAATGAAATTGGAATAGTAACAATCTCCCAGCGCAAATGGAATAGTACGTTTACATTTTCAATTATATTTTTTTGGTTGCAATTGACATTTTCCTAACAAATAAACACAAACGTCATGTTTGCGGACAACATTCGGAAATATGCTGCCGCAGTGTGTTCGTTTTACACAACTTATTAAAACTAAATTATACAACCGCACATGCATCCACGTGCATTGAGCAGATAGTAGGTAAACTTTTCCTTTCGGGGCGGGGGGGGGTATTGAATGATTGTGGTTTTAGATTTACATGTAAATGTAATTATTAGAATAGAATTGTATACTGCACTGGTATGAGCGTGAAGAGCAGAATCCCAATGAGACAGCATGCATTCTGTTCTACCAGCGACTCACCTCCAGACACACAGCCACGCCAATCATCCCACCAATCGCATTGCTACATCCATCCATTGTCAGAAACCGCTTAATCCTGTACAGGGTCGCGGTGAGCCGGAGCCTATCCCGGCAGACACAGGGCACAAGGCAGGGCTATACCCAGGATGAGACACCAGTCCATCATTGGGCATCGGGGGAAATTTGGTCCGCAGTGGGACACGAGGAGAACATGCAAACTCTACACAGAAAGGCACCCAAACCCGGATCCGAACCCGGGTTGTTCTTGCTGTGAGGCGGCAGCGCTATTTACCCCGCCAGCAATCGGGGATTAATTTCTCACTCCTTATATTCCGGAATGTTGCTTGGCTGGTTTGCTATAAACGTATTTGCGTATTACATTTAATAGCGCGGGCGGCACGGTGGCGTAGTGGGTAGCGCTTCCGCCTCACAGCA
>JAZEWU010000001.1:6949688-6978047 GCA_036362915.1 Geotria australis
CATCGTTTCTCTGTGAAAAAGATGATTGATCCTGGATGCAGTGGTCATCAAGTAGTGTATAGAGTGACTTGGACATTCACATTTGGTAACAAACACAAGAATGAAGCTTCTCTCGTGTAGCCAAGTGGGGGCTGCAAGGTATGGATATGGATCACAGCTTCAAAACCAGCTTTCTAACACGATATCGTACTTTATGCGAGTGAAAGCATTGAGAAGTGTTAAAATAAGGGGTAACATTCATTTAATTAAAATACAGATTTTGTGCAGCAATATTAACCGAAATATATTATTTAATGACCACAGATCATCTTGCAAAGACACTAGCATGGTGGAGGTGGAAACATTAGCAATGAAGGAGAAACACGGAGAAGGAAGATGAAGATAGCTGAAGGGACAATTAGTTAGCTGGCAGAGAGAGAGGGCAGAAGAAATGAGACAGAAGCAAATAAATTACATACTGTTAAGAAAATGTAACGCGCATATTCAAGTCATCAATAGCAGGAAAGTAAGACCTCTCCATATACAGTGCTACCAGATGGATTTGGCAGCAGCAAACATTGACGACTGCTATATATTGATGAGTTATAATCAAGACGAAACGGTATATGGTTGTGTTTTTGTTTCACAACTATGTGCTGGGATGCCCACATTTGCTCAGATTTTTGACAACATAATAGCACACATTCAGTTCTCTCGAGCTGGTGATTTAGATATATATATTTTCGACATGTACCAACTTTTCTGTTGGGGTTTCGCGCCATGTACAGAGTTGAAGCACTTCGGCGGCTGTGACTAGAGAGACGTTGCCATCTAGCGTTTAACTGTAATATTACACGTGTTGGAATGCAGTCACTGGCAATTCAGCAAGGCAAGGATTTGCACATAACATGTTTTGTGCACCAAAGATATTCACTGTCTTGTCGTTCATTTGTATTTGGTGTGCTGTTGACCACGTGTCACTGAATCTAGAACAATGCATTGCAGCATGAAACCGCATTTATATATCAGCACCATTTGCCATTAACTACTGTTGGAAGGTCTATCATATTTTCACCATCCTTTACGGTTCTGTAACACGTCGTAGCTGACCTACATTAAAGGTATCATAGAGTTGAGATTTTCTTTGTTGTAAGCCTGTTATTAACTGACAGTCCACTCTTCTTCTTTGCGATTCTTCGAATCACGATGGTCAGCATCTGGACATCGTTGTCTTTCAGCTCGGCCTCGAAGTGTTTGGTAGAATTCGCAGGCAATACCAAGTGTTACCTGACAGGAATCACGACGTGAACGTTTCTACCTTGACCCCCACAGTCCACTAATACAAATACTGTACAACGTTTCTGCACGGGAGACAAGGGGTAATGTATAGGGTATTTAATTTGCGTGGCATATTTGTGAATTTCGTTTATTAATTGAATTGCTCATTCTAGACAAAAAGTGAGACGAGATACATATGTGGGCATCTACAGATTTAACTATTCGGCTCCCAGTCAGGCAATGATTCAACCACCCCTGCTTTAAATTGATTTAATTACCGATGTTGAGGTCTTGGTCTACAAGACTGGCTGTTTCTTCTCATCCATACTCTACTTGGCTCATGATGGATTCTTAAACTGCATTGTGGTAAAATATAAATTTAGTTTTAAGGGTGAAAGAGTAAGACAGTACTGTATTTCCTATACGAGTATTGAATCCTTCAAGGAAATAATAGAACATAGATTATTGTACTGTTTTATTATATGTTACCAAGATGCAGTCCACATTGTATTGCAGTTTTAAAATTATTGTTGACTGGCCTTTATGACGGTCTGTGGCTACCTAGGCCAGATATGTGCGCTGACCGCTAGATGGCGATTATGATGCGATCAGCTCCGAGCCGAGAGAACAGCCTACAGCTGATTGGCGAGATCCTCTGCAGACTTCTCATTTGACACGACCAGCCAAGAGGAAACATCTCGAATGACACCCTGTCACATTATATATACAATCAATACAATTTACTAAGTTTTGCCATCTAGTGGGCTGGTTGTGACCTCACAAAGTCTGTCAACCAATGTGAGGCCAGGAAATTATCAATGACCAAACGCATGCCTAGCCCTATTATCTACATAGATATTGTTAATTTTTTGTGGGAAAAAAAGATTTTAAAAGACAGCATTTTGAACGCCCAATTAAGTGCTAAAACGCAACATGTTGAAATAAACGCTATGCAATTTTACATGTATATACATGTGTGTTACGTGCGCAGTCATCCCTGTAACAGCCACGATGTGTTGGAATCCGAGCATGACTTTGCTTTCGGACATTGCGTGACCGCCTCGTACCAGCATACAGTGCATAATTCCAATGCCACACAATTTCCTGCAGCCGGCCAGCCAGTTGTAGCTAGGGATAATGACTTTAGTGCGCTTGAAGCTGCTCAGAGGATTATGTTTGTCGATGTACAATCATGCCCTGCACGCAATTAAAGCAGCTTCATATCTAGCTGAGTTTGTGTCGCATTTTTGAACGGAAAAAAAACTGCATGAGTATCATTGAGGTGGCACTATATGTTAGTCTTTATTATTGCTACTTTTACAGTATATACAAGCTGTGACATATCATCTTCGAACCATGATAAAACAAATGTGTGCTACTGCATTTAAATTCGTGCAAAAATAAGCTAGAGGCAATGAAATGCAGACATGTGAATAGTGTGACCGGACAGACAGTATCACAAGTATAGATTGAACCAGAAGCCAGGGTTTAAGCAGCAGTGAACTACGATTTGTGTATAATTATGATCCGTAGGAGGAGTGTGCATGTGTTAATTTCGAACTGGACTGGCTTAACACCTCGCTGAGAATATTCCACGTAACTGGTCGATTGGAGTAGGTGGCATATGACTAGTAGCCGCATTGACAGTGAGAGGTATACTGGATGCGATGTACCGGTGTAGTATATATGTCATGGCTCGCTGACACGGATAGACCCGGCGGACATTAAGCCCTGATTTGTACATACAGTGTTACGATAATTCACAATCTACTAAGCGTTTCCTTTGATCCCCTTTAAATCGACTTCCTGAACTGTAATGTCTATGTTCAGCTGCAAAGGCAGCCATGACTTCTCATTTCTGTGTTTCGACCTTCTTAGCCACTTACATCTGCTGATCATCGTGGCCTTGGAACCTTGGAGAATCCCCACCTTGGTATCACAGAAACATGGCAAATTCAATTATCATCCGTTATGATATTTCACTCCAACAGACTCAGTTCGATTGTTTTGTATGTATTTTTAAAGGATTATACAAAATGTATATATTGAAAGAACATTTTCTTTAAAAAATATGTGGGCGCGGCCATTACTATGAAACGCTAGCAATCGATCCACGCAGCAGTCTATTCTCACCACCGATCCAAATCGAGAGTTTAATCGAACGTACTGACGTTTACCTGTAAAAATATACTTTTTATTTTTGTATTTGGTCACTTACGTGCAATACGGTGTAAATGGGGATGTTTTGATTTAGCTTGTTATTTTATATTTTTGTCAATTCGCGTGTTTGTATTGATTCCCAACATCGATTACCTCAAAATTCTGGGTCTGTACGTGCAATGCGGTGTAAATGGTGGTGTTTTGATTTAGTTTGCATAGTTTTTTAGTTTGTATTTTTCTCAATTCGCATGTTTGTTGTGTCGTAGGAATCCCGTCGAGAGTTTAAATTTTCAGTGGATATTTTTTCTTTATTAAAAATACGCATCTATCTGGCAGCAAAAGCTCCATTATGAAATGAGTCGCTATGCAAGCGATTCCAAAATATCGATTTCCAAAATCGATTCCCAGTCTCGACTCCTCAGGCTACATCCGGGTCTGTAGTGGAACCGGATCCCACCACGTAGCTTTAGCGGAACCGGATCCCACCACGCATTTATCGGAACCGGATCCCAATACGAAAAATCAACAATCATGAATCTAGCCGTGAAAACCTACATCCCTAAATTGGTAAGTATATTGTCAATGAGTATTCGGTTCGTGGGTATGTGGGTATACTGCCGGTGAGTATGTTGCCAGTATGTAGCTCGCGCCTGTGTGGTGTTGTAAGAGCTCGGAATCGACCCGCTCGGTTACTCGAGTGCGGTATGCATGGCGGGATCCGAGTTTTCGCCCCCGTATTTCCGTAACAGACTGCAGGGACAAGTGTCGTTAGCGAGCACCTGTGAAGGTCGACATAGCACATGGGGGGGTGGGTAGCCAGCACCACGACCGGCCGCCTTTGTCTCCCTAGTGGCGGTGTTTGCACAGCGCACCGGGTGCTCATTTGAGGCTGGGTCGACCTAGGGAAGGCCCAGGACCGGTTCAGAGAATCGTCGCTGGTGGTGGCCGTGAGCGGGATTCGGGCTCGGGTCGCCGGGTTTGGGGCCCAGTGCGCTGGCCACTGAGCCACCGCTCCATACAGAGAGACAAAGACACACAGAGATACATAGAGACTCACATAGAGACTCACAGAGACACACAACACTAACCGCCATTCGCCACTAACTGGCGGTGACCTTGAGGCTATCACGCAGTGTCGAAGGCTCGCTGACAGGAGGTCATGGGACAGACCCAGGTGCCATGGGCTGCCTGCTGTGCCAGGCTAGGTGCATGAGTATAATTTAGGCCGCCATTCTCAGCCCGTGGGCCGTTAGCGCCACCTAGTTGTCCGTGGAAACTATACTCAAGTGGGCCTTGAGGTGAACAAGTTTGGGAACCCCTGCTTTTAGGTGCTAGAGAATGGATCACGGAGGCGGATATCACAGAGCTACTTCTGACAACGAGTCAAATGATGTATCCTCCATAAGGCAGAGTAGTGGTTGCCAAACTTTCTCGGTTCACGGCGCCCTTAGTGTATCAGGATTGTTTTCCACGGCGCCCAAAGTTAGAAAATGTATGGCATATATCGAAAATTTGCAACATCCCGCAGCACTTTGGGAAGCACTGCAGTAGAGGGTAGCACCATCACAACCGCTATGTTTCCACGTGCTTCTGCCACCCGGCCACCACTGTGTTTGTCGTATAGGAGTCAAGCCATACTATATGCGGAACTGTATTTAACATGTTTGGTGAGAATAGCTCTCCATAGCTGTCCTTTCGGGATATCCGTGTCAATCGTTCCATCTCTGCTTCGCGACCTTACCTCTCCCATGTTACATCATAAGGCGTTCAACGTGATGGGTGTTTTGTGCACTCATTAGTGACCGGGTTGAGCTCATAAAGTCACTATACTTAAGAACCCTGTTTAATCAAAGTCAGCAGCCTGGATTCGAAACCATGGATCTGAGCCTGCTGACCTCTGAGCCACCGGGTCACCCCTTTTCAAATTAATCTTAAAGGCATTTGAGAATAATACGCTGTTCTAAAATGTCTGCCCAAGGACAGGACAGTGGGGCTTCCCATCCCATTTTCTGAAATGTGAAGGCTTTTTCTTGTGCGGGTGCGGCGTAAGAGGGGTTGTTTGCCCTTGAGACTACCACACGTGTGAGCAAATGCGCCTTAAGTGTAACCGCATGTGCAGCTGCGTCCACGGTATCTCTGCCCAATGGTGATCGCAGCACATGATGCTGGGTGTGATTAACGTCAAAACGCATTTTCGTGCCCTTTGCCCTTGCAGTCCTTACCGACAGCCATCATGAGGGCAGGTTATCCCAGCAGTGTCTATGCATTGTATGGGCCTGTTTGGGTTTGTCTTGTATATGGCCAGATGGATATACGTTATATTTAAATATATGGAATATTAATGAAAGCAACGAATGCCATTTTTTCCGAGAGGACGTCCACCAAGGAGACGGAGCATGGACATCAATTCGTGTGCAGGTATAAGGTTGTTTATTGCATCGCAGGATCGTGGGAGCTGGCAGCAGTTTGGGGACCCATTTATCCAGCAGTGGATATACTATAGCATTATTATGAATGCAAACGTTATTGGAAATATAATGCTCCATTGCAAAGGGAACATTATTCTCCTGTAATTATTGATGGGCATCTGTTGTTGCTTTAAAAACACAACTCAAATAATAGTATCGTAGAGAATTCCTGCGCTACTAGTCATGAAACCATTAGAAATCTATACGGAAAATGTTAACCTTTCAGCTGGAAGAAAAGTTAACTATTTTCCACTATTCACAATTATAAATCAGATCAGACGTAGACCAGCATTACTTATTTTGCCACTCATCAGAAACAATATAATCAAATACCCAATTGCCAAAGTGTGTGATTGAGGTTTGACGTTTTACTTGTTGGAGACATCGATGTTCATGTGCATATGATGGACCAACAACTGAACACGACAGAGCTCAACTCGGGCAGATGAGCACCCAAAAATAACCAGCATATGCCAACACCGGGGTCTGAGACAAACGGAATTTCGATCCCCTATATGTCCTGTACATATGGCAGGATTGACAATAAAGTTGAAATTGAATTGAAAATATTAATTTGTACTAGTTACTCTGGTGATCAGCGTCACCAGCGAGTAATGGCCACCCACCGCCCCCCAACTCCGAGTCCCCATCTGCCAGACTGTCCCCCACACCCGCCATCTTTTCTCACGTCCCCACCCACTTCCCCACACCCCGCCCTTTTCCCTGACGCCCCGCCCTCACGCTCCAGTGGGTCCCGCCTCCCACACTAACCCGCCCCCGTTTCTAATCACTCCCCCGATCCGTCCGTTGTCAGAAACCGCTTAATCCACCTGTACAGCATCATGTCTCTGTGGAAAGGCCACAACTGCCTATGAAGAGGTGGGTGACAAGCACCACGCCTGGCCGCCTTTGTCTCCCTCGTGGCAATGTTTACACACCGCACTATGTACTCATTTGAGGCTGAGTCTACCTAGGGGAGGCCCAGGACCGGTTCAGGAAATCGTCACCGGTGTTGGTGGCTTGTTATCGTGATTCGAACTCGGGGTCCCCAGGTTCGAAGCCCAGCGCGCTAATCAACTGAGCCGTCGTTCCCCACTAACTCCCACCCCGCCTACTTATAAATCCCACTCGCCCTTCTCACGCCCCCTTCCGGTCCACGTCCCGCCCCTCTCACGCCCCCTTCCGGTCCACGTCCCGCCCCTCACGCAACCTTCTTTCCGAGCTCCCATAGCCCTGCCCCGCCTCATTATCTCCTCTCCCCGCCCTCTCCCCCCCGAGGCGGTTTGGCGGGAGCGGATCACGTGATCGGCGCTAGACTGCGTCTCCCTCACGCGCCGCAGGCAGCAGGTGCGTGTTGCCGCGCTCTGCCTTTTTCTGTGGGGATTCGTGCCGTGGTATAAAGTTTATTTTTTTTATAATTGTTATTGGTCTGTGTATGAAAGCCTGCGACTGTGTTTGTTTTACGTGTCGTCGAGAAACGTTTGCAGCCGTCGCGTTGAGTTTGTTTGTTTTGTGTCGTTGCGCGAGAATTATTAATGATGGCAAATTGTGCGTGCAGTGATAAATTTCACGGTGTCCAAACAAATTGGATTGCATAGCTCGCTTTGGTTGTCGCTTCGTCCCCGTTGGGTACGCGAGCGTCACGTGAGCGGTTGCCAGCCAATGGGAAGCGCGTATAGTGGTGCGGGTCGCCTATGCGGGCTAGGGAATGTTAGGGCGGTGCCGGGAGCTGGTTTTGTATGAGCGCTTTTTTGTAATGCTGATAATTTGTACAAGTACAATTTACAGGCTTTTCTAACATTGAAAAAAATCACCCAACATGTTAGGAATGTCATTCAATTGTGCGCATAATGCACGTAGAGTTTGGCGAGCTTCGTGTGTGAATTTGTATATTTTTAATTCGCGATTGTTAATGTGTCGTAGCTCGTTAATGCGCAAGGCTCATTGGGCAAGCGAGGCTTTCGTGCACAAATAAACTAATTTGTTTATTGAGTTGAAGCGAATTGAATGAAGGAAAATTGCTTGTTTAGAATGCATTTGTGGCATTTAAGTGCTGTCTTATCATTTTGCATTAAACATGCATATATGGACGTTATAATATTTATTTATTAAGGAATCCTGACTTGAGTTTTTATACAAATTGTAACCGGCTCCTGCATTTGGGACGTTTGACCGATTGCCAATAACGATGGTTTGGCTTCATGTTGAAGGAAAACGAGATTCCGTGCTAAAGATTCACAACCTACTTGCGACGCCGTTGGGTTTGGGCGTTTAACATGATTTGTGATGCATCTACCCACGTCCCAAATTGATCGATGACAGGTGTGCGCGATTGCATATTGAGAATAAATATTTTATGGATACCTGAGATGGCAAAGTAACGATTAAAATAGATATATCGGTGGGTACGGAGTCTTACATGTAGAAAGACCGCTTGTAAATCTAAAAGGTTATTTAAATTATCAAATAAAGATGGAATGGTGGTGCAGTGGTTAGCTCACTGCGGAATCTGCCCTAACCTGGCGACCGTTGATGCCGAGTTTGATTTCTGGCCACGAATAACAAAAGTAGTGTTACCCCGACATGTATGCGTGCGATTTATCTGGGTCTTCCGGTTTTCTCGCACATGTTTGGCCTGATTGGCCAAACATTTCTATATAGGGTCCTTCTCGAAAATTCTTGAGACTCGGTAAGTCTTTCCTGAGTAGGTAATGGTACAGTAATTATTATATTACTGGCCATATTATTTGTGAGTATCCTTTATAACATTGTCTAGCCATTTTATAATGTATTTCATTACAGTATGTATGATTCAATTGTTTAGCCTAACATACACCAATGTGTTTGGCTATGTTAGTGTCATGTACCAAGCTTTCAATCACTAGGACTTAATTGGACAACCATGCCTTATCATCTTGGGGTTGTGTGAGTACAGCATACTGACCTGTAGTTAATGCAATAGACAGGATGCAAACCACTGTTTCACGATTGAAAAGCGTTGCACAGTGACGCCCTTTGTGATAAATTCCTTGGCGTTGGACATCATTAAAATTTATTGGTAGGAACATGTGCTTTTTTGTATAGCAATTTCCTGATTAAACTTCATTTTCAATAGCTAATCCTCTTTTTCTCAAACCACTCGGCTTAAGCTATCTCGTGCTCTCTTCTTTATTGTTGTCTTAACGAAAAATCAAGTCTTATTTATATCCAGACTAGGCACTGATGTCCACTACATGCACAGACAGTTTAACTTGCTTACCTTAATTAATGGATTTGCAAATTTAGAAATTACTATTGTTTAAAAAAAGATGAGATTATGCATAGATTCTTTTGGATGTGGGATTGGCATTACTTCCTATTTCAAGTAGTAGCTCTTTTTCGCTTATATTCATGGTCTTTTAGCTTATGTATGGTCTGAATTTGGGTACTGTCACCGATTTGCACATCCAGGATATTCCCTGTTGTAGGGTATCTTAACCCTATTGATATGTTTTAATGTTCTGCATCATACTCCATCGTGTATTGACTGTAAGAGCTTTTTGGCATGTCTTAATGTTTAAAGTGATTTCTCCAAAACGGTCTCTAAGGAGAACTACATTATTACCATTAATATTATAATGGCTCACAATGTTATCTCTCAAATCATAACCGAATTTTGTTTGGCTTTGCCAAGCTGTAGATTCTCTTATGTGATGTTTTATGTCTAAAACTATACACATAGCCTTGTTACATAATTAAAACGTGGATTACACACCAATGAATATGTGAGGTTATATGTTTACATGAGAGGCACAGCAAAGGAGAGCATAAATTGTGTTAAGCCGGCTAAAGAGGTGGTATGTTGCCACATAGCCATCTGTTGAACCTATTTGCTTTTAATCCTCATCAGGTTTGTGAAATGGTTTCATTTAGAAAGAGAATTGGTGCTTGTTATATAAGTTGGATTTATTTTTGTCCACATGGCAACAGTAAAGGTCTTCTTGGAAAAAAAAGTACAAATTCAGTTTTCCATAATTGTCAAGCTGTACAATTAACTGGATTTGTTGAAAACCTAAGGGAAAAGTATTTGGAACACCAATATCTATCTGCAAAACACTTTCAATTTGGCATATTGCTTTCCATATGCAATTGTAATATGAAACTTTTCTTGTATTTTCTTTTTCAGACAGTGTTTATCCCCACTAAAACATCCAGACACAACATGTAAATGGTGTCTGCAAGATGAGTTGTCCAATTATCTCATAAACAAGAGGACACAGGACAGCCTATTTAAAGCTTAACATGTGGCTCTGCAATTTCTTGCTCATACCACTGCTAGTGGAAGGGGCTGCACTGGTACATTGTAGGGAGCTCTAGAGAGCCCCTCTAAAGGACATGTATGTGGCTTACTCTTACACGCTGACCAGACATGTTGGAATTGGTGTCATTACCCACACTTTAGTACACCATACACGATCATCCCATCAACCAACTGTGGTGCATTTAAAAATGCGCCCATGGATCTACTGCCCCACTAAGAGATAGACTAAAACTGTCAACCTTGTATTGAAATGTGCTAACTGTTACCACACAGAAGCATTTGAGTCTATGGTATATACCCATATAATTATAGCTGTTTCCAACCGTGTTTTATGTGCACAACTGGTACTTCCTTAATTCATCTTTCAAGCATTTTGCTCAAAATGTAATAGATTAATCATTGGTAATGATTCCAAGCACTGTCAAACTTCATGTCAGTTTTGTTTGCTGTGCGTAATCAAATAATATCCTTCCTGGAGTTAAGTATTGAATGTCTATTTATCCATGTAAGACTGTCTTCTTACTGTACCGTGCACGTTTGTGTAGGACAATTTACCGCAAAAATCAGGAAGCTGCTATCAACAGCACAAGAGACATAAACAATCACGTGTCTTTTCACTGTTCTTGTCACTTACATTTTTAACACATTGGAATGATTCTGCATGACTAAACCAATCCTACTGGACAAGTCTACACAACTTGTGTACATTTTTGGTCGTGAAAAACGCATTTTTCATATTTCCAGCAATGTACTAATATATTTCCTGTTGACTGCTTGTGTTGCATACATGTCGCATGTGTATATTCTAATTCTGTAAACATGGAGTAATGCCATATTGTTTTGCATAATGTTAGCTCCATAAGGGCCAACACAGCAAGGCCATATTACAGCTAATAAAACCTAAAGACATTGAACTGAACCGGGAGTCATATTTGAATCCTACATAAGAACACGACTTTATTATTAAATTACACTAAGTGCAGACCATGTCTGGTTTGCCTGTGCATTAGCGCGGTATGAAATGTCCAACAAATTGTATGGACATTTCCTATATGGGAAGTGGTGAATTTTATCAGGGCAACCTGCCTTGCGAATGCTCCTATCTAAATCTCCACGCCGTTCCTTACAACGTCATTCGGCATGCACTGTATGCAGTCGATTCTCTGGGAAATGCCACTTTTCAATGTAGCGTTTCTCCATTTTATTCCTACAATTGTAAGCTCTTTTGTACTCCGGTTTCCTCCCACCGTCCAAAGACATGCTGCCAGGTTAATTGGCGTACTGACTAAATTTCCCCAGGTGCCCTGCGATGGACTGGCGTCCCATCCTCGGTGTTCCCCTGCCTTGCGCCCTGTGTCTGCCGGGATAGGCTACGGCTCACCGCGACCCTGTACAGGATTAAGCGGTTTCTGAAAATGGATGAATGGATTTTAATAGCTTAAAATAAAAATAAAAAGTATAGCAACGGCCTTGCTTAAATCTAAAGCAAAAATGGATCTCGATAAAAACACATATTAGCTTCATGCCTTTAGTTGCTTTAGCCAGCAAATATAATTGAAAGTTTCCCTTGTAAAAAAACATCCATGTCACTAAATTATGTTTAACACAGCTGTACCCATCTACTAAGTTTATTAGTTGTCAGAACGATTAAGAGAACAATAGCCCACCGATTACTATGCAGCCTACTTACTGCTGCCAGCCTTTCTGGAATATTCAGCTGCTCTTGCGGATGGTGAGCTGATTGATCCTCCATGTGAGAGGTTGATAAATCTACCATATACATACAGCAGACAAGGCTCCCATGAGAACATGTTTTAGTCTAATTGGGTTGCTGCATTAGTTATAACGAAAAGCACAGTTTAAAAGAGTGAATCACTCACGCATGATTTTCATCCAAATTTTTTTTTGTTTATACTGCAGTCGTATATGCCACTTATATTAATACAATCTAAGTGAATTGCTTTTCACCTTAATTATTTACACCTTGTAAAACTAAATGGTATACTTTTATTACAACATTTAATATTCCACTGTCGTACAGTAGTTTTAATCTACATACGAGGTATTTTGTAAACATCTAACTTGAGCTTTCCAAATTGATAATTTATCGCGCATTATTGGTCTGGTGTATTTAAGATGTACAGTTAATATAACTATATCAGACCTGATATTATTTTGGTATAATGACTGCCATTGTGCTTTGTTTTACCCAAATGATTTTTAAATGTGCTATTTTTTTCCTGAACGTTGTGCTGTGGCTTCATTTAGGAAGAGCAGAAACCATTTGGCAACATGGCTGAAGAAGGAGATTGGCAGCAGCTGCAGCACAAGCTTCAGCAGCCCATGGCCAGCAGTCCAGGAGTCTCACCACTGGGGCTTTCACCAGAGGGAGCTGATCTTCTGTCACCACATAACATCTCTGGAGCCAAGGAGCATGCTGTTGGCACACCTGAGGCACAAGAGAACAAGACCTTATCAGAGACAGAGAAGAGTCCTATGCATGAAAATGGCCCTAGCTTACCAAATGTTAAAGAAAATGGGGTTGAGGGAAGCCTATCTTCAGTTAGTGCAGTATCGCCATTAAAAATGGAGAATCAAGGTTTGTGCAGTGTTGGTCAAATCACTTCTTGATCCTGGTTTGCTGCACATGTTGTCAGGCATTCCGTAATGTAATTTCTGCTGTCAGTTGTTATAGCCAGTAGTTATTAAACGCCTTCAAAAATGACATCATGTATCATAGGATGCCCGTTAAACATGTTTACGACCGTATCATAATGACCGCAATATTTGAGTCTCATAATTAAAATAATTTACACCTACACACAGCGCTGCACATTGAAGCTAACAGAGATTCTATCAGCCAACAGATAATTCCATTTGATGACTACGGTAATTCTATACCATTGGTTTCTGTTGCGTTGCCCTCAAATTTCGCTTAGCATCAATTTTAAACTTCACATAACAGAATGAAGATGAATCTTATTATTTACAAAATAAAACGTAAAATTATGCACTTTCTATTGTTGACTAATCTAACACTATAGTGCACTGCAGCGACTGTTGAAATGCTTGTTTGTATTCAATTATGATTTGACTGGAGTATTCCATTTCTTTAATGTATTTTAACATGTTTGCCAAGTTTATTTTTTATATGGCCTACTGTAAATGCAATATATATTCTGTGCAAGGCTAGATGTTTCTATGTTGAAGGGGCTTTTATAATGTAAATGTTTAGCTTTGTGTAAATCCACTGTTGGATGAAGGATTCCCCATGTAGGCCATGTGGATTGTTTGACCATGCTTCACCTACACTGGTCAGTGCGGGTTGGTGAAGGGGGGGGGGTCACAACAGTTTGAGATATAATTTGCTACTGATGTTAACCGTGGCCGAGTATTAAACTCGGGTTGCCGGGTTTGTCATGCAGTGAGCGAACCATTAACCGATTTCTGAACCCTTTTACCGGCTCATTTAAAGGCTTTACGCAACGTCACACGCACACTGAGGGATTTAGATGTAGCTGGTAAACATGTTTTTGTTAAATATGAACACAATGCACAAGGTATTTAAAAAATTCGGGGTTATTTTGCAAATTGCTCAAATATAGGGCAGCCTTTGCATGCCTACTGTACTCTGCAAAGAGTGACCTCCTTGAGGCTGCAGCTGACGTGAGCGTGCATTCATTACTGGCTCCCTTGCTGCTCTGCCTGGCGCTCCAGTTTGCTGGGGAGGCTGCTTTAATATACAGTGGAGCTGCTGTTGCCATAGCAATGCGTTAAAACCAGAGCGCTTGTAGACAGATCACGTGGCCCACCGTACCAGACTGACCTCACTCGACATTACGGCTGTCTGCAGCCCATTGGTGACCATCCTGCTGCGTTTGTATGAAATGTGCTTCATGGTCCCTGGTGTGCGGGCTTTGTATATCCCAGGTTTGTGTCCTGCGGTGCTGACTGGAGGTTTTGATAATTGAGGCCCATGACACACAAACCTAGAATATGTAGGGTAGCACGTTTGTATGTGTGAATTATGGAGCACCTGCTCCTTGCCCATTTCCAAGAATGTGTAGTTGAATTCTGCATGCAGACAACTACGTTAATTTTGTATCAGTATGACAGTCATTAAAATCAGCACACATTAAGTATGGTATAGATTGTAATTCTACAATCAACATGTTGATTGTATAAATTAGGTCGATGCCATCTCTGAATCAAATTATTCAGCCATTTCATTTTGCCTGCACTGCTTTCAAGGTCTATTTATAATGCTTTGACAATGTCTTTTTATCCAGTTATATCCAATTTAAACCTGTAAAATTGTAATACAAAATTAATGTTGCCACTACTGCACATATCTTTTTTTATGCTGAATCAAAGGGTCACCTGTATAATGTGCATTCATATGTCAATTATAGATGGCTGATAACACAGCCTGGTAATGTGACATGCATTGTCGATAGATTGATTATTTATTTATTCCAAAATATAGATTTATTCTGTTTATGACATGCAAGGTAACATGAAAATATTTAGTCATTTACCTATAACCTTAACATGCAGACAATGTGGAATGTTGTGCCTTTTGCATTTTTTGGGTGGAGATTGCGTGCAGTGGCGTTTTATATGATAAAATAGTCCAGTGGATGGATCCACGCCGGGGTGAAGCAGCACCACCTCGGCTGTATTGTTCCGCAGATAAATTGGAAACGCTCACCATTTTTTTCTCTTTTTGTTTCCCACCCAGCCACGGCAGTGCCAGTCCACCTGCCACCATCACCACCACTGTCTCCTCCCCTGAACCTCTCAGCTGCTGGGCAGATAGACGACGGTAAGCAAGAGCTTGACCACTGATTTTTGTAAGGCTGCAGAATTATATATATGTCCTGAATTTCACTTGTATCTCTCATGATGAATTTGTTTAAATTGTAGATAATATAAATATGTTTTTGCATTACAAATGTATGGTATTTGTGTGCTTTATAACAATGCATATCTAAATAATGTGATTATTGATTTCTTAAGTGTAAATGCAAAATTCAGCCATGTTTATCCGTTTGGAAGATTGCATGTAATAAAAGGAGCTGCGTGATTTTTGCAACATTGGAGATAATATCACTGCAAAATAAGAATATAAATGTGTTTTTAAAAATGTATTCCAGTGCGAACATTGTCAGTTATTTAATCGTGATAATAACCATATGGCGAATTTTCCTGCAGAGGAGATATCAATGCATGGTATGCCCATTGTGCAAAAGGGCGTGTTCATATTTTTTGTATTGATGATCCCCAGTCTTGATCGTCAATGGAATTTTAATCTAGCGTTTTTGGCCAACATTAAAGTATAATCGAATACAAAATACTTATTTATTTGCTAATGTGGGTCAAGATGTTACCGAAATGAAGTCCCTGCTGGTGTGTTCTTTTTTAAACGTACTGTACACTAAACTATGGCCTTCACCTCTTTAGACAAAGAATGACAAAGAATAATAGTATAAGCCCGTATTGGAATAACCTGCCTGCAAAGATATACTGGACTCCACATACGCAAAATTAGGTTTACCTTAAACATCAAATTAGCCATAAGGTTTGATAGATGTAAGGTTATGGAACATGATGTAATTTAATTGCTATTTATTTCTACCATTAAAACAATGTTTAGTTTGACCTCAATCTCATTTTCCCATTTTTGTAAATTGCCCAGTTTTGTCAGATTTTATATTCGCAAGATTGATGCTCTCGAGGAATCTAGATGGATCTGCCACTTTCTAAAGTGTGAATATTGGCTAATATTTTAACATTAAAAACTTTACCTCACACGCATCATACACGTGGTAGCCAAGAAAATGTGACATCTTGCTTAGCTAAAATTATATCTTTAAAACCCTGGTATTTACACTGGATTATGACATTGTGCTTTTTACTGCTATTCTGATCTCTTTAAAGATGTTTTGAATTATTTTCTAACATCTTTACTTGTCCAGCAATTGGATAGGTTCCATGCAAGTGTGTAGTTTTTCTCATCAAAACTTCCTCATTACCAAGTAATATGGTGATTAAATCTCGGCACGTTCATGTTCCTTTTTACTCACGAGTTTAAACTGTGACCGCATATGGCATCATATGTAGATACGTAGAGGCATTGCAAGTCAGCGTGTGAATTTTTTTTTTAGGTTAAATATAACGTGGTGTTTGGCTCAGCCAAGATTGTCATTGTAAACACCTAGAAAGCTACCTGGGTGAAATTTTATTTAAGAATGATGCCATTTCATTAACATTTCATCTTCAACGTTATATTGGCATCAGCATCATCAGCCATCTCTCCACTGTTGGATAAAGGCCTCTGCATGCCAATTCTGTCCTTCGCCGTGCCAGTCAGTGTTGCCATGTTGTTTTTCCAGAAATACGGTAATGCATGAAAGGGTTGGTATGTGCGGTGCATATTAATTGACTCTGTTTAATTTTAATGCATTGTGGATGTGTTTGCACTGTCACGTGGTCCTCATGGTCCACCACTCCTGTGCCTATGTAGACGTGTCTGTCAGCAGTCCAAGCACTGAGCTAGGGGCGCAACAGAGCCCAGAAGAACACATAGAGACTGTTCTTCCAGAGACTGTTCAGGCAGGACATCCACTTAAGGAAGCTGAGCTCTTTGGGGAAGTGGAGAACCCTGAACAGCTGTCCCATGTGTGGCAAGAAGGTGTGTCATTTTGAATTGCAACAATCATGCGCTCTGCAGCAAAGGGACTTAATTGTTAAAATATCTTTGTTTAAAATTGCCCAGTGCTGCAAGCTTGCTGTTACATCTATGTACAACTGCTGCATTGTCTTTGGTGATTATATTTGTTTCCTTTCACTGTGCATTCATTTTTTACGGTTAGATTTGAACATTGTTTTGTGCATTGTTATAACCTCATTGTGATGCCTGAATGTTGGTGTTTTTCCCTTGACCCTTTTATGATTTTCATTAGATACATTTGCCACTAGTTCATCCATAAAAGCAGAAGAAAAAAAGGAGCTGCAAAACAAAGTAGAAAGCGAGCAGTTTTTTCCCAGTTGTATAGCAGAGCACACTGCTGAGGCCTACACCAAGAAGGATGCAGGAAGCCCTGAAAGTCCATCGCCACTAGAAAAAGGTCTGAGGTGGTTGCTGATATTGTTTGCAGATCAATAGAGCCAATAATTCAATTTATGTAATATATTTGTCAATAAAGCCTTGTGTGTTCCTGAGTGTGTAATGAAAAGAAACGTTTAAAAATGCATCGTTGTTCCCCACAGGGAGCAGACCTCAAAGTGAAGTGGTTTCCAAAGATGTATCCATTGAGGAGCCAGCGTTGAGTTGTTCTGAAACAGAGAAGGTATACATCAATTATCCGCACTTGTAGAAAACATTGTCAATACGTTCATTTATTATTAAGGCAAGCCTTCTTTAGCCACATCAGGTGGCTTATGTTAATTGGAGATGAACTGTCTAACACCCATTTATTTCCACTCACGTATTCATTTTTAAAGTTTGGAGGTTTGAACATCATTACATCTAGTGAAAATAATATTTGTTTGTGCAAATTACAATATTTCACTTGACAATGTCCACATTCATCTTGTAGATGTTTACTTTTTAAAAAGTATTTGGCTGTACATATTTCGAGATGCTGCACAGTGTATTTATTGTTCAGCATTTATTGTATGTTTTAAAGGCTCAGAATAGCAACTTGTTAGGGAAAACATTCAAATTAATCTTTGCGTCTTCAGTTGTTTTATTCTGTGTATGTTTTGTTTAATTTTCATCATAAAATTGAATATTTTTCGTTCAAATAATATTTTGTGCCAGATATTTCATTTTGTATTTTGTTGCTTTATTGACAGTGATTACTTTTATTTTTTGCATGTTGTTTGCTTTACTTTCCGTTGGAAGACAACCGTTTCAGTCAAACCAAAAAAGTTGCTCAAAAGCTCTGCAACATCAAACAAAACATCCAGTAATTGCTCCACATTATTTTATTCAGCAAAATTGCCAAGCACCCAGTTGCAGGGTACATCTTCTCAGACATCAGCAACTTCAAAAGTCTCAGAAACAACCACCAGTAGTAAAAAAGTGATAACTACAAGGCCACGATTCTCGGCAAATGTTGCATCCAGTAAAACTCCAGCAAAAATATTGGATTCGACTCAAACTATAAAACCAACTACATCTCTTTTAAAAAATACCCCCAGTGTTATACCTGATAGACAAAGGTTGACACATTCAAAAACAAATTGTAATAAAACTAGGCCTACAAAAAATGTGTCTGAATCAGCAGAGTCTGTGAAAAAAACCCCTGAAAAGCTTGAGTCGGTTGATGGTACACCTAGAAAGGTGCCCCTTAATAAACCTGCAGATGTGAAAAACGTAACAAGCTACAAGTCTAAATTATTTACTCCCCATCATAATCGAGCTAGCAAATCTGAAAGCACTAGACCAGGCACAGCACCTGAATCTAGAAGAGATTTTGATGCAAGTCCTAGAGCTGCCACCTTTTCTAAACTTTCAACCACTTTCACAAGAAATACATCTGTAGCCACTAGACCGACATCTGCCAACATCAAAGCTCACACGAAGGTAAGGGAAAAAAGCTGAAATCACATGCAATGGTGCTAAAACCAAGGCATGGGTCACTACAGTACATTCTTATCAGGAACATTTGTAACTAAGTTACAATATGCATAATTGGTTTAATCCCCGTTGATTGCAGAATATGTGAAAAAGAGTTTTAAATTGACTCTTTACTATTTGCATGAGGTACATTGACATGGATACTCTACTATACCCTTTTAAACATATTTTTTTACTTTTTCTGCTTTTCAGAAATCAAACATGGATGAGAATGCGTATAATCTAATTACAGTGAATTTTAAACACAAATACATTGTATGAGTGGTCTAATGTTTTGATCATAATAATTTTGTTACCTTCTTATTTTAGATGGTGTGTTTTAAGAATGTTATAAATTATATTTTGCGTCCTTTTTTAACACTTTTACAATTTGAACTATATTATATCTTGGTTAACAAGTATAAATGAGAGTCTACCTCATGTATGTTAATGAAGAACTGCTTTTATATAAAACTAATCTGTTGGCAGGTTGTAGACCTCAAAAGCCCAGTCAAGAGTCCAGCAAAGTATCCAGACCCATCTGCTGCCAAGCCATCTTCATCCCCACCCAGTGCTGTGAAACCAAAGACCCAGCCAGCTGAACCCAAGTCCAAGGCTCCCAGTTCTGGCATCCCAAAAAGAAGTGGTAGGTGATGTGGCTGATTGTCTGTGGATTTCATAAAAAATGTACAGTCAATCCAACACGTGTAAATTTACTGTTTCAACGCGATCATCAATGTTTTCCATGTTAATAAGGAATACTGTGTACAATGCCTTGCGACATTTTGGTGTGTGCTGGTCATCCTAATATACTGGATGTTTTCATTTGTGTGTAAATCACGTGAGATTTGAATATTACGGTGATTTTTTTTAAAGCTTGTTATGTAACTTTATCAAAACAGATCCCAAACTGGCTGACCAGAAGAAACTCGATTCTGTTCAGCAGAGGTCCCCTAATGCTACAGGTGAATAACTAAGTCACATCACATTGTTAAGAAAAAACATAAACTTTATGCACAGAGAACTGCATTATTTTGATTTGTAACTGTCGAGAAGTGGTGTTAATGTAACGTTCAGCATATTATAAATATGTGTAGCTGTCGTGTTTTCGGGTTGTACTATGTGTTGTTTGACTGAGGCCTGATGTTTCACTCTGTATACTGGCAGTACGACCTGAAAAAATATTGTGGAGAGCTATACATTACAATCGTAAATTCTGCAAAGTAGTATAAATGCTTGTCTTGACCAACAGGGGCTATGTCTGCACGAGCCAAACCTTCATTCAACAGAGACAAAGAGGAAAAGAAGGATAAGGGCAGTGGCGTCACCACCCCCACCACACCAGGGACCCCAAAAACAGGGGGCACCCCTGGCAGCCGCTCTCGGGGTTCGGGCACACAGCCTGCAACGCACCGTGTTGGCGAGAAGCGCATGGTTGCCCTGGTGCGTACACCGCCAAAGTCACCGGGGTCCTCGCGACAGACACGCCCCATCACAGCCGCCCCTATGCCTGACCTGAAAAACATCAAATCCAAGATCTGCTCCACCGACAACATCAAGCATCAGCCTAAAGGAGGCAAGGTGTGTCATTGTCTGCTGGTTGTGTACAGGTGTTTGAATTGCTCATTCGATGTTTTTTTAAATGTGCACAAAGTGCTTCTGAAGACTTCACAAGTCTCACAATGCTGCTCGTTATTTTTCTCACGTACTTTTATTTCTAAAAGCACGTGTTGGAAATAATGATTTAAACTTCTAAACCACTCCAGAGCTTCTAGCCATCATAAAAGTACACATTAAGGCACTGTAAATGATGAGAAAAAAATCACAACAGAATAATCGTGTTGGCCGGAAAACTATGAGTTTAAAACAATATGTAGAAATGTTTGAAAAGCACACAGCCTTTGTGTATATGCAAAAGCACTTCCTAAAGAAATGGATTGTGGTCATGTATTAGGTCACCTTCAAAATAAATTTGAGCAAATGTCACAGATTGACAGGTGGCAGGAAAACGGCGATGGACAACTGTGGACCAGTTTCTTCATGTTTAGAACATATCAGTATGGTATATACACCAATACTGCTGCATATTTCTGCCTTTGGACACCATATTTGTGGAGTGTATATGTGGGGTATATACAGTATGTAGTTTCCACCATATGTGATTTCGAGAGGCAGACTTTGCAGTGACTACAATGTGCTGATGAGTCTTAATAAGGATGAACCTGGTCCACATGTATCCATCTCTGTATCACTGCTGCGTGTCAGTCACATCTGTTCAACTTTATTCTGAGTGATTTACAACAAGAGGACCACAATACACTTAAAGAAATGCTGGTAGTGCATGGATATGCACAGAATCTGTTTTTCTACACCTTTTTGTGTGTCGTTTGAAACGTCAAGAAACACTGTTTGAAGTAACTGCAGCTATGGATTTCTTGTTTTAGTGTAATTGTATTAATTACATGGGTGATGTGAAAAATGCATACAAAGGCACAAACAACATAAATATAGACGCCCACTTCAGGTGTACTGCAATTTGTTTAACCTTTCAGATCAAGATTGAAAACAAGCCTTTGGACGTCACTCATGTTATGTCAAAATGTGGCTCCAAGGACAAGATCAAACACGCCCCTGGTGGTGGGAATGTATGTGCCTCTGTTGTTAGTCCTGGCATTACACGCCTGCGTGACATCAAAAGTGGCCTATTATTACTTAAATAAAGAGTTTAAAACGTCATAACTTTACCGTTGCGTCATGTTGCGGTCCTCATTTGTATTTAAAAACAAAATAGAGGCTGTCACTGTCACCCTTGCCAATTCAACACTCACTCAGATGCCAATTGTCTATTTGCATGTTGTGTCGCAGGAATCCTGTAAAGAGTTTGAAAGCTCACTGGGTATCCTTCTGCTGTACTAATAAACATGTAACATCTAAGTTGTTTAGCCATGCTTGGGGAGATACAGGTGCAAGTGCTGTGGCACATGTGTTTTTTTTTCTGCCAAAAGTACTTCTGGTACATAACATTGTTTTTGGCGGGAAATTGCAGAGCCGCGGCTATTAAACCACACTATTCTGACTTAGATAGTTATAGGCACCATAGGGCTCATCGGGTGCATTTTCATGCTCTGGTGGTCACGTTTTTACCCCAACTACTTGCGAGGAAAGTTGGAGTTAAAAAAATAGAGGTTTTTGTGTTAAATGGCAGGACCACTTTTGGGCATGGCAGTCGTGAAAGTGGCTCTCCATCCACCCTCAGATGAGAGCTCTAGTAAGGTTTTACTGCTGAATTGGCGTGGTTGATGTGGAGGGGTAAGTAGTTTTTGCATCACTTCAAACCAATGTATTACACTTCCTGCTGCCACCTTTGCATCCCACCAACGTTCTTGGGTAATGTCTTGTAATATCTGGGTAGTGGCTTTTCCAAACATCTTGTGGAAGATGAGAGCCACAGGGTATACTTCCTCCAGGTGATGCTTGGTTACTTGAGCATGTTCCTTATCTGGCTGGGAAGAGATTTGCTGTTTTCATACTACACACATTAGGATCAGGAGGTGGAGGACAGAACCGACTGGGCAAAGTTAAACAAAATAAAACATCTTGGGTGTATGAGGGTGGCAGTGATGTTTGGAAAATTAGTTTTAATACATGAGAAAAAACTACCTACATTACTTGATGGTTAAATCCTTGCATCTGTGTGTCCTAGTAACACATCTAAATATTACCAAAAGTTTGCGTATGATGTATGGGGATTTATGCGGTTACCGTTGAATTGTACGTAAATGTGTTTGGGTTACCATTGTATTGTCATTTAATAATGAACCTGTCCCACCTGACAAATTTCTGCAAAGAAGATTTAGCTGTAAGACACTATCTTGTAGAAATGTGTTGAGAGTCTGTGCGTGCGTCTGGCTAAATATTAAATATTTCAATTCAATAATAATTTTATTCTAACCAATTTAATAATTAATTGGCTAGTGATTTTTATGACAATGTTTCAGTGTTATGCTGCAAGTTCAATAGTGCACTGTAGTGTAGTATCCTAGATATTAGTCTTTTCTATGTATGTGCTTATCAAAGGATTAAAGCTTATTTTGATGTTTGTTATTTATTTTGTCTTAAACCTGAATGTATTCTTTGTTCAAACTTTAGATCCAGATTGTCAGCAAGAAAATTGACCTCAGTCATGTGACATCCAAATGTGGTTCAAAGGACAATCTTAAGCATAAACCTGGTGAGTGCTGGTGACTGCATTTTATCATCTCTATGTTCAAATACATTTTTCAAATAACATTACCGAAAATACCAAAAGGTACTCATTATACGAACATCATGTATGACATTTTATAATTTATATTGCTGTACTATGCTATGAACTTTGTTAATAAAGTATAGCTTTGTATAAATTTAAATAAGATGAAATCAACGTAATGTCTTGAAAATGTTTTAAATCCACGTGTACATAAATGGTCATAAAAGTCTAAATAAATGTATTTGTGGGAATACATTTTAACGTGTCAAAACTGGAATATTACAGAAAAGATGACAATGTTTCTAGTGAACAGTGACTGAGGAATACATCAATCAAGCTTGAACTTTTGTTCACAGATATGGTGCTGTGATTGTAGTCACATAGTGACCAGTGTTTCAAAGTGCTACCCCACTGTTGGATTTCCTGGCTGTATGTAATGAAAGCAATTTCAAATAATTTTGAAGTTGTCACTGGGTCTGGCAACCCAGGAGACATGTAGGCCTTGCTGTTGTTTAGAGAAGCATTCTAAATTATTTTAATTTGATCAGTACACAACAACATATTACTTAATTTCAGAAGACCATCTCCTGGCTGCATTGTTGTAACTATTTTACCCACTAGTTGCCCTTAAATATTCTGAGTGTGTTGGTTGTGTTTCATTTTATGTCAATACTTAGTATTTGTGCTCCAATGTACGATTACATTTGTGTTAGTTTTATTCATGAACGAGGCAGTTTGAAACAGATTATGTAAACACTCATTATTCTTGCAGGTGGTGGGCACATTTCCATTGAGAACCACAAGCTCGAATTCAAGGACAAGGCCCAGTCGAAG
Source organism: Geotria australis (assembly GCA_036362915.1). Lineage (NCBI taxonomy): Eukaryota > Metazoa > Chordata > Hyperoartia > Petromyzontiformes > Geotriidae > Geotria > Geotria australis. The sequence goes on from JAZEWU010000001.1 coordinate 6,973,583, forward strand.
GTTGGCTCCATGGACAATGTGGACCACATGCCTGGTGGGGGCGTTGTGAAGGTAGGACAGCTTCCTTAGCTGACCAGGACGTTCCGGCCTGCTAATTGCACATTGCATGTAGTGATTTTGAAAAAGGTAAAATATCTCAATATATAATTTTCTTAATTTCTGTTTAGAGTTGTACGTATTTTCCATGGCTTCCTTTCTGTGATTATGCGAAAAAAAACATTATTTATGGGATTTTATTAAATCATACCCTCATTAAACCTGAATTAGAAAATTAGTATTATTTTTGAGACTATTTTCATTTTATAAAATCATCTTGTACATTTCATTTTGTTTTCACTCTTTCCTGCCATTTTTGTTGTGTTTTTACCATGTTATTGTTTCATCTTTTGCAAAGTAATGTTTTTATTTTATAAGGATATGAAAGACGAAGAGTTAACAGTAGTCGAAAAACTCATAGCTCACTCCACATATTCCGAGGATGCTGAGGCAGAGCAGTCACAAGTAATGTAAGTATTAAAAAAAGATATTGAAGAGATGCTTACTTTAGTCTTAAAATATATCCAATTATGTCAGAGCATTGGGAAGCCTGGTAAAACCTTAATTAGGTTTCCAAATGATTTTTTTTCCATCATAAATGTGCACTGTATTTACAATTTGCAAAAAGTACAGCTTATGTAAAACAGTTGCAATAAAAAAGAGGAACACTACTATTCCATTATTTACGTTTGATCAATCCATTCATACACCATTTCATTTCTCTCATTCATTTTACGTGGCATATTTACCCTTGGCTCTTTAAAATAAAGTGTCATCATCCTTGCAGATTGAAAGCCACAAACTGAAATTCCGTGAGAGTGCCCGAGCACGAACGGACCACGGTGCCGAGATTATAACCGTGTCGGCAGACGACTCAATGGGCGGCTCCCCACAACGTCGCCACTCCAACGCCTCCTCCACCGGCAGCATAAACATGGTGGAGCCACAGCTGGAGACACTGGCTGACGACGTCACAGCTGCCCTTGCCAAGCAGGGACTGTGATCTGTCGCACACCAACACACAAGCATTCGCACGCACGCACATACACACACGCCAGCACACACTCACACCAGCACACACTCATGCAACCCCATACAGCAAGGGAAGTGTGGGAATATTATTGAGCGGTATAGCGAGTGCTATAAGGAGCCAATGTGTAGGATACTTTACACGTGAGGCAACTTCCAGTGCTGATGGGTAGACAATGTAAGTGTATTTATTTGCACCATTTTGCAGCCTGCTTACATGTGCGCATTGACAATGGACTGGTTGCAGCGTTGTGCCTATTGGCCACATTCTTCTCAATGCTGCAGATAACACCAATCATGCAGCTTAGCACAGTAGTTGGATGTGGCTGCTTTATCTTCACAGGGTGTGATGCTTGCTGGCATCTGTCTGGCCCATGTAAACAGGTTTTTGGATACTCTCAAATAACATGGTTGAGAAGGTTTTGTGTGCACATTTCATTAATAGCATGACAATATGATGGATATGTGAAGGCATGATATTGAAATGCATAAAGAGCGGTTTTGACGTGACACACCCTGTGCACTAATGCACCGTCACAGAAAGTATATTGCTTTGATGTTCACTTACATGCTATTTACGTTTGCACATTGTAATATCATGCATACCATTGCATTGGCTGCAGATTGCTGAGAGATGCATTCCTTGAGTGGTGGGTTTTGACACAGTTACAGTAGGAACCTTGTGCAGCATGTTTTATTTGAACGTGGAATGGCATCCTTTCATTGCTGCTATTTTATAAGTTTTAAATCATAATTACAATAGAAACAGGTATGGGAAAGCAACATAGTTTGCAGACTTAAGCTTAAAGTACGTGTGAAATGTGAATGCATTGTATTGGGTGCAAAACAATACCACCGAAAAAGTGTTATCAACCAGTGGATAAACGTCCATTTATAGTAACTTTTGACTTAGCTAAGGCAGTATACTATCTTGTAGGTAAGCAAACATGAACCGTGATAGTGGATGTTGATATTTGTTCACGCTTGCACATCAGCAATTCAGTTGAGAATGAGTCCTGTTTTAAAAAGGTAGTTGCCAATTTAACGTATTATAGTATGAGCGAAATGTAGCCATGTGTCTACAATGCCGAATTTATAGCTGAGAAATTGTTGTTGGCATCTTTTAAGCGAAGGAAAAATCAGATGTCCTGCATGTATGTAGTAGTATGTGACTTTTTACTGTTAGATTGGTATGGCTGTAGCTGAGTGGAGTTAACATTGTGCGTCATGTCATTTGTGGTGCTGTTGTGTAACTTGCCGTCAAAAACTGCACCTAACATAAGCCACATTGAACAATCCTATTTGTAGTTATTACACATTATCACTCTTCATTCTAAACACGATGCAGTTTAGCATGGAACTATAATATTTGACTGATCTTGATTGCCAGCTTTGTGATTAGCCTATATTGTGGTGTAGGTTTGCAGGCATTCTCAATCATAGTTCTGTAGTCCTTTAAATGATGAGATGGAATAAGCATATACTGTACTAACACTTAGATTTGTTGCCGTATTGTTTTTAAAATCAAATGAAGAATGACAAGGGTAATTGTACGATGCGTTTTATTTTGTTGATATGTTATATTTGGCCATAGTATGATCTGTTTTATTTGAGTTTAATGCAATTCATGGAATTTTAACACTGGAAACTTAACGTCACCTTTCACATGTCGATTGGTGGACATTGTATGATTTGCTAAAGCGCGGCATGAAAAGCATTCCGTGCTGAAATGCAATTGTACAACCCACCATTAGACATGTTGAAATGTCTTCAATGCTTTATAGCAAACTTATAAAGTAGGTAAGGCCGTGTCCTGGAGATGATGAATATGCCATTGAGAATTGCAGAATGTTTGCACAACAAGTTATCTAAACAATTACTTTATTTTAAAAAAATCAACAATTGTTATGTCATATTCTGATAGAAGATTATGGTGATTTGATGTAGGTTCAGGCTGTCAGTGATTGTAACAAGAGCAACATCTTTACTATTCCACCATAACTTTGCCTTTTTCACATTAAGGCATCCAGTCTGGAGAAAATAAGCCAATTGTGTCTGGAAACAATGTTTACAAGATATATAAAATATACCCAAAAGTCAATTTCATACTGCACTGGCCTGATCGTGTTTTCACTTCAGTGAGCACACTGGGTAATGTTTCCAAATGTTGCAACCGAAGCAAATGCCACGTGTTTTGAAAATTAAAGAATGTTTTAGTAATAGGCAATATAGGGTGGAATAGAGTGTTAATGTAAGGTGGAAAATGGAGTTGGATGTGCCACAGCGGGCTACAGGTTGGTTGAAGAACAATTGCCCTAAACAAGTACGTGAAGGGAAACACGGCGATTGGAGTAAAGGACAGTTCTGACCCTTCTCCTTCCCAAGAAATGTGAAGAAACCGAAGTGCTTACTGAGAATTGGATTATCTGCGTGCACATTGACTGTGGCTTTCCCCTTTTGCCGTGTGATTTTATCCCTGAAGATGTTATTTGCACTTGTTTTAATTAGTGTGGCTTTGTATGTTTTGAAATAAAGCTGTTCCTCCACCTCACGCTGTTGTGTTGTGGTGTGCAGCGCCACATCCGGTTTTCCACGTGCAAGGCGATGCAGATGTACACTAAGACCCCGTTTGTTGATCCATTGCTGGATCAGGGGTTCCCCACGCCGTACAGGTTGTGAAGGTTATTTCGCCATACTTCACGCTGGTCAGTGCGGGTTAAACGTGGAGTATCACATCGTTTTTTTCATTGGCCACAGCCAACAATATGCAGAGCAGTTGCCCATTCAAACAAAATCTGGGATTAATCCTGCTTAGATTCCGAGGTTTCATGGGATCGGGCGTATTCCGGGTGATTTGGTACAACATTATAGACTGACATGACTGGCTATGCTTTCGAGCCCATGCTTTTATAGCTTGTTTCAACACGTTTGATATGTCGTGTCTATGTAAATCCGTGGTTATAAGGTACTCTTCAGATTGTGACAAGGTATTCAAAAGTTGCAGAGGTTTTTGGGGATATTCCACAGGTCATGTTAGCAAAATATTAAGTTGTTTATTACTTTGCATACGATTCATTTTTATTTGCCTGGACAGCACCGAGTAAACCAAAAAGCTAAATTCGTCAGATAATCGGAGCAGTTACCGCGCCTCGAAAAATATCGTAACTGCTTCCCCCTACTGTTAATTATTGTGTACTTGTGCCAGACTGCATTGTGGATCTTGCTTGTACAGTATTACGTGGCAAGGCTTGTCTTCTTTAACTGCGGGGCTTATGCGCGTATTTGACCCTACTTCACCACCCTGGTCATTGCGGGTCATTGCTATTTTTTCAAAATAATCTGGCTATTATTAGCTTAACTTAAATAAGGTTTACCCTCTAGCCACGGTTGAATTTTGATA
>JAZEWU010000001.1:6978133-6989396 GCA_036362915.1 Geotria australis
CAACGACGTTGACCATACTTCAACAAATTCTTCTTTGCGACACATTGAAGAGCTGTGTTTCGGAACATGGGAGAATTGCGCCACCTACTGACATTACAATCGTTAAACATACCGAATGCCACTACAGCAATTGGATCGTACTTGCAATATATTTGAATACAAGCTTTTATAAGTTGTCAACCTCACTGAAAAACGACATTCCCATAAGTTTGTTTTGTGTTATTTTGCCCCTTCGAAATTAACCAAAGAACAGAAAACACCGTGTACTCCAGCACTGTATATCTACAACATGAATGGACGTATATACATTGACCTCTAGACTGACTTTTGGCTGCTCTGGAAACCAGGTTTTCAAACAAAGCCCTCTATAGATTAGCTGTTGAACCAGACCAGTGTGCACAGCCCCTTGAGCGTTTCGAGCGCAAACCCATCCCGTCTATAAATTATTCAGCGGCACTCGAAGCATCTCGGCACAACCACAGCGTGAGCGCATAACAAACGAGGCCGAAATAGAGCAAACCCCGCCACGCGTTTCCGCGCACTGTTCGTGACGAGAAACCTGCGCGCGCGGTACGAACTGAATTGTCCTCTTCGCTAGTGGCATGTGCGTACCAACACCGTGAGATCCCATTTTTTTTCAGTTTCAGCCAGTGTAGTAGCATCCCGCAGGGCAAACCCCCCACCGTTGGAATGCGTGGAACCCGCAGCTCCCCACCACCACCACCACCACACCACCTCCTTTCCTCGTCCTCCAGTCACCGTCCCCTCCCTCGTCTGTCCTTCCCCTCCCCTCCCGTTCAACCCAGCAGCCGCTTGACCTCGCACGAAGGGGAGCTTCGCGTGTGCCTTTCCTCCCCCCACCCCCTCGCTTACCGGACATTCCCACTCCATCGCCAGCCACGCGGGAGCTGCTTGCTGGCCGTTCTTCTTCTGCTGCTTCTGGACGCGCACGGAGTGTGGCCAGGGGCCAGGGAGTGTCGGCCAAGCTCCTGATTCCTGTGAGCACGGGGTGAAGCAGAATATACTGCTGTTTCTCCTGTACCACTTATGCTATCGCTGAATTATGTTGTCGCTCGCGCGTTTGCTCGCGCCCAGTAAATATCACCCCGGCTGGTGGATTGTGAATTCTGCTGCATCAGCCTTCGGTGCTTGCGCGTGTCCTGTCTATTCCTGTTTATGGTGTGGCTGCTGAAGCTCGTGGTATTGCAGCCAGTGATTCTTGCTGACCCAGCTGGTCTTGCTGAAGCCAGTGTGGTAATGAAGGTGCTAAGGTTGTAGGGGGCTCCTGCTGAGGTCGGTGACTGCCTTTAATACAGAATCCAGCGGTGTCTCTCAGGCCATTGTTCTCTTGCAGCTGAAGGCTGGCTGGTCGGCTTGGGATGGGTTCGGAATGTAGCGGTGGACCTGAAGCCACGGTCTTGTGTTTTCTTGCTGATGGTGCCTACTTATGAAAACGAGGTGCCACTGACGTCAGCGGTGCTACAGAAAGCCAGTGTTTAATCTCGCTCTTTTGCCTCTACCGGCGTTAACCTTTGCTAGCGTTGCTGCAAGTGTTGTTTGCCGCTGAAGCGAGCACAGTAATGCTAACTTAGCCCCTCCGTCTATCACCTGCATCTCCCCAGCGCTGGCTATTGTTGGTTCCAATTCTATTAGTGTTGCCGGTGCGTTGTACAGTACGGCCCCTGTTGGCTAAGTGGCTAGCAGACCATCTGTCTGGCTAAGTGGCTTGGGGACTTTCGCGGCTGGTGAGTTCTGGATGGGTGGGGGGGCATGACAAGTTGAACGCATGGCTGCGTGGCTTAGTAGCGGCCGAGCGGGTTGGGTTTATGTCGTACAGTAGCTTCATAACCAGGTAAGTTACCATTGATACCAGCCGGGAGCCTCTTTTTCAACTGAGGTATGAGCGGAACGTTTTGAACTTCTTTTTATCTGACTGGCTGTGTGAGTGGCTCGCTGGCTCTGCCTGTCTGACTGGATGGACCGAGTCTAATACAGTGGATGATGTGTGTGTGTGTATTTGTGTCTGTGTTGATATTTACATGGCACATGCATGGTATGTAAACAACGTTTACGCGTCCGTAAGTCAGATTTTCTGCAGCCTTTATTACAATTGATATTCCAACTTTTTTCGGGTATCAAAGCTCGTCGTGTGTCTTTCTCACCAGTTGTTGCTCAATTTGACCATCGTCCACCCAGTCTCGGAAGGCCTCAAAGGCAAACAACGAATTGGGAGAGTGGGATTATAACAAGATGGTTAAATGTTATCAAATTATACTCCTTGCTGCCGCTGTGCAATCTGCTGCTGCTATTGCGCAATCTTTTACCGCTGGTGCTGTAGGTGTTGCCGTTCATGCTGCTCTACATGTGTTTTTCTAGCTGTAGTCTGTAATTCTACATCAAGCAGTCCGTGAAGCGTCGCAATATGTTAGCAGTACGTCTGGACTTAACTGCTGACCTTTACCGTCCTTTTACATTGCCGTTCCTAATTGGTCGTTTTCCTTTGTGGTTGACGGAGGCCGGGTGGTAGGAGGGGCGACTTATACAACTGGTAACGAAGTTTTACGCAATCATAAAGTTGAAATATGAGCACATGCATAATGTATGTATTGTCAATGCATGCCTAAGCTCACAGCGTATGCATGTTAGCATCCTACGTATACTAGGATTATCCATTGATAGATGTCCCACTTTTCAATGGAACTGTTCTCACAGCGTATGCATGTTAGCATCCTACGTATACTAGGATTATCCATTATCCATTGATAGATGTCCCACTTTTCAATGGAACTGTTCTCAACAGGTCATTGAATATTGTGTAATCGATTATTTCATAACTTTTAGAGTTTAAAGGTGTAATATACATGTAAAGTCTATATGAGATACATGTACAGGCTTTGAATGAAAAGGTACGGTATATAGATTGATCCAGTTAAAAATACCCCACTGATTTATGGTTGTCTTTTTTTCATTGAAGGTTTTAAGCAAATTATACCTGCTAAGTTGTGAAAGTGCGGGAGATGAGTGTTGAAATCTGTAATAGGTGCATTCAGATTTGTGGGACACACGTTGAGGCTTGAGTGCAGAAATTGCTTTCCAATCTCTACATATTATTTGAGTGGGGTATCTGTAAATGTAGACAAATGCATTTTTAGCAATCCACTGCTGGGTGAAAGCCTGCACTCCTTGTGTAGTTTGTCTAGTTTGGCCAGACACTACTTCCCCACATCAGGCATATACAAATGCACGTCTAGTACAGCGTATGCATCATAGTATAGCGGCAGTGGTAGTAGAAATCATAGTGTGCATTTTCTTTACACGCATTTATCGATCTGCTGCTGGATGACGGCTGCTGTCCCCACGGGCCTTGAATAGCGTACGTGTGTAGTTTTGGACATCCCTCTTCTGCTGGCACAGCTTCCTTGTAGTAGCGAATGAGGCTTTCAAATGGGTTAGGTGGGGGATGTCTCAACATGATCAGTTTCTTCCTCTGATCCTTGTTGTTTCAGCTGAACCAAGTCTCCAGTACAGTATATATGTCCTTACCATGGCACTCCAGCAACTCATTCAACCTCATTCATCAACTTCGTGATTTTTATATTTTATTTATTTTTGGAAATTCGCGTGTTTGTTGTGTCGCAGGAATCCCACAGAGTTTGCAAGCTCACTGGGTATTACTGCTGTAGTAATAAACATCTATCTAAATATAACTTGTTTGGCTAGACCACCAATTTCACATTTCAATTTCTGGCACTGTCTTTACAAACCCCCCGCACCCAACGCGTTGACGCACTCAGGCCAGATATGCTTCGACACACTATTCATATTTATTAACGTCAGTTCATGCCACGATGCCCAGATATTCTCGATAGCCTCCTGATATTGTAGCCGCGCCAAAATGCCCTGATTGTTGGCTTGTTTTCACCATCTGTTTCGGCCATCAGCTGGCCCATGGTCCGAAGTAATATGCCTATAACGTGGAAATTACACCGTGGTTCATGGGTTGCAATAAAGACGTTGTGTTTTGTGCCAAAAAAACCGTGGATTTTTAGCCAGATCGTCTAGGTTCACGTTGCATTTGCCAGTATTAGAAGTGCTTTGTGATTCCAGATGTGACGGGCACACTAATCCTTCAGAAAAGGGCAAAATTATGATATGAACCAACAATACTGCAACACAGAGTCACACAGGATGTTTTATTTGCTCTATAATCATATGTGGTAGAGCCAAAGGTTTGTACATATGTAAGTCCGCCCCAAGAGCACTGGGTTCTAACCCTTCAAAAATACATTGTAACTGCACAACACTGAAGCTTGTATGTCTTATCTCAGGTTTACTTTCCACCTATTGATTTATTCTTTGAAACGGTTAACACTATGTCACCTTAGTATCCACGTTTGCACTACACTACCATCCACCTTCTTAAGCGCTTTTCTGCCTGTAGCCTGATGTCAGCCGAACGTGTTACATGCTTGGAACAAGATCTACCCTAAGACGGGCACACTGCAACCCTGTACAGGATTAAGCGGTTTCTGACAACGAATGACTGAATGAATAGGTGTTTATTATTACAGAAGAAAAAAAATCCCAGTGAGCTTGCAAGCTCTTTACGGGATTCCTGCGACAAAAACAAAAATATATATAAAAATAACAAATTAACCAAACAAAAAAAATATTTACACACAACATTGCACATAACCGATCATATAAACAAATAAAAAAACATCCATACATTGCGATGAGAAAAAAAACTAATTGTTGTGTCGCAGTAATCCCGCAAAGAGCTTGCAAGCCCTGCGATGGACTGGCATCCCCATACTCGGTGTGCCCCTGCTTTGTGCCCTGTCTCTGCCGGGATAGGCTCCGGCTCACCGCGACCCTGTAGAGGATTAAGCGGTTTCTGAAAATGAATGGATGGAGCTTGCAAGCTCACTTGGTATTTTTTTCTGCCGTAGTAATAAATGTCTATCTATCTATCTACTGTGTGTGTGTGTTGCGGTTTGTCCAGCAGGCGGCGAGGAGCTGCGCGGGCAGCTATGCGGGGCCTCGGCGCGGCCAGGCGCTCGGACAACATGGCGGCGCGCAAGAAGGACGGCGGCCCGAACGTTAAGTTCCTCGAGTCTACGGATACCGTGGCGCAGTTCGACAATGTCCGCCAGTGGCTCGGCAAGCACTACAAGAAGGTGAGGACACCCGGTGACGTGATGGGGAGATGCCGGGGGCTGGGGGGTCGTCTGGCCGCGGCGCGGGACCGGAGAACGGGAAGCCTCCACGTACCGGCCCCCAAAGCAGCCGCTGCCGTGTGGTGCTGGGCGCAGCCTGTAGCAGGCCGCCTATTGTTCTCTATCGCCGGCCGCGTTGGGGTTGTCGTCGGATTGTTAAGGCGATGCTTTCGAGATGTTAGGTGGCCGCGGTTTATTGTGAGTTGGGAGAGGTGATGGAGGGGGGGGGACGTTTGAAGCTCTACGGGCTGTGTGTTTGGTCGCTGTGAGGGAAACGCGCGGGATCGTGTGGAGGAGATGCTGAGTCGGGGTGTTGCGTGCTGCCGTTCTGTTCGTCCCCGGGTTTCTTCTCCCGCGTTTGTTTGGATTTGCTTTAGTTGTTTTGTTGGTTGATCATACTTTTTAGACGTTCTGCGCGTGTTATTGTCGCTGTTGGCGTTGTCGGTCGGGAACAAAAGTGCCAATGGCTTATTCGCTGTTTACCCGGTTTATTGGTTAGATCGTGTTTTGTTTGTTGGATCGATAACTGATCACTTTCAGCGTGTTTTCATTCTACGGTAGTGGTGGTTTTGTCCCGTGGCTGTTTTGCAATGCAACCAATGAATGTGGGGGAAGTTAAGCGACGGAACCATCAGTCGTGTCGGTGAAGACTCACCATCATTTGGTTCAATCTTGCGTTTATTCAATTGTACTTTATATACTGTATGTCCAAAACCAATGTGTATTGTAAACACGTTTTTAATAGTAACTTAAGGTGCGATAATAGCGCGTTCGATATAGCAAGACGGGCCCCACTTTGAGTTAAAATCTGAGTTGAGATTTGAGTAAAAGTAACACCAATTGGTAAAGATGAAGTCAACATTGTTCCGGCTATGGAGACATCCCTCGTCATAGAAATGTGGAAACGTCAAACTGGCCAACACTAGTTTTAGTATGCGGAGACTTTCACTTTCAAAAAACACAACCGTGTATATGTACAGTATAAACATTGATTTCCAGTATTTTTCTTACTGTACTGTTTAAAACTGTTCTTGTGTGTATTATGCAGAGCAGTAATTTATATAAATCAGGGCAGTAATATGTCTGTAACCACATCATATGCGCCTTAAATCTAACCTACCTTTACATGTAGAGCCAAACATAACGGTCTCTTAGGTTTCCATGTTTGATGTCTGCTGTGGGTATTGTGCAGTCACTCTTAGAACAACAATTTACTGGAGTGGTGTGTGGTTTTGTGTGCAGTACATCCAGGCAGAGCCTCCCACCAATAAATCCCTGGCTGGCCTGGTCATTCAGCTGCTACAGTTCCAAGAGGAAGTTCTGGGGAAGCATGTCAGCAATGCTCCTCTCACTCGGATCCCGGTTAGTTTTGCATCTACCATGCCCTTGCATATTATTTAGAAATAAAATTAACAAAGCTATTATTATCGAGATAATAGGATGTTACTGGGAAAGAAGTCCCACAGGAATGGTTAGCAGAGCCACAAGCAAAAATAAATCAAGCACAGTGCACATAGCATGGGCATTTAACCATGAATGAACTCCATAAAACAAATGTATTGCTATCTCACAAGTGAAATGTGAAGTCTAATGTACAGTAGTGTGAATGAGATACTTATCAAAGTATATAATTGCAATAGGCGGAGACTACCCTATGCCATAGTGGTCATTGTGGGTTGGTTGTCAGCCCAAGACCTATTTAAATATCACTTGCCACTATGCTGATCATAACACCACTCCTATATACACACTTTACAGTTTAAGTCGTTTTGATTGTACTGGTTTGTGTTTTGTTTTGCAGATGAAATGTTTTATGGATTTCAAAGCTGGAGGGTCCTTGTGTCAAATCTTGGCTGCTGTGTATAAATTTAAAAGTGACCAAGGATGGTAAGTACAGTAGATATATTTGCAAATTACAGTAATAGATATTATGTGTGGGTTAGCATCTAAAGTCAGGATTAATTTAATAAGGAATTGCTTATTATGTTGTAAACGTTTGGCGTGGTGGTAACATTATTTTGCTACATTGTTTAATTTTTTTGTGCAGGAGGCGGTTTGATTTTCAAAATCCATCTCGCATGGACCGCAATGTAGAGATGTTTATGACGATCGAAAAACTGCTTGTACAGGTATGTGTTTTTGCCCAAATGTTTTTGCAAAAAAGTGTTAACATGTGCAGCAAATCTGTTTCTCATTTGTGGATGATATGTTTCTTTCCGCCCATACAGAATAATTGCTTGTCTAGGCCAAATATCTACCTGCATCCTGATATCGATCACAAGCTGGCTAGCAAGCTCAAGGATATAGTAAAACGACATCAGGTATGATTGATGTATACATGATGCTTTGGGTTGGTTCAAATGTGACTTAATTGTTGAAATGATTAACAAGTAAGTTGTATTTTTAGGCGATAGGTGATAGACAAGTTGTTTGAATATGCTGCTACAGTGTGCGTATCAATGTGTATCTTTCCACAGGGATCGCTAACGGATGACAAATCTAATGCTTCTCACGTGGTCTTTCCTCTTCCAGCCAACCACGATGAAGGTAAATAAAGTTACGTAATATGTATCAGTCCGTGTATTTTCATAGTTTTACCTGTCCATGTTTCTACTTTTAGTGGTGAAAAAAACCTTGCACATGTAATCAGAAACATGATCACTTGAATGCGTTTGCCTTCCAGATGAGTGGGTGCGACCTGTAATGAAAAAGGATCGCCAAATGCTTCTGCACTGGGGCTTTTATCCTGACAGGTAATTCAGACGGACTTGCTTTGTATTTGCAAACAGGCACTTTCAGTTTTATCTCCCATTTATTAAAATACGTTAAGAGTATTTTTGACGTATTCCTATGCTGGGTTTCCAGCTGAAATATTACAACTGGAAATGCACGCTTATGTGCCACCAACTATTCCTCCAGAAACAGTGCAGGGTGGATAATATTGATTTGTAAAACTTCCAAACGTGCAGGAATACATTGGCCAGAGGGTGGCAGTACAGTAATGGATTTATGAACCAATCTGCTTGCATTAGTTTCCTCTCAAACAAAATATTCCTTAAGATGAAAATGGAAATATATAAAAGTGCCTGAAAAATAAATTGTGTTTGAGTCCAATTCAAAACTACAAAATAATTACTGTACATGTGTTTTTGAACAGTTACGACACATGGCTCATGGCTAATGAGGTTGATGCTGAGGTAGAGGACATGCCTCCACGGAATGGGCCCTGGAAGGTGAGATATTATTCTCTTTCCTGTTAGGTGCAGGGGCTCCTATATGCATGTATTTTTACGTTTACTTTGAGATAGTTATTGATGTTGCTGTGTGTTGCCAATTCCCAGGTGCACGTCAAGTGGATTTTGGACACGGACACGTTTAATGAGTGGATGAATGAGGAGGATTATGAAGTGGATGACTCAAGGAATACTGTCAGTACCAGGAAAAAGATTTCTGCCAAGACTCTTGGTGATGAGGTGAGGCTAGATGCTAATGACATACATACTATTAGACGAAATAAAACACCAGAAGCATTGAAATGTGCATCTTTGATGGTGATATTGTTGTGATGTCAATAATCTGTAATTCTGTTTGAGTAGAGATTAATTCAATAGAAAACAATGATTGTTTTTGTTCCTGTCAGGCCAATAGCCCGGAGTCGGACCGGAGGGAGAGAAGAGGCAGCAGCATGAAAAAGCGCAAACGCTCGCCGTCTCCGCCACCCATTGACAACAAGAAAAAGAACATCAAAAAAGGGTTGGTATCTAACCAGCATGCACATCATCTTTCGTATTTTTGCTGCTGTGCATTTATTTTAAAGATGCATACAATTCTGCGTAGACAGTCACCATTTTAAAGCATACAAATACAGGTTGAAACCTCTAATGTGTCAAATTTTCATCTGGCCATAACATAGCGTCACAATAATGCTTGTAAAGGTGATCTGATATGAATATGATAAAATTATACTGTGTGCGTCATCTCCCGTCGATGCAATTGCAAGTGATGGCATCTTGTGCAGTATGGAAGATAATATTATTATCGCTAGTTAAATATTTCTGGAGATCATTGCATGTTGGAGAGCATTAAAGAATCTATGCAATGCATGATTTGTATTGCTTTACTAGAGGTTGTTTGGCATGTGTGTGTTTCGTCTACTTGGCTGCTGTGTAGGCCGGCTACGCCATCAGGTAAGAAGAGGGGTCAGCGGGAGGAAGACCAGGAGGACTCCAGTCGTGATGGAGACAACTCGTCACAGGCACCCAGCGTGGAAGAGAACAAGCCTCCCAAGACTGGTGAGTGATGGCTCTTAAGAATGTGTTTCAAAAGCAAAATATAAAACAGAAATACAAGGAATTCCAAGTGAGCTGAAGCATAGGACATGTACTGCAGAAATGGTGTTTACGTGTACAAATTGTATTCATTTCTCTGTTGCTAACCCTAATTTGCTACATACATTTCTTTTTTCCAATATTGTAGAAGAACAGACTGATAAGGCAGTGGAGACTATCACCAAGGTAAGATATACATTTTAATTTAACTGCCGAGACATACAAGTAATCTTTGTCTGAATTAATATCTGATTGATGCAAGGCGCTTCTATCGCTGACCCTTTCCTGGATGCTTTGGCTTTAACGGTTGTTGTGAAGGAGGGAGAAGCTGTGGTGGGACCCAAGCCTGATCAGGCTAAGAACCCCGACCAGTTGGAGGACAACGTAACTGACCAGATGCACCACATTGTCGTGCCCAGCTACGCTGCCTGGTTCGACTACAACAGGTGATCCAGTGAACTGCATGATGCAAACCGTATAATGCTGTGCGTTAACAGGTTGTGCAGTTGATGCCATTTTAAGATTATGACCTTGGAATAAATGCTGATTGCAAATGTATGTCATTCCATGCATCTGTTTTCCATGTTCCTTCAGCATTCATGCCATCGAGCGCCGTGCCCTACCCGAGTTTTTCAATGGGAAAAACAAATCCAAAACTCCGGAAGTGTAAGTATGCATTTGACAATTTATTGTATGCATGATGTCAATATAATTCTTTACGTTCATTGTATACAACTTTATTGAGTCGGTATGCGATCGAGTCTAGCAGAGGTCACTTTGCTTAATCGGTTTACATGTGGTGTGTGGACAGGTACCTGGCATACCGTAACTTCATGATCGACACGTACCGACTGAATCCCCAAGAGTACTTGACCAGCACTGCCTGCCGTCGCAACCTTGCTGGGGACGTCTGCGCTATCATGAGGTCACTACAAATAATAATTATTCTACATAAACCTTGACTATGCTAATAAGTTGGAAATCTAAATAACCTTTGTGGAATCATTTAAAATATCTTGTTTGGTGTCGTATTGTATGTAGAATTTTGTGTTTTCAATTGCAGAGCCCATGCATTCCTCGAGCAATGGGGCCTCATAAACTACCAGGTGGACACTGATAGCCGACCAGCAGCCATGGGACCACCACCAACCTCTCACTTCCACGTGCTGGTGGACACCCCCTCCGGCCTGGTGCCCCTCCAGCCCAAAACCACTCCGGTATGCTGCAGTATGCAGGGAATGGAGCAAAGACTACAAACACAGTGACCTGTTTTTGATTCCCAGCAATAACTGATATTAATGGCGAATGGTATCTACACCAGTCCCAGTCCTGGCTCCCCCTCCACCACACTTTGGCCACCAGAACTGACCAGTGTGTGTGGCAGGAGGCCTTCATCCATAAACGGATTGACAAAAGACTTTTGCCCCCATTTTTCAGCTCCAAATTGTGAAAATACCTGCTTATAATTTTTTTATGTGAATTTTTATGATTTCAAATATAAATGGCAATTATAAAAAATCTTGCAAAGGCAGTGGATGTTATGTCTGCTTTGTCGTTCCACAGCCTTGTGCAGCACTTTGTGACCCTCGGGTGAAAGGCGCTCTATAAATGCTGTTATTATTATTAACATGCAGCATATATTCTCATTTTTATAGCTCATTGCCATCATGATACTGTATTATTTAAAATTGCAATGTCTTGTGGAAAAATATATAA
>JAZEWU010000001.1:6990317-7008419 GCA_036362915.1 Geotria australis
TCCGCAGTTGCATAGAAACTGGGAAAAGGTTAAAGGGGATATTGTTATAATTTGGGGTATTTCTGTACAAGTGTCTCCTTACCACAGTGTAGGAGGCTGTTGCGTCTGGAAAACCGGAACCACTCGGGTGAGAAATGGTGTGAAAGATCAAGTGTGCTATGCAGTCACATTGGTACAAAAACGTTGGTTATAAAATGTTGTACTGATGTAGGTAGGTTTCCATGGCTCGATTCATGGTGGCTGCTGTTCAGAGCTGTTCTTTTGGGATAGCCGTGTCGATCGCTCTCCCTCGCGACGTTTCGCCTCCCACGTTGGAAGCATCTTCAGGCGTTTTAGTGGTCAACGTAATTAAGCAGCTATATATAATAATAATAGCATTTATATAGCGCCTTTCACCCGAGGGTCACACAGCGCTGCACAAAGCTGCAGAGAGAACGACATGTCAACAACGACAGAGCACGGAAAATCAGCAACAAATTTTTTTGGGGTGTCCTGTGTCCACATGGCACCTGACAAAACACTGTAAAAAAGACACTGATGCTCTTATTGTCTCAATTTTAATCTTATCATTTGTTTCCTTTAGAACATTTAATTAAAATAGTAGCCAAGACGAATGATAGTTACTTTATGCCATGACATACCATCTCCTTTTCAGTGTTTCTTTTCTCTCCCCCATGGAAAAAATCCTGGAAAACTCCCACACATTCTTATGTCCTAATGAGTTGTTGAAGCAATTGTGGCACTTGTCACTTAACTGCTCAGCATGAGGATCGGGCAGTGCTTAAAGGAAAGCTTTGCTTACCTAGTGCACTGTTTGGTTCCTTGCAGATGAGTTCCAGAAGATGAAGGAGGAGGTGCCGTCAGCCCTGGTGGAGACGCACGTGAAGAAGGTGGAGGAGGCAGCCAAGTCTTCTGGCAAGGCTGACCCCTCATTCGGGTTGGAGAGCAGTGGCATAGCAGGCACGGCACCCGAGCAGCAGGAGAAGATTGGTACGCGTGTTACTGCGTGCGTGCTGGAAGAAGCCAAACGGGGTTTTTAACTTTGACTTATGCATTTCACACGATTGAAAGTATAGCATTCGTAAAGGATGTCTCTTTTTTTAACCTAGCTATTTGTAATCGCATGGTATAAGATGGGCATTTGGTTATGGTGTGCGAAGGTTCCAGAATCACGGTTCCCCATTGTGTGTGTGTGTACAGAGGAGCCCACCGAGGAGCCTAAAGCCGACAGCCAGTTGAGTGACGAAAAGAAAGATGATAAGGTGAGATTTGGATGTAGATTAAATGCATTTTTTTACCTTGCTGGTTGGTGGTGCAATACAGCTTTGCAATGTGAGACAGGGCTTAGGATGTTTTACACCAAGCTTAAGTGATGTCTAAAATACTGCATTATTGTATTTCTAATGACTAGTTATGATTATCTAGAATTTGTCTTTCAGTTCGTATTAGTGTTAATTGTTATAATTGCAGCACCTTGTAGATCAAATGTATTCACCTTGTTCAAAAATATAGATAATTTAATGGTTTGATTAAGCATCTTGCATATTTCAGGATCTTGTTTTCTTCTGAACCTTTTGTGAAATTAACTAATATTATTGCAGATTGGCAAAACATGAGCATATGCAAGGTTACAATAAAATTATAAACTAATCCTCATGACCAAATAAACTTGGGCTTAAGTTAGCTCGAGGAGCACCAATTTACTTTATCAGCAATGTATCCACTGTTAAGTTACTGGGGAAATGTCCTTTTGACCATCTCTTATACAGGAGGAAAAGGCAGCAGAGGGTGCTGAAGAAGCCTCCAAGGAAAAGGCAGCAGAGGGAGAGAAGAAAGCGGAGGATGGTGTCATGGAGTGGGAAAACCAGAACAAGGAGGACAAGAGCAAAGGTGAGAGGCGTTGTTCTGGGCTTGCCACATTGGCCAGGTTTGTCCCTATACCTGTCAGGATAAAAGTGCCAGTAACTCTTGCTGCTGCTCCACAGAAAGTGAAAAGGATGCAGAAGAGAAAGAAAATGAGACTGCCATTGAGAAGGAGAAAGCCGAGAATGGAGAGAAGAAGAAAATGGAGCGAGACATTGGAGAAGGAAACCTTGCCACTGCTGCTGCTTCTGCCCTCGCATCGGCTGCTGTTAAAGCCAAGGCATGGGAATCATTTTTACAATTTCACCTGTCATCATTTTGGCATTAACTTGTACCTCCCACTCTATCTGCACCCCTTAGCTCGATGCTCAAGTATGCTTGTTTATTTGCAGCATCTAGCGGCTGTTGAGGAGCGGAAGATAAAGTCGCTGGTGGCGCTGCTGGTGGAGACGCAGATGAAGAAACTTGAAATCAAGCTGAGGCACTTTGAAGAGCTTGAAAGCATCATGGATCGCGAGAGAGAAGCCGTGAGCAAAACACACGAGCAGTCTTATTAAGTCTGCCATAAATCTCAAATGGTCTGTTGTTATAGTTTTTGTGCCTAATTTCTGTTTAGTTATATTGGCTCTTTTCCGTTTGCTTCGTTATACTTTGTGTTTGGTCATTTTGGTGAACTAGGTCACTCTTTAGTTCTCGACTGGTTAAACAAAATCAACGTAACTTTAATAGGATAGTTGTGTGTAGCTGAGAGAAGTTAGTTAAGCAAGTAATTTAAATGATACAACCACATTGTTAGCCTCCTGCTTAAACATTAACTCATGGTTTTCAAATCGACATGATTCGCACATGTGCTGACATAATCACTATTAACCAGCATCTGCTAACCTCGTTGTTTCACTGATGGCAGCTGGAGTACCAGCGGCAGCAGCTCCTGGCTGACAGGCAGGCCTTCCACATGGAGCAGCTCAAGTATGCGGAGATGAGGGCCCGTCAGCACCACTTTCAGCAGATGCAGCATCAGCACCACCTCCCTCCTCCAGGCCCTGTAGCAGCTGCTCCACCGCAGCCCATCCACCCGCCGCATGTGCAGCAGCCTTCACTGAGCAATCCTCCCAGCACGTCCAGTGCACAGCCTAGCCCGACCGTGCAGCCCTCCACCGCCAACGCTGCTGGCACCGTGCCGCCGGCACCTAGTGGCGCTGGACAGACTGGAGTCCTTGATGCCCAGCCACAGCCTTCAGGGGCTCAGCAGCCAAATTTGCCACAGTCTGCGATAGCCCAATCCTCAACACCTGCACAAGGTAAATATTAATCGCCTGTGTTCCACTTAAGTGCATTTAGTTGCCAAATATCCATCTGAATGCTATTGGTTATCGCACTGGAATTGATATCTAGTTGGTTGTTCGTTCAACCGTCTGGCATTGCAGTTAAAGCACTGGGCACTTTTTATAAATCGCACCCCACCTTTGTCCTACCAACATTGTAAATGGGTTCAACACATTATATCGGCAGGTTGCATATGGTTGGCTAGAGTATGGGTCCTGCCATTTCTTCCAGAATAAGTGTGCTGTAGTATATATTTTACTCTTTGGAACTGTTTTAAGCAACAGTCTTGGTGACCAACAACTTGCAACATTGGTTCTCTGAGGCTGTGGCACAGAGGTAAACACAGTCCTTGTATTCACAGCTGCTGTAGGAGAGCAGCAGTCATCAGCAGGAGCAGCCAGCTCCAGTGGTGCAGGATCACCTTCCAATGGTGCCGTGCCCACCGGGACCCAGAATCCAGCCATCGGACCCACGGCTCAAGATGGCACCCCTTCGGAGAGCAGCCCGGCACCAGGTACACACCCACTGTGGTAATGTCGCATCTGCAGGTACCAAGGCTTGTCACGAAGAGTGTTGGTCATGATTCTTTATGTGCACAAATATGTGTAGATATGTACCCATTTTTAGATATGCCTTTGTCTGTGCGTTTGCACATTTCTGTACCTGGCCAAAGATTTGGTTCAAACACTGCATAGCAATCATGTGCTGGTGTAGAAATGTTAGATAAACTGTAAAAGGTTTATGTTACGGGCCATCTCACGAGTTTATATGCATCATGTCACTCACTTACCAGTCTTCATACTCATGATCTTTATCACAATGTTGGCACTCACTCCATATTTGACTTGCCGCATGTGGGAGGGCCTGCCTTAACTCGGAGCTGCTGCTCCTGGTATTGCAGCTACCGGCATTAGAACTGCAACAGTTTACCCTTACCCCACCTGGCATACAGGCCACTTTTAATACCACTATTGTATTCAAATGTTCGTCATAATAATTTATGATTGTGATAGGTTTCAGTCTGTATTTTTGGTCGATGGTTGTGATGTATGGGGTATTTCATAGAACGTGTTCAAGGCAATAAATTACAGGTAATCTCTTTTTCAGTAGAGCAAGGAAATCCAGCTCCAAGTGAGGATGTGGCTACTCCACCAGCTCCTGCAGCAGCACCCCAGTGACATCACAAGCTACCCCTCCCCTCTAGAGTTACTGGCTACTTATAGCTATTGTGGGTTGGATGTTTTGTCTTTTCGGTTTTTTAGCTTGGTCGACACATTACCCACAGTTCCCCCAAGACAATGTAAACTGGGTGCTTTATTAACACACAGGCCCTTAAAGCCCAGATTTTTACGGTTCCACGTTGGTTGCTTACGTTGATTCAGTAATGTATATAACCTTTCATATTCCTCGACCTCATAGCCTTAGTGAGTTTGTCAGCCATTGATATAGTGTGAGGTCCTTGCCTGCTTGATTATATATAAAGTAGTTGCCAGACTTTAAATATTTTTCCCCGTCTGTAAAGTTAAAACATACTTGTTAAATTTAATAAGTTGTCAGATATTTGATACCAAGCATTAGTTATTTACATCTGTTTAAATTTAATTGTTTTTGGTACATTGAATATTTTGTTAAAGGTCAGACATAAAACTGATGCTTGAAACGGCTTGACATTTCGTTTAGTGCATTCAATGTGGTTAATCTTGTGCTATTACATTTGAGTTTGCTGTAATGATGCACTCATTAATAAATGTTTGCTTGACTTTTAGGGGTCCTGTTTATGTTTGTAATTTTGTATGTCAATAAAAAAAATCACAGCTTGAATGCAAGACAATGTAGGTGGTGGTGACTGATGGTTTCCATGGCTGCAGCCAGTTCTTTTTGTTGCCATTGTGGTTATCACTTCATCTTCACGCTTTAATATAAATCACTATCAGCGACCATAGTTTGTCAGCAGCTGCGACATCATCTCAACTTTTTTTACAGTGTCATTTAGGCATGCATGTGCCCCTTATGATGGGGGTTTCTCATGATGGGAAAAGTGATATTTCACTGCATTGTGAATCAATGTATAATGGACAATGAGAACTTTTCCACTAAACTTAATTTTGCAAGTGCAGAAGTTAAACGAAGCCTCTTGCTGTTTATTTGTACCACATCAGACCAGATGCATCTTTTCATTCTAAATGCTTATTTGGTGACCTCATCCACAGAAGACTTAAATAATTGGAATATTATGTAGTTTCCCCTTTGCCACCGCCACTCTTGCCAACCACAACTGATGACCTCTACTTGCACTAACAGACAACTGTGTTTTCAAAATAAAAATGTTAAACTACAGAATTGGATGCAAGCACAAATGATTATCTATGTAATCGTATTGACTCCTGCAGTCATCGAATGCTCCCCTATAGTGTAGCCATGCTGCCTCAAACGCTAAGAAAATCAACATCAAGAACACTGCCTTAAAAATTAAAATTCTATTGGTGACGTTTTGGCACATGAAAGCACATCAGCCATTGCCCACAATGTGTCATTTTCCTGTTACACCAGTGTTATTGGTGAGGGTGAATGTTATTTTGCTTGTGTACCACTGCCAACACAATTATGAAATGTCTTCTGAGGGGGTTTCCAATAAGTTATCTCGAGCAAATATGCACCAGTGTACGTTCCCAAAATGGCTTATCTGCATATCAAGTCTGCGTTGGCAAAACTCCAAGATAAAGAATATGGGAGGGATGAGAGTAGTGGTGACATTCAGAGGAAATGAGTTAAGTACAAAAATCCATGCATTTTCTCCCCCATGCCTCAACCACTCATGAATCCCAACTAATAAAGCCCTGTTTAGCTCTCATGAGAGGGATGGAAGAATTTTGATGTCTGTTGCAGCACAGCCCTCTCAAAAGAAAATCCTGAGGTCTAAAGACAGCCAAATGACCACAGTTCACCGAATGGCAATGATCAAAATATCCCTGTTCAATAAGCCTCTGATCACTATTATATTTGAGTACCGTAGGATTTTTTAAAGCATTGCTTATGGTGAAGAACCCTAAAGATTGCTGTTTGAAGTAGTACTGTTTGCTGCTGGCCGTTTGGCGTTTTTATCCTCTGCTTGGCAACAATTATAAAAGGACACGATGGTCACTGGTGCTGCAGGGTGCTAAGGTTCTGATTGGCATGCTTGTATTGCCCTTGAATGCTGCTCAGCTGCAGGGAAGCATGTAGTGAAGGCATCTGTCGGGGTCATGTCCCAGATAGAAATAAGTAAAACTGGTCATAGCCATCTCTTGCCAAGTTACAATTTACAGCTAAACAGACGTGGCTTTGTGGGTTTCTGCCTTGCAGACATCACAACTGTTTGGCTGCTCCTTAACAGTGGTGCAAACAAAATGGTTGTTGCGACATGTGGACTCAACGCTTCACAGTTCGGCCACCTCTTTCTTGTCCTTTGGTTAGTGGTGTAGTTTGGGCTTAAAATACCATCAAGTGACTGAATAATATCAAGGTGTATATACTGTATATAAATGATCCTGCATAGCTTTTTATTCAAAATTAAACTTTATTCTGAGGTCAGGTTGGATAGTGTGAAAAGAGCTGATCAGTTGGGTTCTTGAGTAGTGGTGACAAAGGACTCGGATAGCAATGGCAGTGACACGTTACAAATTTAAATCTCGGGGTTATGGTCAGCCAAAAATCTCTACAAGATCGATAAAATGTGCCCATTGAACGTCCATATTAACAAATGTGCGTTGTAGCATGAAAATACCTCGCAGTTGGGTAAAATCGTATCCACTGGCTCAGAGGTGCCAACATCCGATAACTTAAAGATACACTGATTTTATTTCACCATGAAGAAACTATCCTTGGAGAAATTCACCCTTTATAAAGGGGCACCTTTTTGAAAGGCACAAAGTTGTAACTTGTGGAATGCAAAGGTCACAATGTTTTGTATCATCTGTATGGCCAAGCTTTTGTCATTCTGACTTGCCATTCTTTATAATGTAACGATTTTTTATAAATGAGACTTGACAAGTCATTGGCTAGACAGACACAAATACATGGACGTTGGCCATATCCTGTTAATACATACCATTACTGGACTGTTATCCCAACTGAAAACTCGGTAATGTTTCATGTTGTACATTTAAACAAACTTGGCTCAATGTACCAAGTGGCTCAATGTA
Source organism: Geotria australis (assembly GCA_036362915.1). Lineage (NCBI taxonomy): Eukaryota > Metazoa > Chordata > Hyperoartia > Petromyzontiformes > Geotriidae > Geotria > Geotria australis. The sequence continues at coordinate 6,997,688 of JAZEWU010000001.1, forward strand.
CATCCTTTAAAGTCACAAGTAACAGCAAGGATAAAAAAAAATCAGAACAAGTCACATTAGCCGTTTTAGTAAACTGTTTGAAAATGAAGGTTCCGAACCATGAACCTAAGACTAGGTGACAAAATGGATTCCTAGAAAACAAAAAGGTACACATTCGTGGAAGATATGTGCATTCCCACATGTCCAAACCTTGTCATTGACTAAAAAAGCACAACCTTGATCAATACTGAGGTGGAGTTTGACAATATATCACTTGAACACATCTTGTGTTTCAATGAACTCTAAAGCAATACAACAAAAACCAAAGTGGACACATTTGTTGACTGCAATTATGTTAATTTAAAACAGTGTACATTAAGTAACAGAAATGTGCACAAAATGTACAATAAGCCTTGGAACCAGTTTAGTTCAAAATATAAATTCCCATCGCAAGCATTTGAAAGTCGGTCCACTGATGGTGCGCTGTTTTCAGCACGCAAAAACATTCGTTCCAAAACTGTATAAACGACCCCAACTGTACGTTCTACACAATATTTAAGCATCTTCAACAGCGCCAAACCCAGGATTGCTGATGAAGTCACTAGTACAATACATTATACATATAACCTTAACACATACAATCACCCAATTAATAATTTTTCCCTCAATGAAACTTTAAACCTCTCGATGTTTTGGAAGCAGTCTCGCTTAATCTGCTGGTAAGAAGTTATTTTCTTACAATGCTCTAGTTTATTTATCCCATCTAGTCTTTTTACGTCTTGGCGGATCGGCAGGAACTGCAAAGCTTTTAGGGGGCAAGCTGTTTTTATCCTGCGCTTCAGCAGGTTGCGTGCCAGAAGGAACACTCTGCAGGCTGCCGGCGCTCTTCCAGCCACTCAATCCCCCACCAGCAGAGCTGCCACCTCCACTCACACTCTCACTGCTGCTGCTACTCTGTGCTTTTGTAGACACCCCAGGACTCGCTGCCACAAACTGTGACTTGTATTGAGCCTGGGAGGCAAGAGGACAAAAATTAATACGAAAGATGCAAAATAGAGTCCATGTGTTTTACCAACCCATCACAAAATGAAAAAGTACATACATTTTCAATGACAGAAATTCTAAATACGTGTTTTATTAAATAGAGTCATCTTGCATTTACTTGCGGTAACGAATGATCTTTCATCAGTAATCTGTAATTTGAGATGGTATAATTAACTCGTAGGCTTTCATGACCAATGTTGGTATGTTTAGTACAGACAAGAAAAGATAAGTGGCACTGTACCTTGAAAGCTTCTCTCATGGAAGACAGTCTATCACCCATGGCTCCTGTGGGTGGCTTTATAGGTTCAAAGCTTGGTGGCAGACTAGTGATGCTTTTCATGCTGCTGCCACCTGAGCCCTGTAAAACAAATATTAAAGTACTCAAATTTTCATTAACTGGTTATCACCATATCTTCAGAGTAAAAATTACTTCAAATATTACATGTAATATTACAATTAAACATATTGTAACATAGTGGATTTACCATGGCTAATTAATCGGTGTTCTCTGATTTTACATTCATATGATAGGGGAAGTTTCTCAATCAGAAAACCACTGTATATATTTATTACAGAGTTATTGTATTTGGTCTATATTTTTAATTCTAAATTAAAAAAACAAAATTAAGAGTCATACATGAGCTACTTGACGATAAAATAAGTTAAAACACAAGACTCACTGAAGACTCTGAGCCAAGGCCAGGCCTCTCCCTGTAGCCTAGGCCACCACCACCCACGTTGAGCTTTCGACCACGACCGCCCTTGAAGCGTGTTTTCCTAAACCAAGGATTCTGCAACAAACAGTGAAACAGTGATATCTTCATAGGTGAAAGGCGTTATATAAATTGAATTATTATTATTATTATTAATTATTATTATATTAAATTTGTTGCAAAAACTGTGCTTTTTTACATTAAGTATATAAAATTTCACGACAAAATGAATATCACACAACCATATCTTTATAAAACATGACCACCTACCATGACAAAACACTTGGCTCACCATCATTAAATGGTTAACTGTTAGTCATATGCTAAATGTGAGTGCATGTGAAAGTAAGGAGCTTTACAAATAGTACAAATATACAAGATGATTCCAGAGTGTTTAAAACAGTGTTTGAGTTGTTTATTCATGCAAAACCTTTTTAGTGTAGGAACCAAGTTACAAATATTAAACTAGGTAAATGGTCTCTTAGTCACGGTATATGAAGAGATGGGTACTTAGCAAATGTCATGACAGGCATTTACAATACGTACTTGCATGGCTAAATCCATAAGCTCCTTGGGGACATGCTGGTTGGCACCTTCCAGGTTTCTCACCAGATCCCCAGCAAAGTTCATATCTTTGTGGGTCATTAGTGTGAACGCCATTCCCTTTTCGCCTATGGATGAAAACATTAACTTGAATGTCTGACCATCTTTACAATCGTCAATAAGCTGCATGTTGCCCAGGTGTCGCGTGTGGAAGTTGTGTTTTTGTTGTTGAGGGTGGCTGCGTTTTTTTTACTTTTGCGTTTGTCTGTGTGTGTTCTTGTGCTTCATTGTTGATTGCTTGATTTGGATTGGCGTTGTTTCCCCCCTCGTGTCTGTCTCTCTGTCTTCCTGTCTTTGTCCCTATGTCTCACCCTCCCTCCCTGTCTCCCTCCGTGTTTGTCTTTAAGGAAGTGACGGCCATCTTAGGGGACGCTGGCAGATTTTTACCGCTCTTAAGCTTGCCAGTTTCACGACCTTTCAGTATATTCGAAGCAGCCTTAATCATTTAATTTTTTTTGGTCCTTTGTTTTTTATTATATATTTTTTCATTGTTGACATGCCGTTCTCTTCGCGGCCCTTGTGCAGCGCTTTGTGACCCTCGGGTGAAAGGCGCAATACAAAACGCTATTATTATTATTACATATCCATACATGTAAAGATAACGGAACAGCAAAGTGTTCTCTTTTTGTTAAGATAATAAGACCTTCATGGAGTAGTAAATATAACATCCTCTTTGGACCATGTGTGGTTGATACCATGCCTGCTGCATGTAGACTATAGCTTAATTAGCAATCAAAGCTGTTAAATAGGTTGTAAAATATGATTTAACAGGTGTCCCAAGCAAACAGCTAACAGCCGTTTTTTATTGTAGCATTATTGATTTAAATTGTTCCAATGTTCATGAAGATACTACTAAATGGGAAAGGCGTGCGTTAAAATCCCAGATGGCTGTCGACTTTGCCCATCAATCACACTAGGGTCAATAACATTAGTATTCATTGATGGAAAATAAAGCCAATAGTGGTTGTTCCATTTAGAGATTATACCTGCCATGGGAATGTGAACTTCCCTTGTTGGCTCATGGCTACAAATGGACACAAACACTACATGTTTGAGCAGTGAAACATTGAGAACTTTTGTCTTAGATTGTACTTAAATATGAAATGTTATCCACTGTCGGTGTCCAAAAAATGCGAGTTTTGTACACCCACCTGCTCTGCCCGTCCTCCCTACTCTGTGCGTGTGTGTATCAATATCTCTTGCCACATCGTAATTAACCACAGTCTTGATTGATGGAATGTCCAACCCACGTGCTGCAATACAAAAAACAATCGATATCATCAAGTTACGGTTCAGCGATTTTAATTTACAAGCTTACATCACAATACACCTGTAATACTGCTTATGATCAGCATTACTAAAACCAAACAACATTTAAAGAGGAAAACCAGGATTAGAAGTAAACTACACTGGACATGGGGGAATTGACATGGGTGAAAGTCACTTAGAAAATGTGGAAAGAGTTAATAAGAATTTACAAATAACACAGTTTAATCAAACTATGCAACAATACTGTAGATGACAGAAATGAGTTCCAAAAATAACTAATATCTTGCATCAACAACTTACCAGCAACATCGGTGGCAACCATGATTGGTATGACTTTCTTCTTGAAGTCAGAGATGACCTTGTTTCTCTCACTCTGGTCCATATCTCCATGAAGCAGCCCAACCTGGAAGCCCTCCTGCTCTAAGTCATTTGACAGTTCCTCAGAGTTGTCCTTCCGTGTGACAAATATGAGCACGCTTCCACTGGAAGTGAATTCCACTAGGCGACCGCATAGCCAGTTCCACTTTGCTGCTCCATTGGCAAAGATCTCTACCCTCTGCGTTACATCTTCGTTGGCCTGTAAGGCAATTAGAAGGCAACACACATTTCTGAATCTGGACGACTTTAAAGGAAATATTTTCGAGGATTACAATTAAAGATTTAAAAGGTGAAACGACTTCAATAAATGCAATTGTAAACTTGTTTTTACTGTATTACTTAAAGAGTAGAATGCTATCAAGTTGTGGGAAGCTAAATTCAATGGTTGGGTAAAGTGAGTCTTTACAAAACATGTAAAAGCATTCACCTCTCCGATATCTCCTTGCACCACTCGAATGGGGTCAATCAGAATGTCCCGAGCCAACTTCTCAACCCTCAGCCTGAACGTGGCACTGTACAGCATTGCTGAAATTCAAGTGTTGCAAAATGTATCAATACATACTTCATAAGCACGAGTCAATAGCGTACAATCTCTCTTTGTAGGTTATATAATATAAAAACGGTACGCAAATATCAAAACGGTATGCAAAACATTTAACAATATAAAGACATGCAGCTGAAAAATGTATTTGAACTCTAATAAGTCTACGCAATAGACAACAGAAGTACACACTTTGTCAGACAGACGTTGTGTACTAGACTCTCAAAACTACTCAATCCCTTTAAACTGTATTATAGTACTATAAAAATAGCACTTCATGCACAGAAAAAAATGCATTAACAATCTGCATAACACATTAAAAAATATTAGCAATGTACATCTGCGACTTACTTTGTCTATCTGGGCGGACATGATTGGCAATTGACCGGACTTGATATTCTGCATGAACAGATTACAGAGTTTGCAAAGAAAAGTTAACTTCAATGTAAAACACCAATTCAAAGGCTTATGGTAGTAATGTAAAAAAAAACTTTAACACACTCATGTTGCTGTACAAGGCACATACCAAATCCCATGTCAAACATGCGGTCAGCTTCATCAAACACAAGGTAGGTAACCCGCTGAAGATTTGTTGCCTTCTTTTTGACATGGTCAATCAAACGGCCCTGTGAAAGGTATTGCAGTTACACAAATGCTACGACAGCCTCAACCACTGCTTGACAGAGAAACCAATAAAAGTAAAACGATATTATCACACACTACAAGTTAATTTTTGGGATGTGGATTCTAGTAGCATTACAGTTTGTCACCACGACAGACATCCCAAAGAGAAATGTTTCACCAAAATATTTGTATAGGTTCACATGGCTAGACAAATTCACCAATAAGCAGAAAGCAGTCACGGCATTATGAAACAATTCAATACTGAATGCAATACATAAATTGGGGAGGTGACAGGGTTTGATAAAATGAGCACATTTTCCCTGCACATGGCATTGTGTCCTGTGGTTTGTACTCACGGGTGTGCACACCACGATCTCAGCACCCTCCTGCAGCGCCTTTGCCTGCTCCCACATGCTGCCACCACCGTACACAGCGACAGAGTGCAGGTTGTATGCCTTTCCGAACCGTTTGCACTCTGCGTTGATCTGTAGATTGTAATATATTGAGCTGCTTTAAAAGATAGCTTAAGCAACTGAAAAAAAGCAGTTATAACCTAGTTGGTGCATTGTTAAAATAAACCATTAAAGTCCTACTTCAGTATATTGTGTTGTGTGTGAACATTAATTTGATAATGTAACACTAATTTGATCGTGAAAGTTACCAAGCACATGTCTATAGTTTTTCATATAGTTTAGTACATATTGCAAAAAGCATTATACACTCTTAAGATGCGAGGTTTAGAGGCTGCTTTAATGATAATAACATTCGCACACGTGGTCGCACACATTACCTGCTGGCAGAGCTCCCGGGTGGGCACACAGACAAGACCAATGGGGCCATCCCCTGGCTTCAGCTCCTTCTGTGCCATGATGTGTACCAGCATCGGCCAAATGAACGAGGCTGTTTTTCCACTGCCAGTTTTTGCGATACCGATTATGTCTCGGCCGCTCAATGCTATGGGGATGCCCTACACCAGCAAAAAAGATTTCACTTAAATTAAATGAAGCAGAAACATCTACAAATATGATTATATTATAGATGTACAAAATTTTGTTTTTGGTAACAATTGATTATTCACTCAAACATTTAATGACAATGATATACGACGTTAATATACATTTCCTATATTTTGATTCTGAGATTATACTTACACCATTCGCCTTGCACGTTGCTTTGACTACACGATAATATATCAACAATATGCAAACAGGCGTATCACTGTAGTTCTGAACTTCCTGCATATACCTGTTCACTTATTATGCATATTTTAAGATCCCCACCTGGCACTGGATAGGTGTGGGTTGAGTGAACTCTGACTTGCGAATCAGGTTAAGGAGCTGCTCATCAAAGCCAAAGTGACCAAAACTTGAGCAAGGCTTGGGAGGAGCAGCACCAGACACCTGTGCAGGACACAAACACCACCACAGGTAAGAGAATGTCCAAACATATTCTATACATTCAATGCGCAAAAAACAGATATAAAATTGCACAATACCTTTAGGTTGAGCTTGTTCCTCAGTTCCTGAGCCTCTGATGCACCAAGCGATGAAATTTCTTCATGCTCTACGTAAAAGTTCTTATCAAATGGCTCGTACTCGATCTGCAGATAACATTTAAAAATCAGCGACTGTTGTACGCAACTCACTGCACATTGAGCATAAACGTTATTGAAAATGCACACCCAATAATAAAGACTTATACACATGTAAAAGTGATTTAAGACTCGAGTAAAGTGGTTTGTTTATATACAGATATACTCGTGACATTTTATTTTTACATTTTTTGGCATTTTAATATAAATCTGTGTCCACCACCTCTGAGTGATCAATGGAAGGCAGAGGATCAATGACTTTGTTCTTTTCTGGAGGAATCGGGTTTCCATCACTGTCATAGTCCATGGGGTCATCCTCATCGACAGGCAACAACCCAGCAGTGGGATTCTCCTCCATGTAGCGGAAGTACGCTTCCTGCACAACACACAGCAGTCGTGGTCGATCACCAGTTATCAAAGGGGGTCAAGGTAGAAGCGTTCACGTCGCGATCCCTGTCAGGTAATACTTGGTATTGCCTGCGAATTCTACCAAACACTTCGAGGCCGAGCTGAAAGACAACGATGTCCAGAGGCTGACCATCGTGCTTCGAAGAATCGCAAAGAAGAAGACCAGTTATCAAACAAGACGCCATGACCACTTGTACAGTCCTATATGAAGTGGAACAAGCTTGCAAGCATGCTGTTTATGACAGCCACAATAAAAACATTAGACTGTATATACATGTAAATGGACTTAATATTCAATCTTATGGGCTAAAGCTACAAAAATCATAAGGATACATGTGATTTGCACAGTAACAGGAGTAAAATGTATAGCACGATACAGTATTTTATTTCTTTTATAATGAAATCGTTATCTATTACCTAATCAGCCCATTAGAGCAACGGCATATGTAGTTCACATCTGCTATATTCAGCTGTGTATAAGGAACATTTACACTTCACCTAGGTATATTTTTACAAAGACAATCACTAATACTTATAGCAGCATGCATATACACATTTCTTCTTCCTCTAATTGCTTTTGGATCTTTGACACACTACCACCCTCCTCCTCTTCCAAATGTATTTTAAAATGTGATAAGTAGTTTAGAACATTAAGCATTTAAATATTCGTTAAAATTGAACTTTAAGACGCCTGCCATTTGGTGGATGGAAACAGGTTTTGCTACCCATGTGACAACAGGAATTAAGGCCGATAAAATAATAAAAATATGCTGATTATTCTAAATGCAATTAAATGAATAACTCTGCAATGTCAAGTAAACAGGTTAATATATAGATGCCCTATAACTATGGCTTATCACCCTTAAAAATCAATATACAGATAGAGCAAAAGTGTTACTGAAGACCCTTTTATTGGCTCGTATAATGACAACTGCTCACTTGTGCCACTTTTCCAATCTAATGTGAAGTACCTTTTTAAATTACCGCTCAACATAACTGGAGGAACTACACATTAATAAAAATATAAGATTGTAAATATAAGAGAGCCAAGGTTTGCAAAGGTAACAAACTCACTTGTCCATCCTCCTCTTCAATGTCATCTCTTACACCCCTGTAGAAACACAAAGGAAAAACACAAAACTTCCCTGCGTCTGTTCAAAGAGACCCTTTTATTACAGCTACAGAGCCTCCTGCACTACTGCTAAAGCAGTAGAAACGCTATCTGCTTCAATTCCATGCTACTGCATGGTGTGGATTGTTTTCTCCAACAGCAATTCCCTACTTTTCTTCACCTCCAGACCACTCAAAAAATGCCCTATATTTTGCGAACCACCACACAGTAACTATCTGGTGTTTTGTAAAAAAAAAATTTATTCATAAGTTTAACAGATCACTTCCCTGACTTTGTAGACTACCAGAGGGACCACAGGTTGGAACCACTGATTTAAAGCATCTGCCAATTCTATTCTTGCATATGGAAATATGTTCAGACACTAAATGCCAATGTTTAGGTCTGCTGGGCTTCAGGAGAGAGTTTGTGTACTTATGCTGTTCCTCCAACGTTGAAAGTGTCCATAATTTGTTTTGCATGGCCACAATCGCACTGTGGCTTGTCTTTCATTTTTCACTCATGAAGATGTGCCCATCGCCCTTTTGATGTTCTGATGCGGTTGATAGTACACCATGGTCTTCAAGGAATATCAAAACCAGAAGATGCAATCTTAGGGTCTTTAGTTGTTTATTTTGAATATCCACATTGTTCTACTGTTGGCCAGCAGTCCTCTGGATCCTGGTGGGATTCTAGATTGGTGAGAGCATTATTCCAGAAAGGGCATCGGGACTTGAGCTGGCAGCAAGATAAGTTGTTGAGGTATTGGTCTATGGGTAGGTTGTCGTTGGCAAGAAAATGCAGCAACTCCTTTGCAGTATGCATGTTACTGCAGAGCTAGGGGATTGGTGATCTGGTTATGTGCAGTGTTCTGGTTTTAGTGTGCATTGTTATTTAATTGTGCATCAAGCAGTTTTGTGTTCGAGCTCCCAGACCAGGCTGGAGCACAATATACTAATACTAAGTAGATCAGTGATAGCACAGCAGTTCGCAGCACATCAGCTGAAGTGCCGCAAGTATTCCTGGAAGTTTCTGTATCACGTCGATTCTTGATTTGTTATTTTCCCAATTAATTATTCAAAATATAATGACCACTTTCAGATTATACACTTTCAATTGCTAGCCTGTGCAGTACCCATCTGTTAAAATTGGACATTCCAAGAAAATATAAGTTTATCTCACTTGTCATCTTTCTTGGTGACTTCTTTTTCCTCCAATGCCCTCATGTCTCTTGCAGCTTGTGTCTTGAAAATATATATGTAAAAACATGCTTTAGTAAGTAACATCAAACCGAAATGTCAACAAAACACTCCAGCCTGAATTTACACAGTAAAAGCAATGCTAATATTTTATACAAAATCAAATGTCTTTAAAGTTATAGATATGACAATACATTTCATTCTAAACTGAAAATCAGTAACACTACTTTTCAACTTGTGTTTAATTTAAATTATAGCAAATTCAAACATCTTGCCTGAAATTGTGTTTTGTAAGACATGATTGTACCTCCACTTGGGCCATGAAGGCATCCAGTGGGTCATCGTCACTCTCAGAGTCGGAGTTGAGCTGTTTTCGAGAGGGAGAATTTTCAGCGGGGATGTAAGGCAGGCCAGAATACTTTGACGAAGAATCGTCATCCTCATCCTCTTCAAAATACCTGCAATAATAATAAGTGCCAACCAACATTTAAAGTTTACATTTAATCACAAATTAAGAAAAATACATAATGAATTAAAAAATATTCTGCCAAATTTACACAAGCAATGAATGAAACAATTCTTACGAGCTTTCGTCGTCAAATGTTGGCCGCTTGGACCCTATTTTGAAGAATGATGTGTTTGGTCCAGTCTGAGGGTTTCCATAACCTCCAGAAGAGGACGACGACACAAACGACGTGTGCAAGTCATTCGGAATCTGTTTTGGTTCCTCCTTCTTTGCGCCACCCATTGCAAAGCCTCCAAACCCAAATCCCCTCTTCTGGCCAGGGCCTCCTTTATTCCAATTCATGCTGATGGTTGTCCTGAAATGTGAAACAGTGATTAATTTTTTCTGGCAACCAAAGCCGAGTAGCTTGAAGTGTCCATTAAAAGCAAAGTATCAAAATTTCAGCAGCGCCTGCAAGGTGACATCTTAGCAATAAGATGTTTTTTTCAGATAGAAAACAAAAGCACTTGTTTTTTATCCTCTAGTTAGTGCGCTTGAAAGTTGTAACTTGAGAGTACGACCCCACAACCAAATCTACAGCTCTTGGACAATGGTACCTTGTATGAAACACAAAGCATATATCGTGATGCATTTGCAAGTGAGCTTATTTCCCACGAAAAAAGGTGGGGTGGTACTCGTCTCTGTTCCCGATGAGCGAGTGATGAAAACTCCAAAATCGTAGTGTGGACGAGTCCATTCAAAGTACAACCACTGTCGCCTCCTCATAACGCGAGTCGATGAAAGCATGCTTGTAAGCAATCAATAAGGAT
>JAZEWU010000001.1:7010446-7020932 GCA_036362915.1 Geotria australis
GCGCTGCACAAAGATACATTACAAATGACAGTACTATACATGTACTTTACAATGAGGTTTATGCTACATGGTTATGAATAAGACAAACTAACGTGTGTCTTATAGTTACTATAAATAAGCTACTTTTAATATTTTGTCATGCTTTCATAGTGTTACACAGCTGGTGCAAATGCGATGACTGTCACTGACAAGTGGAGTTTAGCAAATCTGCATCTGTATCTAAAATGGGGATACCCCACGTTTATAAATAAAGAAACGTCTCCCATGATTGTTAAACTACTGTGGGCCTTGGACGTGGTGTGATATTCCACAAAATAGATCACCTCATTTGTTTATATACGTGTTGAAGATAGAGGTCTAAACGATGCATTGGTTCATCATTGAATGTGTTTATTGTAAGCTTTTGAAACATGCGCAAAATCAGATATGAACCAAATTATAAAATTCACGTGTTTTGCATAATGCGTTCACATTACCCCTTGTAGCCATGTGACCATTACATTAACCAAAATGTGTACGTATACATATGATGGCAATGTACAGTACACACAGTATACATTTAATAATGATAGGAATGGCTATTGCAGCCTACTCTTCCACCTGCAGATACGTAGTTTCGAATGTGATAAGTCAACTTCTCTATTTGAAAACCCTTTATTATGTACAGTGTGATCTTGTAGCATTGGACAAGGTAGCATTGGACAAGGTAGAATTTAAGAAACTATTTTTTTGACTTCGTGAATACCTCAATTATTAAAACGGTGTGCCATTCAGCTTGTGGTCAGGTGCCAAAAATCATATTACTGTACATGGACTCCACAGTACATGCATGCTAACACCCCTAGGCTTGGGCTCATCCGAGTCAGTTTGCAGTGATGTCATAGGTATGAGACTGCATAGTTTAAAATAGTGATGTTTCTTACGTCGCATGACAAGAGCACAGCTATCACAAATACGAAATAATTACCTTGATTAGCCTATTAGCTTGTTTAGCATATTAGCTTTGCTGGTAACATTCATACAATAAAGGTACACCTTCTACTTGGGCAAAACAAGTTGCATGATTGTTATTCAATAAGATGTGGTCTGCTTATTAACAGTCATAAAATGTTACTGTTCATGGTGTACTGTACAAGCATATCCTAAATGTAGCAATATTTATTGCCCATTGTAGCCTTTGTCACATTTGTCACAAAATGTGCAAACGCGTTATTAAAGGATGGATTATATCCTTCGCATTCAACAACTAATTATTTTATTGGTTTTGTCATTTCTTGGGCAAAGATCATTGTTTTGCTCATCGCAGCTGACTGCATTGGCATTATGCGCGTGGAATACAGAATAAATAAATTAATAATCTGCGATAATGCCGCACGGTATAAGAAATTGATAATTGATTTAGAGACTGCATTTGTCTAAATGAATAATGTTCCTAGGGGGTGGAGAGCAAAGTGAAAAAAAAGATATTGAAAAAAGACAACCGCACAATGCCTCTGTTTGGCATCTGCTGCCGTGCTGTGTGGGGGAGGACCTCACTTCGCCGTGGTGTGCGCCACTGACCTTGCGTGCTTGTTTGGAGCCTTGCTAGGGCCAGGAGGCAATGGATTTTTCATTTTCGGACATTTTCTGCATTCTCCCCGAACCAGAGAGCAGTGATGAGGATGGTGGAGCGGTATTCAGGCCTGAGCGAAAGCAGCGGGCTGCAAACCCCATGGTTCAAGGCGTAAGTCTTTTTTCCCCCCTCCATCATATCTGCGCACAGCAGTGCTTAATCGTATGCAGACTTGATTTATCTGAAAATGTATATGCTGCTTCTACGCACTTGCTTCATGTCGTGTGTTATGGTGTTTGTGATAAAATGTTGGGTTGTAAAGGTTTTGAATTTTTATGGAATGAACATAATCTAAGGAGTGGTTCTGCATTTTACACGTGGTTTTTGGTTTATTCTGTGACTGCGTTGTTTACTTCCACGAATTGCAATCTGTATGCAGAGAATCCTAATTTCATTGCATGATGTCACTACTGGTTGCTACAGTACAGTTTATGATATTGTATGTTATACGAATTTGCTGTGTCATGTGCAGATAGACATCTATGTAGGGCAGTATTTGTTTTTATTTTGAAATCCCAATTATGTTTTAAATATTTTTTGCATACCACATTGTTCTTAATGGCTTTGCAGATATATTATTTTGCAGTAGATAACTGATTAAAACTAGCATGAACAATTTTACTTGTATGTCAGATCATTGCTGGTTGTTATTCATTGCATCAATATTTTTGGTTATTCTACGTTAGCAGTGGTGCCCAAATAAGAAAGTCAACTTGTGCGCCCATAAGACTTCCTTAAAGGGGAAATGTATGTATACAATGTTTGAAAATTATTTTTTTACCACAGCCCCATGGTTCACAGTGCAGTCTCCCAAGTGTTATTTACTCCATATCTGGCTTCTAGGTGCTTCGAAGAAGGACCACTGCATGAAACGTTGGCTATTATACATTGTTTTCGGCATTGTTAATAAGGTAGTGTTATTTTTAACATATAGTCATATGCAAGAGTACAATAGAATTTGATTTTAATATGAACTTTTGTTAATAGTAAAAAATAATCAGTTCTCGCACAGCTTTAATATATTAAATTGTTTACATACACAGGATGTTATATACAGATGGACACCCATATATTTACTTAATTTAAATTATTTCGTCCTAGGACATTTTACCCTTAAAAACAAGGTAGGGAAAATAATGATAACTCTAATGTGAGGATTATTTAACACTGTCCAACATTCGTTATTTTGGACGTACAGTACAGCATTTCATCAACAGTATCCAAACCAACGTTCAGCTGTCAGGACAAAATGCATCTGCTTATTTGCAAATACAGAAGTCCTATCTCCCAAACTTGAGGCAACCCTATGGTAAATATTGTCAGTCTTCCATAGTTGAAGTCCCTTAGAAAAAGACAACCATAGTATAATCCTTCATCTTTGGGTGTTATAGAGACCCCACACCTTGCTCCTTGTAATGGAAATGGATAATGTCTAAATGTTTTCAACATTAGATGGAAAGTAGTAATTGGCACACCTGTGCATGATTAATATACCCATATGATATTACAATTTTTTTGTAAATAAGGTGCACCTAAAATCTAGCTTTCCATCAGGGTTCTGACATTCAAGTATTGTATATTACAGTAAGCTAACAATAAAATATTAGAATACATGAATCTCTTGCATTTATTTTCTCATTAATACATTTACTAACTTCTCTTTTTATTTAAATGTAACATTTTACTTGAAGACAGAATCTGTAATTCGTAAATTTTATTTTATAATAATATTTATGTACCCAGGGAAGCCTCACTGAGTCTCAAAATACATTTTCAACAGGGTCTTGCAGCCAATTACATTGATATATGTAGACGTGTGGTAGGAAACTGACATGTGGGAGGGATATACATGGGTAAAAGCAACCTATAAGACGGGTATATATATATAAAAGTCTGCAAAAATAGACTCGTGATTTCTTTTCTCTTCTTCCATAACCTGGTCGTCTTGGAGCCTGAGCCTATAATACCTGGTATTAGTATTTCCATACAAGCTCATAGCGAAATACTGTTCTGGGTAAAACCTGCTGAACTTCCGAGATCCTAGAAGATCTGGGGCACAGTATTCATGGTTTGGTCATAAGCAAATTTAAAGCAATGCGACTGTTGCACTAGTGCTTTTTGTGTTGTTTTTGTTTTAAACATGTTATAAAACAGGACGTTGAAACACAATCCAAAGAAATATTGGTAAATAGCAGCTTGTACATAAGCATATCTTGAGTAAATCTCAATTGATGTGAGAAAACAAGGTTCCTCGTGTCAGTATTTTGAAGTGTTTGTGTGTGTGACATAGTATGTAATTGCTTAACTGTTTCTTCATATACTCTCTGCATCATTACAGACAAAGCGAGTTACCCGTGAAAAGCAAAAGTACAGCAGTAGTGAGAGTGAGGAGGACCGAGGAATAGCCGTGGCCTACAAGTCTTCACGCTCAGCAGTGAGTAATTTGTACTTTTTTTTTCTGGAAAACACTGGCCATGATTAGAAATCAAGTGTTGCTGAAATGCTAATGTGGCACTTGTCTTTGACCTGCTTTACAGAAACCACTGGGACCAGATGACATGGGAGCTACTGCCACATATGAGCTGGATACAGAGAAGGTCAAGGATGCACAGGCCATATTTGAGAGAAGTCAACAGATACAAGAGGTATGTCCTTAGCAAGCATAGCTCAAGACACATTATTAGTCCATTACAAATGTTCTGATGTAGATGTTCATGGCTTGATGCAACTATCAATTACAAATGTTGTTGAAGTAAATTGGGGCAACTTTGTGATGATGTTACACCTAATGGTGATTGTAGGCTTAGTTCGTATGATGCAAACATTCAATACAATATAAGTTCAAGCAATCTATGCGAAATGTATTTTTCAGGAGATAAAAGGAAAGGAGGATGACAAAGTCTACCGTGGAATACATAACTACACAAAATTCATCAAACCCAAGGAAACAGCAATGGGAAATGCATCGTCTGGCATGGTCAGGTGAATATTAAAATCACAATTGATTTCCTTAAGCAGTGTTATTGAAAGGCTACATTAGTTCTATAGATGAGTGCTGAGACAGTAATGCTTAGATTATATATTTTAGTGCTGGTTGGCTAACTAAATAAAATTGGTGGCCATTTTCTACCAACTTTGGAGTCATTGGTGGCTTATGCAATTCAACGCTGACTGCACATGTAAAGGGCATGATTGGAATGTTAGCAGAAGACTATTTAATCCCGATGTCAGTGTTCCATCGGCATTGTTATTTTTCCGTTTCCTCTAGGCAGAAATAGTCCTCTGCCAACATGTGAGCTGCCCTCAAAATATGTTCTTGTATTTAATTTGATTTAACTCCGAGTGTCTGAAAAGACCTGCAGGTCCATTTTGATTCATCTTTCAAAGACAAGCTTATTTTTCTTATTATTTATGGTCTCCACAATGGTGGTCACGATTATTTAGAGTAATGTCTTGTTTAATTTGGAATAAAATTAGGATCCATATCATATACCTGTAAAATAGACACTTTACCAGCATTTATTCAAGCGAGCCTGACTGCTGATGAGACATTGCTGCTGATAATTACGCACTCCAGAAGGCCAAGTGCATGATGGGTTTTGCAAGTTATACTTTTTATGTTGAGAGAGACTGATAGAAGTAGACATTGTATGCTAAGTTATTTTGTATCACTAGAGAGCCTTGGTCGATATACACCTCTAAATCTAACTGTCTTGCTTTTAATAACCTACAGAAAAGGGCCTATCCGGGCTCCTGAGCACTTGAGGGCCACAGTACGGTGGGACTACCAACCTGATATTTGTAAAGACTACAAGGAAACTGGATTCTGTGGCTTTGGTGGTAAGAAGCAGCCAAGTTTTAACGTGGCACACTCATCAATAATTTACAAAAAATTGTGTGGAGGAAACCATGTGTGATTGTGCAGTTTCGCAAAGCCTTGTTCCTGTCAGCTGCTTTGATTTGCTGAGCTGTGTTATTTTGTATTCTGGGCAGCAGTTGTCCTGTCCATTAAAACACACTGAAATGGCTGCGCTTCATTGATCACTTGCGTTTTTGTTCTCTCATTACACAGATAGTTGCAAGTTCCTGCACGATCGCTCTGACTATAAGCATGGCTGGCAAATTGAGCGGGAGCTGGAGGAAGGCCGCTATGGAGCTACAGGTTGGTGAAAATATCCACATTTGGGTAATTTTAGCCAAATGTGCTAGACAAATGTCTTGTTGTTTACATCGTGAATAATACTATGTTTCACCATTGTCATCATGAGTCATGGTCAGTCCACTGCAAGAGGAAGGCCTGTCCAAGAAGCAACCACCTCACGATCTTGCAATGCAATAATTCGTCCAGCACCTGCACATAAACTGATTTAATCGCCCCATCTTCGTGTGGACAATATGTTGGACAGTTTTCATTCTTTGGTTGACAGTTTTTTTTTCACCATCCATCCCTTCTAGGGAAAAATCCTGCATATGCCCACTTTTCTTAATGGTTTGGTTGATGTTAACCTGTGTACAGTGTTGAATCACAAGATTATATGTGTATCATGAGTAATTATTCCTTTTTAACCCCTAAGATTTGGGTTAGGGTTGACTGCTGTACATGTGCATGACAGTTCCAAACAATTATTGTGGGTACATTCTTAAAATGTCTGAGCCCAGTGATGCAGAGATTAGTCTAGTGGTGTAAGGTGGATATATATGTTTATATTCATGTATATAACCCCTTTGGGAAATAATAATAATAATAATTTTACATTTTATGATGTTATCGGCCAAATAATTAATGAGCTTATAATGTTTGGTCATAATTGCATTCTATTCGTTTTAATTAAACATAATCACTTTCAACAGCATTGTGACAAATTAATCCTGTTTTCCTCAACAGCGGAAGAAAACTATGAAGTCAGCAGTGGGGATGAGGATCTTCCTTTCAAGTGTTTTATCTGCAGGGAATCATTCATACACCCAGTTATCACAAAGTAAGCCGACATTTACATTGCCTTCAATAACTTAATGGTTATGTGTCATTTTTATAAAATGCTGTGAATTTCATTATGAAGAGCACTAAATACATTTCATTACTCACCAGTGTAACTTTACCCAGTTGTGTGCATTTCACAGGTGCAAGCATTACTTTTGTGAAAAATGCGCCCTTCAGCATTACAAAAAGTCCAAAAGGTGTTTTGTATGTGGACAACAAACACTGGGGGTGTTCAACCCAGCTAAAGGTTCTCAATGATGTTTATTTAACACAACAGAAAATATACATTTTTAAAAAATGGTCTGAATTAACACGTTCATTTAAACATTACCACTTCATCTTATTATAATTACAGTTTTATTTTCAAAAACAGCATTGTCGACTGTATGTTACTGGTTTAACAGCATTGTCTGATGTGGTGTTTACTTGTCTTTTTACCTCAGAACTGATTGCTAAGATGGAGAAGATAAAGCAGAACATGAAGGGGGATTCTGATGAAGATGAAACGTCTGCACCACAACATTCTCATGAATGACAGATTCTTCATCATCGCTTTCTACTAATTTCTGTCTTCGAGTATTTGTATTGAGCCTGATTTTTACTGAAATCCCTGTCAACTTACAGTAAATATTGTAATGTCTTCGCAGTAGATTTTAGGCATTGGCTATATTTTTTTTGTAAATAAACTGACAAATGGAATTACTCTGTTTTTTTTTTTACCTGATCTCAATAATTTCCAGTTAAACATGAAAATATGCGTTTCATTTCATTGGGTACTCATCTGGCGAAATAGGTAAAATATGGATATCCATTATGTTGGTATGGAAAAATAACTCAATCACAAGGTGTATACTGTACTTTCTGGTCAATGAACTAGGTGATGCGGTGCCATTTGGTGGGAAACATACAAGACTACTGCATATCAGCTGGTTAGGCCTTTTGTTATCATGATCTTTACATATCACACTGGCAAAATGGCCACCGTGGCACAATACCTGTCTTTTGCTTCTGTTTGGGTATCCTTTCCCCTATATTATTGGGTTAATAATAATAATAGCATTTATAGAGCGCCACTCACCCGAGGGTCACCAAGCACTGCAATGGTTTGTATGCAATTGCTGAGCCCGGGCTCAAAAGCAGCGAGCAACAAATAGCAATATCAAATTCATAATAAAGTTGACAAATTTCTTAAATTGGGCAAGGTTGTGGATAAAATACACAGCTGCCGTTTCCAGAATTGCCCCCTTTCTCTTTGAATAACTTAAACGGGAAATATATTTGAGTGATTTTGCATTGGGCCTGTTTCTTTTCTCCAGTTCCGAGCCCTTTCCTGCTTTTCCCCCAGATTTTTGATGCAAAAAATTGTGCAAAGAAGAGAAGATAAATGCTCGCCAAAATTGTCCCAAATGAGCAGCTCCCAAAACAGCAATTCTCATAACTGTTTCCTTCTCACAGAATCTGCCTGTGCTTGGCTGTGGTGGCACAGGGTCTCTTAAGGACCTGTCTGAGCTAAATCTTGGTAGTGCAGCGACTGAGCTGTGTTATTGTGGTGCAGTGCTGCTCATGGGCTCTTCCTAAAATTTGCGGTGGCATCTGGTCTTTTCAGGATTTTCCTGTGTTGCATTGTGCTTTTGTTGATGCTGCTGGTAGGATTGTTCATTGTGGGAGAGGGGAGGGGAGAGGCATTTGAGCTGTGGTTTGCCGGATTGAATTGGGTGGTTAATGTAGTTATGTGAGCTGATGGAACACTGTACTGGCCTTCTATCCCATATTGCATATTTGAAATTTCATCAGTGCTGAACTCGATGGCTGTTGCTCCCTCTGGGTGGAGGAAGGGGAGCTCAATTTAATTTTATACGTTGTACAAAATGTATTGCGCCTTTGTTTTCATATTTTCCTTTTTTGCCCTTCTATATTTTCATTGTGTTAAGACATTTTGAAATGTTATGGCATTTAAGTGCCAAATAAATGAAAATATCAATCCTTGAGTTAGCCACAGCACTAGAAGCATGGCATTTCCACCACTGCCTAAGAGGCATGCCGATACACTACATTGCCTCATTTATATATTGCCTGCAGGATGCTGACAACTAGGGAGAGATTAAGCTGTGAAATATCCTTCACCAATACTGATACAATATTTAATGTGTGACAAAAAGCTTGTCGCATTCAACGAAAGAAAACCTCTTGATAATATCGAGTAATGCTGATAATTTCACACGTGAATATAATTTACCAATGACATTATTATACGTTGTAAATCCATAAATCTGCGTAACTATTTAATATGACCTGCCAAGGAATGGCTATATGACTAATTTGGCTAAGGAGAGGCATTCAAGAAGCTTTGTTTTATTCCTTGTGCCAATACCATTTTATATTCTGAACAATTATGGCTACGATACAATGTAAAGATTCAGTTGAAGTGGAAATATTGTAATGTCTGGGATAGATGTTTATTATTACAGCAGAAAAATACCCAGTGAGCTTGCAAGCTCCTTACGGGATAAAGCGCAGTTCATACGTTGCTATGTAATAGACTTCAATGTAAAGCAAGTCGGGTTGATTGATGATCCAGCGCTCACTTCAGTCACTTGCGGTGATGCTTGTCACTTGCGGCCAGTAGCATCTCTCTGGCATACGATACAGTAGATAAATAGATAGCATCCCCATCAGTCTTCTGTCAGACTGCCATGATTACTGTGTGTGAACGTCACTCATGGATTCCTCCTACCATATTTGGGACTCGGGTCTATCAGACGCTTTCGTCCCAGTATTTAACCTCACCATTGCAGGTCACAGCACTTGTCTGTATGCTTTTTTCTCTTCCACAGCTCGACTTTTAAATTCCCTCCCATTATGTATTTTCCTAAGCTATTATTAGCTTGCGCCAGTCAAGAAACAGGTTAACTTTTTATATACGAAAGCGTTAATCCATGTATAGCGTGAGATCGTCACTTTGGCCAAAAAGGCTTAGGTCATTTCTAATTTTTGCACGAAGTTTTTGGTAATCCATCCATTTTCAGAAACCGCTTAATCCCGTACAGGGTCGCGGCGAGCCGGAGCCTATCCCGGCAGTCACAGCACGCAAGGCAGGGGAACACCGAGGATGGGACGCATGATCAAATTGCTGGTTGTTCTATGTTTATATATTTGATGGTGCCGCTTTGGCAATGATGTAAAAGCAGATTTTTTTTACATTTATTTTAAGTGCTAGAAGAAGGGCCAATGGCAAAAACGTCACTTATTCTATCCATCCATCCTTTTTCAGAAACCGCTTACTCCTGTACAGGGTCGCGGTGAGCCGGAGCCTATCCCGGCAGACACAGGGCGCAAGGCAGGGGAACACCGAGGATAGGACGCCAGTCCATCGCAGGGCTCCTGGGGAAATTTAGTCAGTACGCCAATTAACTTGGCAGCATGTCTTTGGACGGTGGGAGGAAACCCACGCGGACACGGGGAGAACATGCAAACTCCACACAGAAAGGCCCCCGAGCCGAAATTCGAACCCGAGAATTATTGCTGTGAGGCGCAGCGCTACCCACGACGCCACCGTGCCGCCACGTCGCTTATTCTAGTTTCCATTTAATTAAGTTTTATTGAAGACTGTTGTTTAGTGGCTTTCTAAAGTACTGTACAAGTCCCGGATAAGCATCAACGCCTTATACAAATGCATATATGTATATTGTTGCTTTAGTTATTGCCATGTCAGTAACATAGGATCACGACAATTCTCATGTTCATGGGAATTCTCAACACTTCTTCTGACAGCTGCAAATCATTAAAATCTGTAAATAAGGAGACCACTCCATTCGACATCAAATTAAATTGTCACATTCAGATACGTGACAGTGATATGCTAATTCATTATACGTTTCAGCAAATGTAGTGAG
>JAZEWU010000001.1:7024950-7054014 GCA_036362915.1 Geotria australis
AATTCCGAAATGGGGTGATAGTTTATTTTTCAAAAAGTTTGTTCCATCCACCAGAGGTTTCCTCTAAAGTAATATTTCTCAACGGCATTCGGCATCCTATCAGTATACTGATCATTTTTTTGATCACGGCGTTCGGCACCCGTCACTTACGAGCGCTTACCTTGCTGATTTTTATTTGGGAATTAAAATAATCCGCAGGCGGGATTTGAACCCACGGTCCTTCCTGCAGTCAAATCTCTGGAACGGGGCCGTACCGGTTGAGCCACACGAGCAGCCACGGTAGAGATGTGCTTGTTGGTTTATATAAAGATGACCTTCACTTCACGCGGCGGTAACACACCTGCCATGTATCCTGGATGCTATATAAAACGCTATTATTATTTTAATATAATTACTTGTGTTATATTCTTGTATTCAGATCGAAGGAACCCACAGAGCACGATATTGGCACGGACTTCAGCTTCTTGCTAGCTCACAAGTGACCATGCAGCCGTCTGAACACATCAATGCTTTAATAACTCTACATCAACTACCCTACAGGAACCAGTGCCACACTGTGTACAATCGATATCACATCTTTGCTATGAGATACAATTAAAGTAGGCTATAGTTGCCACTGGTGTAGTTTATTGGGTGTTTCTACTAATGTGGTGAAAAGGTGTTTAATAATAATAATAGCATTTATAGAGCGCCTTTCACCCGAGGGTCACAAAGCGCTGCACAAAGCTGCGGAGAGAACGGCATGTCAGTAACATCAGGACAGATAAACTGAGTCAAGCAACCACGATAAACCATAGGACATAGATCATAAAGACAGCAGAAAAATCAAAACAATAACAGTAGCAGCCACAGAGAGCCTTCCATCCGAGGGCCACAAAGCGCCGCACAAGGCAGCGGAGAGAACGACAAACCAACGACAGAGAACGATAATCAGACAGCGTTGAGCCGCAAAGTGGTCCTAGCACGACGGCTTGAAGGCTTTACGGAACAAGTAAGTTTTAAGACGAGATGAGTTTAGTAATAGTACGGACTTTTTGATTTTAAATCCATGAACGAATCTTGAATATATATGTCACCTTTAAACTAACACAATTGGGTACTGCCAATTTCCACTCAAATGCGATTGTTGTCTTCAAAAGCTGTACAAAGACTTTATAAAATGAGATTTACATGTGTAATATTTCTAAAATTCATTGTAATAAAAACATGTTTCTAAAATACTTGTTTACATATGACATGCACCTTTTAGACTTAAATTCATATGGAGTAACTTACAATTCAATGTTTAAAAAACCATAAATAATAATTTTGGATTTTGAGCTGTATAAAATCAAGGTGTTGCTGAAATCTGGTAGGTAAAGTCTTCATATTCTAGAGCTAGCAAAAGAGTGACTGAAGATCCTGTGTAGTTTCAGCAGATTTGTAACTTTACAGTTAAGTTCTAAATCCAAACTTGGTAAATGCTATGTGGCAACAAATACTCTTCTTTTTAATGCAAATAAATGACATAATTGCATGCTTCTTTAATGGAAATGTATTATGGTGCAATACTTATGATCTTGGGAAATAAATTCAACAATTGTAAAAAGGACTCGTCTTTCATGAATTATGTTTGTTACACTGACCAGTGTTGCTGTTGCTGCGTAACCCCAAATGGCTGTCAAGTAACAGTAGTTAAGGATCAAACGTATGTTTTGATGTTAAATATTAACTCGTATGCAGTTCATTTATACTCTAGCAACACTGAAGGAACACATTGAGTCATATGTGCCTTGAAGTGCTTAAGCCATGCAATGAAATACAAGACCGTATTTAACTGAAAGAAGAAATAAAATAATGAAACGGTTAATTTATTATACTGCAAGATTTCGAGAAATGTGGTGGTTCTGATACAGCGCTCAAATGTAATTATCAAGCTCTGTGACCCTTAGTGTAATTATGCTGTTGTGTAATCGTCCATGTCAATATTTGGTGAGCATTTCGTTACTGCAGCATTAACATACATTGTGACAGTACTGTAGCATTATCTACAGTTGGGGCCTTTGACCAGTATGCTGTGAATGAGTCTGGGACCGAGTCGTTTTGACCCGGATTCTGGAGGAACCTCTTCAGCTGTGACTGATCGCATTTCTCGTCTGCCCCCAGCCTGGGCTGATTGGATGTCCCCGGCAGTGGGCCGAGCCAGCCATACTCTCTTTCCAGTGTCCAGTGGCGAACCGAGCTCCAGGATTCCAGCACTCTCTGCATCCCACTCTCTGTGCACAAATTATATTCCGATTTATTTTTCTGCTTGCTTTTAAGAAACGCCTTTAAAGTGTTTTAAATAGTTTTTTATTCAAACATACATTTTGTTAATTGGTACACATGAGAGAGTGATGAGGCAGTTAAAGTAAAATGCATGAAACTATTACTGCAGCTTATTTTCTAAGGCAGCCATTGGTGCATATTTAATGAAATCTAAAGAATTGACCACGGCATTTCTTACGTGCATACCTCTATGCATGTAATATATCTGAATATATAATTTAAACTTCGGTGTCTTGGGGAATACCCTGTAAAATTGTTATGTTAACATGGGACGTTCACCACATTCTAATATTACTGTAACTTTTATAGTATCATAGCATTGTCTCGAATCCCACGTAATATAACCTTGAATATTTATAAAGTGGAAGAGATATACATAAGGGCACTTACGAATACAGATCTTTGTGGCGAGCACGGTCTTGCTTGCTGGCCTTCAACTTGCAACCACTTTTACCTCCCTTGGCGGCTGCCAATGCAAGCTCACGTTTGTAGAGCTTCCATTGATTCTGCTCCAGGAATATTTGACAGAGAGCATCATCCCTAGGTACACAGCACACAAGCAGACAGGGCCTCTGTTACTGGCAATACTATTTGTAGATATTATTGTTTATAATACCACACTTTCATTTGTATTTCCCCAATCCCCAATCCCTTAATATACCAACATCACATGCTGGAAGGGTTTCAACTCTGAGATAATATATAAAAAAACATGTTATAGGAAAATGTCAATATCAAAATGGGAGAACTCCACATACATGCATTGTTTTCAGTGTTGTATAATCGTTTAACCGACAAAAACTTAGATTTTAAGGTCCTGGGAAGACTTACAGGTTTCTCAGAGAAGCTACCTTAATGATGATCTTGGAAAAACCAGGACAGGTGGCAACCCGATGTACTATGTGGTGTCTTACTTTGGGTAAGGTTTGCTTTGCTTTTTCAACTCCTTTAAGGTGGCGTCGTTCATCAGCTCTCCGAACTTGTCCAGCCTAACACGAAGGACCTTTGCCCCCTGGCTGGTGATCACCATCGGCCGGCTGTCTCTCTGGAACTCTGGAACGAGGAACTGCTTTAAGCCCTGCCAACAAAGAAAATGCTCTCGGTATGTACAACATTTACAATCCTTGACCTCATTAATGTATAGTCCAGTGCAGTGTTGAGGTCTGAAATAAAATGGGTTTATTTCATGAGGTTTCGACGTTTTTTGTTTGTGTAAATACAATCATCAGTTTTCCTGCAAGTTAATTATGGCCTTGAAATAATTTGGGAAGTGTAAAAATCCACCTTAAAATCTACCTATTCTTCAAATTCTAAAGCTTAGCTCATCAAGTCATCAGGCATTGCCTGTGGCAAAATCATACAAGTAATTTCTTAGCCAATGCAGACTTCTCATTATAATACTGTACAAACCGCACAGTATGAAATACTTGTAAATATAAGTAGATACTGTGTTTTGAACATGTTTTCTATTATAGTAATATTATTTGGTGATGCTGTGTTAGCTGTGGTGCACAAGCACTTAACAAAAAAAACAATAACTGATTAATTATTGTCCTATGAAGAAAACCCATTCTGAAACATTCCCTTTTATACATTTTCTCTTAGAAGCCAGTGTTATCGACAAATGTATTGAGTTATTTTCTATCAATGTAAACTTGGGTAATGTACAGCCCCACACCTACCTTCTCCTTCACAAGCTTGCCGTCTTTCTCCAGGATACCTTCAAGTACGCTAATGTTCACGCCTTTCTGTAACATTTTACAGGATTCATGTACATTAACGATATGAAACTTATAAACATGCACGTGTGGGGAAAAAAACCTGTATTGTTTTACCCCCAAAATTATCATGTGAAAATATAAATGTGATAACAAAATATTATACATTATTTCCATATATACACAGCACGGTAACGCAATGTGTAGCGCTTCCGTTTGACAGCAAGAAGGTTCTAGGTTATATTTCTGGCTCGGGTACCTGTGTGTAGTCTGGTTTCCTCCTAGAGTCCAAAGACATGCCCCTGCTGCCTAGGTTAAGTGGCCTACTGACTGAAGTGACCTCAGTGCCCTGTGATAGACTGGCGATGGTTAAAGAGCAAACTCTTTTTGGAAAGATGTATGTTAACTAATAGTAATTTATTTTTTTTAACATTTCATGTTATTTAGCCACATTTTACTCCCAGAAAAATGTCGGATATGAACATAACCACTGATTTTAACATGGCGATGAGAAATTAGAGTTAGCTTTAAGTAATTGTAAGTAACAACCCCCAGGAACGTAGAGGGATTCCTATAAATCGTAAACATTGTGTTCACTCAAGATAAACACTTGCATTCCATATGCACCGAGTAGCGAATGTGAAAAAGTAAACTGAACGTTTACGTGCTTACAAAGTACTGCCCAGGCCGAATTACATCCACTCTGATGTAAACAGCTGCTTTGTAGTCCTCCAGTAAGGTACCAGGTGGCTGGGGACTGCTAGGACCATACCCAACACTCTTTAGAGACAGCCTTCTGGGTCTGAAAAACAACAGAAGGCCATTCAGATTGTGGATATCTACACCCAAATGGTTTAACGTTGAGATCTTATAAATTCTATGTGCATTCACTGTTTTGCTGGTATCTTTAATGACCTATAACCTATCAGCGATAACGCTGTACTTTCAATTCTCATCACAAACAGCCTTCACGTGTCACTTCTCAATCTCTGCACTTGAAACACCCTACCTCCTCACTTATGGCACTTAGCATCTCCTACCACTTTCAAACAGCAACTCAACGCTTATCTATTCACCTTGGCAAACACACCACTGACCTACGCTGCATGCC
Organism: Geotria australis; assembly: GCA_036362915.1. NCBI lineage: Eukaryota > Metazoa > Chordata > Hyperoartia > Petromyzontiformes > Geotriidae > Geotria > Geotria australis. Next base: position 7,030,087 of record JAZEWU010000001.1, read on the forward strand.
TTTAAGGCTGTGCTCGTTAACCACGCTTAGTGGAATTTGCACGTGTTCCAAATTATATGTATTGTTATTATTAACACTGGAGAGGTAAGATAAATCAAGGCACAGACTGACTCATCTTCATCTCCAGAACCAGGCTCGTTGTATTCCTTTGGGTATTCGTCCCTCAGCATTGTCCTGGGATCAGCATAGATATCTGTCGTTGTTCAGATACATATGAAAAGACATTTGACAGGTAATACGTTTGGTGAGGAAGACTTAAAAAAAAATACTTTTAGTCTGTCACTTTAGACAGGTGCATTACGTAAGTTAAATGCAACTGTGTACCAGTGATGTTCTTCTCCTGTATTTTGATCTGTTGCTGTAGCCAGTCGTGGTAGCTGGGGCACGTACTCAGGTCAACTAAACGCAAGACATCGCAGCAGCCCTGGAGAATCAGATGAGAAGGGTTCCAGTGGCGCTAAAGCCAGTAGCACAATTCACATTTTACTGGGTATGTGCACTGTTAAAAGTTTATATCGTCAAATTATGAATAACTATATTTGCAGCCTTTTGTCAATCTACTCCTAGATGAAGGCTTATCCATCCCATATTATTTTGATCATATTGCTAGATTAGTGTGGGTGGATAAAAGGGGCCCCAAAGTGTGTTTAAGTCACCATTCGCCACTGATGTCAGCCATAGCCGGGAAAATAACTCAGGTCATCAGGTTAATAGCGCAGTGTTACTAAATAACACGTACAATATTAACATTTCCCACATGTTGTGGTTATTGCTGTGCCTCACTTTTATGTAAATACCACGTACATGTATGCAATTATATTAATAAGGGTTAGAGCTGTACTTAAAAAAAGTGATGATTTACAAGAGTACAAACAATTAAGTAATACATCTCAACTCATGAATACCTGCCATTACTACCTATGCTCAATACATTATTCACATTTGATGCCACAAATTAAAATGCGTGGGACCATGAACAGCCCCACCACGTACCTTGATTACGAAGTTGATGCTCTTCGTTTCACTGGTGTCGCCGGTCACCACCTGCCCATGGTTAAACTCCTCGATCTTGCAGTGATCAGCCATAGTTTCCAGTGATGCGTCTGACCATGTGGAGAAGAGTTCCAATGATCTGCACATGACGAGACCAAATGCAGCACGCTACCTTAAACTTCATTTGAAACCCAATCCATATAATTAACCAAATATCATAAATACACCAATGCAGTGGTCTTCAGACGTTTTAGCATGGTAGCGATCCCCAATCAAAACCACTGGTCCTTGTGCCGCCCACATTCCCAGATTACTAAAGTAGATATACACAAAGAGATCATATGCCCATTTCTCTAGTTATTGCCAAGTTAGAGGTTTTTATTTCATGCTTTCCGTAGCAATGTGTAGCTGATGTTCATGCAAAATTTCTCTTGTACCGTGTCTCTACTGCAGCCTGTATCCAGCCATCAGTGATGTGTAGTAAAGGAACGCATTTAAGCCATAGTAAAATACCTAAAGAAGTTGTACCGATACTCAAACTCTTTTCTGAGCTCCTGATCCAGCTTGTAAGTGAAGAAATCTTCCTTATCGACGACCAGAAGCTCAGTCTCCTCCATGCACACGATCGTGGCATTCCTGCGCAGGTCCTTCAGAAGAGCGATCTCCTGTGTTATGCAAACAGGATACTTTGTCAGCACAGGAGAGTGAGGACTAAATGCAGGCAGTTCACATAAGAATTCCTTCAGTGACATCTGTTATGAATCCCATGACCTAAATTCGATTAATGGGCATGGAAAGTCCTGGACAAACCCTTCACCAATCAGTAAAAAACAGTGTGGTGAAGCATGGCAAAACAACCTCCACGACTGACAGAATAGGCAGGATTTAATACAGTAAAGAGTCGACAAAGGGCTGTGAATTATACAGTTATGATAATATGAAATACTGCATGTCTATTATAAATCATAAGCAAATTCTGGTAGACATGTGCACCGAGGCGGACCTTGGCTGCATGTTTCACGTTGCACATTTCAAGTTGCTTATCCCACAAACCACAGTGGATTTTTGTTGCATGCCTGCAGTGATGAATGTCAATGTGCGTCATCCTCAAAGCTGAGCGTTGATGCAAACGGCAGCTGACTTTTTACAATCTTCTCTCACAGACAGTTGTGTCAAACTGGTGGGACTGTGTGAGCAGTAGGACGGGTAGATGTGACGAACCCCAAAGCCAGCCCCCTTGCGCAGAAGTATTGGTTCGGGGTCGATGAACGCGCTGCTGCCATCGTTGTCTTTGGTCACGGCGACGAGCCCCGAGAACACGAAGTAAAAGCGTCGCCCGCAGTGGCCCTTCTTAACGATCACGCGCCGCCTTCCGAATCTGCACAGCAGTGTGAATGATTAGAACATAGGTTGTGATAAGCTGAAACTCAGGGCTCACATTTGTTTTTATTAACTCATCATGCCAATTGGAGATGTTTTTCATGCAATTTGGCCACTTGTAAAGTGTTCAGTTATGAACAACTTTCGGTGTGTCACAATAACATGCCTCTTGCCAAACCTGAAACTATAGCATGTACCGTATAGTATTTAGAAAGTGATGCAACAAATCCTTCTGTGGTCTTCTTATCAAGCTGTTCATAACCAGGGCCTAATTTCTCACCGAATATTTTCCAGGTAGTTGGTAGACTGGAGTGGGCACGTGACAAGTAATCACAGCCATAGCGAGTTTTATACTGGATGCGGTGTGCTGGTTTACTTGGAGATGGTGGAACATTTCACCAAAAACATATTCCATAGTAAATGCAATAATTATTTGAGTGGATGCAATCCAATCGAATAATGAAGCAACATTGTTTTAGGGCCCTAAGGCTCCTACTGGCAATGCAGGTGCTTTGCAGCCCTGGCAAGACTCCTACTTTTCGTAGCGAACTACGCCGGCCAGCATGAGCTGCAGGTGTGCCGTGTATCGACGGAAGCTGCTCAGACCACGCAGCAGCCCTCGCAGGAAGACAACTTCTGTGTCTGAGCGCTCTCCGGGTCGCTTGAGGGCCGCACACACTGCCTTCTCTGGGAATGTGAACTGAAACACAAGACCAATGGCAATCCATACAGAACAACACAATCATAGTGGCACACTTCAATAACCAAGTTATAATATTTTTAAAAGGTACATCTGCGACTCTGTTATTACCTGCGACTCCTATTATCCGTGGAAGCTGTAGGGTCCACAAAACGAATATTATCAATGGCCGTATTCTTTCTCCTCGCAAATGTTTTCTTTGGATGAGTGGAGTATAATAGTGAACTTTTAAATAAAACATTTTAGGTTGATCCATCATTTTTCGGATCTCTTAGTTGCACAGGTGCATGCAGTATCACAATCATAGGTGTCATTGGTAGCAGTTAACTTATTATGGTAGTGTTTAACCCATATGTGAGGCCAATAATTACGAAGTATTTCAACATAATAGAGGAAAACCTGTCAACCTTGTTATATGCACTGTAACATCTCTTACAAACCTCATAAAGGCTTTTGAAATTGTTTGGATCAAACAGCAGATCATCTTCAGACTCATCTTGCGCTTCAGGTGTCTGGAGCCATTGGGAAGGGATAGGGTAGATAGATATATGTTTATTATTACAGCAGAAAAATAAATAAAAGTATAAAAATAACTAAATAACCAAACAGAAATAAACATTTACATACAGCATTGCACAAATGTATCAAGTAAACAAGTCAATAGGCATTAATCACACAATCTACCTAAACTGCCTGTTTTTTTAAACTAGTGGTCATAACGGTGTTTACCTTTGTAAAGTATTGCGGAATAGACAGCAGTGTGAACTACCTGAAATGTTATCTACGTATTTTCTAAACATTTATATGTATAATCGAACAAGATGGTCAAGTTTACAAATATATTCCAAAAAATAAAAAAAAACTGGCTCACTGAATATCTACTGGACAACTGTTAAAATAAGCTACGTAGCTCAACAGTTCCTTCCAGCTTAAATAAAAACGGACTGACTTTTATACGTGCGAATGTATTGGTCAAATTCTGAGCAATAAAGCTCCTCACTGATGGCTTGAGAATTTTCACGACTGAATTTAACATGCCACATAGGACGTTTCGCCTAAATTGCTTTGCCCTTCATCAAGTAGTCATTGAAAATACTGTATATTTTCCCCCGTAGAGAATAACCGTGTACCTTATTTATTTTGTAGGTGGCTGGCTTTCCTGCACACGACGCGTCCACTGCCTCGTAAGTGAGCAAGGCGGTATTGCTGCTGCGGAAGATGCGGCACACCTGGGACAGCACGCACACCTGACGTGCCATCTTCCACAGCTCTGCTGCACGCTGACAAAGACAACACCAAAGCAATGCTAGCTCCACCACATCCACGGTTAAAATCAGGGGCGGGTGATGTCTGAACCGGTCCTGGATCACATACACCATCCCACACTGACCGTGTTGGTGATGTATGGTCAAACAACTCTAAAGGCTTGGGGAGATGTTCAGCCAACATTTCATTGATAAAGGGCTGCACGTGAGCATTCAGCATAAATATCTGAAAATGTCGAAAAGTATCAAGGAAGGAACAGCTTCTTAATTTGTATCATGCATCGTACAGATGTCTTCATTTGCAGTGTGAGTGGTTGTCTAATACTGCACTATAAGTAAATCCGAATGGAATGGAAGACGATAAAATTGTTTTAAAAAAGTGAATGTCATTAACGGGAAAACCTAACTTCATATCACAAAGCGTCAGTGTGTTTGATTATTTTTATATGTTTGACTTTTTTACAATATATTTATTCAATAAATCCTAAATGATCGACATTAAACACGTCATTTAACATGCTGCCAATAATTGAGGATAAATTAAATACGTACATGATATATATGGTTTGTCATATATAGAAAAGCAGTCTGGTTTGTTAACAAGTCTGTTAGGTTGTTATTTTTTACATTTTTTTAGACCGTTTAAGAACGACCGTTAAAAGCATTTTATCTACCACGATATTGCAAATAATTTTAAGTTGTAAATCGAACACGAAACTTTATCATCCACATATATGCACAGTAAGTGACGTTTTGTATATGGTAAATTATTTGCAATCTTTCCAGTACAATACCTTGCTGTGCTGTTTCTCAAGTACAACGGGGCCACGTCTGAGCTTCGACATCAGTGCTGATATTAAACACTGAGCGGTTTAAGCCCCGAAAAAGCACGTTTTCCAGCGTCCAAGCAGAAATAAGATGCTGGCTTGCTTGCTCAGTGTAAATATGTTGTAGCCTCTGAACACCACACCCAACCGCTTCACAGTGACAAATGATTTGTGTTTACTACTAGCCGTACTAGCAGCAGTGTGTTAAACGTACTCATGCCAACAAGAAGGCTCTAACGGTGGGGAGTACAGTGAACCCTTAGTTCAACAAAGAAAACAGTTTTAATTGACTAGCGACCCATTAATCATTAACGGAGCGAACTACGCTTGCAGATGCGATTTGTCACGGATTTGCTTTTACAGTGAGGACGACACGGTTTACTCTGGGTTTTACTGCTGAGGTGTAATGAAACGTTAACATAACCCAACACATTTATAAACACCTAACAAAATACACAAGCAGACAAAGTGTGGAGGGATACGTATGGAAAGAAGGCATTGTCTGCTTATAACTTTGCAACTTATACTCTCCACAATAACGCTGATTTATATTATTTTGATGTATGTGCGCACTGTAGAGTATTTCAGTTTGGGTCACACTATGCAGCATTCAATGTTACGCCTTGAAACAAGCATTTTTTAATTCGATACTTGGGGAAACCATGAACAGGGACCACATGAACAGGGACCACCACTGGGAAGGAGACTATGTTACTGTTCACATTACCATTTAGATTGCAGCGTTTAATTGTGCATGTATTCAATTACTGCAGGCTGGAAGCAATTAGTATATTGCAGTGGTCTCCAACAGGCGATCGACTGGTCGATTCCAGAGTCTTGAACAATCGATGTTAAGATTAAAATCTATATATATAAAATCAAGTTGGGTTTGTTTGCTTGCTTGCTTGATCACGATGCACTCCACCAAATCGCAACCAAATCGCACGGGAGCTTCGCACAACGACGCCACTCGTTCCGTGGCGGGTCTTTGCTGCCTTATCGCGCGACCACGGGCCTTCCCTGGCCACCGGGACCGCTTTCTGTGCTTCGGGCCGTGCCCTCACCGGTACCATGAGTCGCGCCGCCATTATAATAATATTATGATAATATCAATTTATATAGCGCCTTTCACCCGAGGGTCACAAAGCGCTGCACAAGGGCCGCGAAGAGGACGGCATGTCAACAACGAAAGAAAAAAACAATAAAAAATTACAGCGAGCATCATCAGGGAATCAAGAGAGGCGGAAAACGGCGCGGACGCCAGCTACCATATATAGCTAGCTGTAATGCCAGCGAAACGTCGGTGCCACCTCTTGAGGTAAGTGATGCATGTGCTCACTCGTTTGCTCCGGCATATCGACGCGTGCACTTCACTTACACACCTTCCACATGACCTAAACTCACAAACAGAACCTCACTATGAATAACATTGGTCATGAAAGCCTTCGAGTTAAGTTTCCCATTTCTTTAATAATAATACTATTTTATATAGCGCCTTTCACCCGAGGGTCACAAAGCGCTGCACAAGGAACACAGAGAGAACGGCATGTCAACGACAGTAAAAAAGACAACTAATAAAAACCAAAGCAACAAAAAATGTAATGATTAACGCTGCTTCGATGGAGGAAGATGGAGGAATACACCATCAATTATATAACACACACATAACAAAGAGGTCCCGTATAGCCTTAAACTCTTTACACAGTTATTTTGAGCTGCAAGGGTAGAAGCGTTCAGGTCGCGATCCCTGTCAAGTAATACTTGGTATTATCTGCGAATTCGACCAAACCACTTCGAAGCCGAGCTTCTTCTTCTTCTTCTTCAAAGAAGAAGAAGCCGAGCTGAAAGACAACGATGTCCAGAAGCTCAACAGAATATATCACTCATGTCACGGGGGTTTGATCCCCAGCTTCGCACTTGCACACAAAGGCGTTAAACCCACTGGGCTACACAGCCACTCAATGGGTGCTGCGTTGGGAACTCTGAAATACTCTCCCCGGCGTCGGTGACATTGAACGAGACTGAACAGTATTTAAAAAAATAACCACTCAGACGAAGCTGTATTTGAACCCAGGACTCTCTGTCACCAGCCTCGGCATTCCGCCCACGCAGCCACAGAGCCGCTCTGCGGAATCTGTGTCTAAAACTCTGTCAAAGACTTTTCCTGGTGTTGGTGACATTTATCTGCAGCCCAACTCCCCAATTGTATCTTAATGAAGACCCACAACTAGCACGGTCCCTCCCCGTGGTGTCAGTCAAGGAGGTTGTAACACCATACTTCACCACACTGGTCAGAATGGATTAGCAAAGACGCGGTTCCAATCCCTTCTTGGGCGCTATGCTGTGTGGAGTTTGTTTATTCTCTCCCGCTGTTCTGCGCGGGTTTCCTCCGCGTTCTCCGGTTTCCTCCCATTGTGTGGAGTTTGTGTGTTGTCTGCCGCTGTTCTGCGTGGGTTTCATCCCACAACTAGTGTGGAAGTTTGTATGTCATCTCTCCCTGTTCGACGTCGGTTCCTCCGGGTTTTCTACTTTCTCTCTCCAAAAAACTGATGGCAGAAAACCTCCGGAAGACTCTCCCAGAAGGATCTGTGTTCAATTGCCGCGCGGGAGGAGATGGAGAAGTGAAGAGGTGGTGTTTACAGGATACCATATAGCGCGGTTTCCCATGTAAACAAGGTGTTCTGGTGGTGAGGACGCGGGTGTGGTAAGGAGGCGATTGTGGTGTATGTGAGTGGTGAGGCGAGTGTGGTGTGTGTGTGGAGAGGAGGTGAGTGTGGTGTGGAGGTGCGTGTGGTGAGGAGGTCGTTGAGTGGTTGTTTAGTTTGTTTACTTTGTGCTGCTGTATATGTGGTGTTGTGTACGATACAGTAATCGTATTGCTATCTGTGCAGAACAATATTATAGATTAGCAGTGTCCGCCCTGTGGGCGATTTTGTTCCGAGCGTGTAACAAGTTCTTCTGACATTAGAATAAAAGGGGAAGGAGTGGGTGAGTTGGTGAGTGAAAGAGTTAGTGAGTGGCTGAGTTGGTTAATGGGTGAATGAGCGGGTGCTTAAAAGGGTTGGTGGAACTTGTGCAAGAGGGAATTTAAAGCGGAAATAGTGTTAAAGTTTCAAAAGAGTAATAATCAATACGTGGGATGTAAACCTGAAATAAGACATAACCGCCTTGGTGCTGTGCAGATAACATGTGTGCTTACATATACAGCGATATACATTGCATGTTAGTGCACTGTTAGTCACTGACCTGAAAATCACTCACCTTGTTTGAAGCGTCGTCTTGTGTTGTTTGTTCCACTTCTCCATGTAGAATTTAAACCCAGTCGCTCGCTCAGCGCGTTGAGCCACCACGTCTTCCACACACGCGGAATCTTTTGCTGAGGAAAGGGATGTCTGGTCCACCCTCCTTGGACTGCTGCCATCTCGACCCTCACCAGGACAAGCGTTTGAGAAAATGGATGGATGGACACGTGTGCCTCCAAATAGCATCCGTGATGACGTCTACGAAGAAAAGTGGATAGATCTGTCAACGTCATTGAGGCCTTGTAAACATATACAATTTGACGTCATCGCAACATTTGTGAATCAGCAAAAAGTATTCTGTGGGATTCGAACCCTTGTCACCAGCTTCAAAGGCAGTCGTATTATCCACTAGACCACGATTGCTTGATGGTTTGTTGGGATGTTCTGGTTATTATGTCATCGTAGTTTAAACCATATTTCAGATGATTTTTTTCTTAATAAAATATTGTCAAAAATGTTTCCTTTGACTACTTTGTTTTCATGATTCAATTTGAAAATAAATGTTAAAAAGTTATGTGTTTGAACCCAGTACCCCATGACTCTCAGGCACACGATCTCCCCACTCTGCCACTGCGCAGGTGTGGCGGCACAGGGCTTCACGTGCTGTTATGGGTGCACGACACGGGCTGGTAAAGGGATGGACTGATGTGGTGCAGAAAGACGTGGAGATGCTTGGGCTTGCCGATGACTTGGTACCAGCGGTGTCAAGACCGACCTCTGTGGAGGAGGTTCGTGAAGGACGCTGCTGGGCAGTTGGAGGCCGTCGCCCTCCAACAACAACAGAGGGCGGAGGAGCGACACCCTGGATTCGAACCCTCAACATTGTGCTTGAAAGCGGTCTGTGTTAAACTTCACCTGCGAACACTCTTAATTAGATGTCTCTCCGTAGTATCGAAACAGTCAAGACACAAACAAATATTTAAACACGTGGGGGAACCCTAGATTCGAACCCAGATCCTATGTAAAAGCTCACCTAGGTAAACTTCGCAGACAACCCTGGTGCGCACACACCCCCTGAGCCATTTCGTCATACGGAGTAGAGTGTGCTCGGAACTCTATGATAAACTCTCCCTTAGAATACTTACAACAGTAAAGAGACGCGCGTCTCTGACGCCGCGTTCTCCTGACACTCAACCCGGCTCCACCCATCCCAGCGATCTCCATGTGCTCCCAATCAGTAAACACATTGAAAAACAAATAAGTGACGGAACATGGATTCGAACCCAGTCCCTCACGGTGGAAAGCACAAGCACTCATCCCACTGAGCCACAGAGCTACTCCTTGTATGGGAAAGCTGGACTCTCTCATAAACCCTCCCCAACATTGGGCCCATTGAAGTAGAGTTCCATGGACAATAGTTTATTCACCACTAAAATAATACTCATAAACTCGGATTTGAACCCACGCTTCCCAACTGGAAACCAATGGGCTGGCCAACTGAGCTACACCGCCGCTCAATGGGCGTTTTGTCCGGAATTTTGAAATACGGCGTCGGTGACATTGAAGGAGACTGCACAGTCTAAAAAAATAATCACTCCCATGAAAATAGATTCGAACCCTGGCGTTTCTGTCACCAGGCTGGGGATTTAACCCACAGAGCCACAGCTCCACTCCGTGGACATCGTCTGAAACTCTCTGATTAACTTTCGCTGGTGTCGGTGTATTTGAGAGATTTTACTGCAGGCCAACTATGCCCAATTGTATTTTAATGAAGACACAACCAGCACGTTACTTGGACCGAACCTCCCACTCCTCCTTCCCTCCCCTTCATTGCCTCCCTCCACCCTCCATCTCCCCGCTCTTACACCTCTCCCCCTCTCTTGCGCCTCTCTTCCACCCTCCTCCCCTCCTGTGAACGGCAAATTCGTGCTCTGCAAACTTACCGGCTGATAGGAAACACGGGGTTAGGGACTTGAGGGCTGTAATGTTGCACACCCCTCTTTGCTATCTGTGTACCCAATACACAAAAAACCTGGCAAACAATATTTTAACGTGCCGTGATATACATCCATCCATCCTTTATCAGTAACCGCTTAATCATGTAAAGGGTCGTGGTGCGCCGGAGCGTATCCCGGCAGACACAGGGCGCAAGGCAGGGGTATGCCTTGGATGGGACGCCAGTCCATCACAGGGCACCGGGGGCAATTTAGTTCGCAAGACAAATAACCTATGCAGCAGCATGTCTTTGGACTGTGGGAGGAAACCGGAGTGCCCGGCGAAAATCCACGCGGGCACGGGGGGGACATGCAAACTCCACACAGAAAGGCATCCGAGCCGGGATTCGAACGCGGGACCTTCTTGCTGTGAGCCAGCAGTACCCATAATAAAGATGAGCTGATTGCGATGATCAGTGAGTAGTGTTGCCGTCTCACAGCAAGAAGGACCTGAATTCGAATCCCAGCAAGTCCCAAGTTACAATCGTATTTTAAATTGCAGATCTCTTTGTTATCCAGCAGATGGCAATGCAGGATTTAAGATTATTAAACATGCTCATACACGATAAATCCACTCCGTACGCTACCGCACTGGTCTCTCCGACGGATTATTAAGAAGGGGCATTTCCCGAAACGTCGCCTATGTACTTATTGTTATTGCGACAGTGCTGATGACGCTTTTGTTGATTTTGTTTTCACTACTTGTGTTGTGAGTTCTGTACATGTAGGGTGGCCAGAAAGTCCATTTGCATGAACTAAAAGAAAATGTACCTGTTCCAACAGCGTTCTTGTGCCGCCCTCCATTCTCGGCACACAGCTGGATTCTTCCAATTGGATAATGGCTATGTGGTGTAAAGCAGGTCCAGACAGATTATTTTGAGTTCCTCAATCTTTGCGAATCTTAAGTGTAAAGTGTTGAGTATAACCACCTCCATGCCTGGGTCCCAATGCCAAAAAGCGAACCTCATGTCTGGGGATTGCAGCGGCCACATCATATCAGAACCTACACCAGTCTATTGTTCACTGAATGCCTAAGTCAAATACTCCATAAATGAGAGAGCAATTACAGTGTAAACATTCTTGCGTAAGTAACTATGCATACTTCACAGGATAAAACGATCACAGAATCATCACGATCAGTATAACCCCAGAGCAATGGCTGACATTCTAGATTTTAGTCATGTTTGCGTCACTTATTAGCATGCAATGGCAATGCAGACTAGCACAAACGTCTACATCAGAATTTTGGTTAGAATATTAATATTTCATATGATTTATGAATAACAATGACCTGAGTCATAAATTATAATGGGAAAAAAAAATACTCGGAGAATTGTTGTTGCCAATTCATATGAACGTGAATCTAAACATTTGCATATAAATGAAATTTGGCATTTCATTATAATTAGTCTGATAGCCAGAAGACAGGTCACACATTTTACGTCGCTTTTAATTGAAATAATAACTTTAAGCCAATTTGCAATCCACTTTTTAATGAAGGCCTCCCCATGCCGTTTTTTTACACGTGATTTTTGAAAAATAATTCTTCAATACAACGATCTATGTGGGTTCGTGATGGGTGCTGCGGGTTGGTGAGGGATGGAAGGTCATAAGGGGTCGAGTTAGGGGGGAAGAACCTATTTACATATCATTTAATCACTGATATTAGCCGTGGCCGGGAATCGAACCCGGGTTTCCGGTTTAATATCACAGGACGTTAGTCAAAGTGACAGAACTCCACCGATGGCTTTTAATAATCCCGCTTATCATAACATAAACAGTCGACTAGACGATGTAACAGTTTTCACAATGAGGCCCCTATATAATATAACAGCTCGATTCACTAGCTGACAGCTTTATCAGTACGTACCCAAGTCATTCTTAAGAGAGAAATGGACTACAGCGCACATTTGCTGAAGCTGCGTTGGCTTCGTGTGAGACCTGACAGGGGACATTTTATCCCTTACCATTATATATTTTATTATTATTATGCCTGTTTACCCAGGAAACCCTCACTGAGTCTCATGGCGTTTTTTTCTGAAGGGTACTGACCAGTGGTTTTATTTTGCAATAAGGCCTAATGTTTGCTATTTACAGCATATTCCCATTGAGTATATTGTGGGTAATTCTTTTAAAATCAAATTTGGACAATGACACCAGCACACAGTAGCCTACTCTTGCCAATGACGTCACGGGATCCTTAATGTTCACAATGAAGCGTACGGCGCGTTCATTCATCCGAAGCGATAATCAGGGTGGCCGCTGGATACGGACGGTGACCATCTGCAACAAGCACGAACGCCCTACCGATAGACCATGTCACAGTGCAAATTATCTATCGCACGACGCATGGTTCCAGCATTGCTTGAGACGCGCCCACTTGGCACCTACAGCCGGATGTGTCTCGGTACATCACGTGCAGCTCCTCCACATGGCGAGTTCACTCTCACCTCCATGACCCATGACGGGTAACGCCAGATAACTACCATCATCAGTCAATCCGCTGCTGAATGAAGGCCTCCCCGCACGTCGTGGCCGTCATAGAGTTTGTTTGACCACACTTCCCAGTGACAGTTGATGCGTGGAGGAGACGGATGTTTCCGGCACGGTTGGAAATGGAATTGTAGCGCAGCTGCATGACACTGCGCCACCGTTCTGCCTCCTCATCTCGTTAAATGCAGCGCTTGCCCCCTGGCATATCCTGCTGGCACTAATCCCTAGCCCACAGCGAGACCCAGGTGGTGTTTTGCAGTGTGGGTTTTACACCTCATTTAACCAATAAACGCACCTGGTAAGGGCTTCCAAAAGCAGAGGTCTGCACTTTTTTGACACGAACACGCTGGAGTGGTGTTTTGGTTTGCTTGCTTTTTTGTTCCTCCTTTGCGGTTTTTTTTTGTCCACGCAATCACATAAAAGCAGCAAATATATTCCCGAGTATAAAGGGTCCTTCTTGAGAAGGTTGCTAGTGGTGCCCTATCTTGGGCAATCCCACAGCCTCGCGGGTACATGTATGCTTTCTTTGCAGTTTGCCGATGAGTCATTCCCACGTATCGGTCTCCGCGATAAAGGTTACCGCGTAATCAAAAGCTTGTATTGCCTTCTCCGAGCCAGAATTGCAGGTTCGGCTTCTATTAAGTCCATCAAGTTGCTGTTACAGTGAACTTCAACCTAAAACTCAATATTAATGCATATCTCTACGTTAAACCACTGCTGGGTGAACGCCCCCCAACAGTCGTGAGGGTTGTTTGACTATACTTCACCACGTTGGTCAGCATTCTCCGGATTAACCCCGCCCTCCCCCACCCGCGTATTTTAAAGCAAAAATTATTAGTGCATCTAATAATAGGTGTGTAATCATATTGGTAGAACTTAATTGAGACTACACATACGTTTGGGAGCGTCTTATAATCCAGACAACATTCAATTCAACTCTATTGTCAATTCTGCCAATATGTACAGGACATATAGAGGATCGAAATGCCGTTTCTCTCAGAGCCTGGTGTTGGAATATACATGGACTGGAACACAGGATAAAAACAAAATACTAAAAATGTTTTTATATTTACAAGTTAAGCTAAGCTGGGGGTCGGGGCGGGGACAATAACAAGGCACAGATCTAGAACAAAAACTATGGCACTAACTTCTGTAATATCACATCCCGCAATTGTCATAGCGTGTAATGGGTATGCGACAATGTCTGCATTAGGCTGCAGTGTAAGTAAGCCCCCGTTTCATAATTATTGTTTCGTGATCACGGCCCCATAATGGTGCGTGTAATGGTGCGTGATGTAGTGCAATATAAACCAGGCTACATACAAGGCCAGCGAAGCGTTCCTTCTGAATTGTAATCGCATTGCCAATTAAAACTCTCCTTTGCACTTCTAATTCATTTCACGACCTATTATATTATATTATCTCAAAGCGTGTTTACCGAAAGGTTTCTGTGTGTGGATTTGCTGCAGTTAAACCTGTGTTGTTCCTCTGCTCCCACCCACGTGGAAGCCTTGTTTGGATGCAACATTTCTCCGCAAGGGTATTCTTCGTTGGCAATGGTGCACGACCACCAACAAGGACTGAGGGTCAATAACACTGTACTGATGTAGGTTTTCACGACTCAATTCATGACGGTTGCTCTTCAGAGTTGTTCTTTCGGGATAGCCGTGTCAAGCGATCTCCCTCTCTCTCTCGCGACGTTTTCGCCTCCCACGTTGGAAGCATCCTCAAGCGGTTTTGCTGCGGATGCTTCTAACGTGGGAGGTGAAACGTCTCACGGGAGTGAGGGAGAGCGCTCGACACGGCTTTCCCGAAAGAAAAGCATTGAAGAGCAACGGTCAATAGCACTGTTCTAAAAGGGGGCACATGTTTTCTTCGCACTTGGTTTTGAGAATGCATGCATGTCAATTCGTTTTGCAGTACATCCCTCCATCCATCCATTGTCAGAAACCGCTTAATCGTCTACAGGGTCGCGGTGAGCCGGAGCCTATCCCGACAGACACAGGGTGCAAGGCAGGGCTATACCCCGGATGGGACGCCAGTCCATCACAGGGCACCGAGGGCAATTTAGTCCGCAGCCCAATTAACCTATGCAGCAGCATGTCTTTGGAGTGTGGGAGGAAACCGGAGTTCCCGGCGAAATCCATGTGGACAAGGGAAGAACATGCAAACTCCACACAGAAAGTCACCCAAGCCGGGATTCGAACCCGGGTTTTCTTGCTGTGAGGTGGCAGCGCTACTCACCGCGCAACCGTGCCGCCCAGAAAGTGTATACATAAATGGAAAATATTTGTTATTCAGATTTGATGATGTTACGTACAAGAAACTCGCGAAACAAATGAAGATATCTGACAGAAGGATACAAATTGGAAAACTCATCACGGAACTTAAAACCAGTTTCGTCTCCCGCCTGCCTGTCTCGCCTACCACCTGCCTGTGTCGTCCCTGTTTAAACTACCGCTATTCAAGTTGACCCAGGTTGGCTGGTTGGTCCCCAATGGTGGGGGTATTGGAACAGAATTTTATGGCCGGATGCCCTTCCTGACACCAATTGCCTTCGTCTGAGGGTCTTCGGTTCGCTATTTGTCTGAAATCTCCACCCAGACCTGTTCACCAAGGGAGACTCCACCACGATAAAGGCAGGATCTGTTTGTAAAGAATCCTAATGAAGGGTTGTTATGAAGAGTGGGCCACCGTAATATCACTTCTCGTTTGAATTAAAGGCAAATAAAGGTTGTCCCAGCTAGCAAGTGCCTTGATACGAGCCGTCTTTGATGGGATTTAAACGCAGGGCATTAACAACTCTCTCTCACAAACCTGAACTTTAAAACGAAGCGTAATTTACAAAGGCAGCGGTCTTTTGGAGGAGTATTAAGAAGGTTTGTGAACTATTGGCGCAGCTGTCGAGCAATAGAGGGGAGGTGGAGGCCGGCGAGCTGTGCAAATACAATATTAGCAGGGCGATCCCTTTATAGATACCCCACTAATGGAACATTTGAAAATATAGAAAACAACATTATATTTATAAAGTCTCGACAAGTCTAAATACAAATATTACATCTTTTAACACTCTTCTCTGTAAAATATAGAATCATCAGGTTTACAATATTTAATCATCTGTTAGAAGGAAACAGGGGTCAAGGGAGGAAATCAATGGGGTATCTACAAATAGATCCCTCTGTATTATCATTCATGGGCGAGATAAAGAGCAGTGGTGCTGTGATGGGGAGGTGGGTTAGGATGTCGCACAACCTCTTCTGCAGAAAAACTATCAAATATAGTTTCTGCTTCACTGCATTATATATTTACTGTAGTTTTTTTTCTATCTTTAGGAGGAAGGGGCGATCTTGCCATTTTGGCCAACTAGCTTTCTTCAGAAAATATCATTGATGGTTGCTCTTTAGAGGTGTTTTTTCGGGATAGCCGTGTCGAGCGATCTTCCTCGGGACGTTTCGGAGGCGAAACCATCATGAATCGAGCCGTGAAAACCTACATCAGTTCGAAAGTATCATTGTCCAGTGTTCACAGGGACATTGGTATGTTGCTTTTGTCCTACGGTATGGATCAAAAACGTGTTTCTTTATTGAAGAAAAGTGAGCCTAAACTGAAAAGTGTTAAAATAAGCGTGGAGAGAGGCATGTAATATATTGGGAGGCGGGAAAAGAAACACGGATTGGAGAAGGCCCACAGGTTAAGACATCGTTAGCTAGGTGGTGGTGGTGCGTGCAGTCTGTTATTGACCACTGAAAATGAGAATTTGTGGATCATACAAAAGTTGCGAAATTCCCTTCCCATGGGAGTCGAGCTGCTATACCCTGGCTTGCCAGGATAAAGCGGTACAGCAAAAATGGGAACTCTACTCGTCTCTGTATGGGATTGAGTGCTGCCCCCTCACACATGTGGGTTTTCTCTGGGTGCTTTGGTTTCCTCCAGGTTATTCATTAGCCCATAACGCCTCAGTATATTGAGCACCACATAGTGACGGAAATTGTTGGCGCCGGCTCACCACATGGCTGCCTTTCTGCTTGTCTGTGGTTCCTCCTCGCGTCATCTTGTCTCTCTTTGAGAGTCACCAAACACTGTGCGCATTATTTTTGAATATGTTTTATATTAAGTTAATAATGTAACAACAAATGTACGTGGAATTTGGCTGTACACATATAGCTAAAAGGGACTATGGCCGATGCCCAAGAATAATGAGTGACAGGAAATGAAGCAATGTGTTGAGTTTTCATAAATTTTACGGTCATCAGAAACACAAGCCACTTGTCTTCCACTAGTGAATATCTGAAGGAAGAAATGGTTAAAGTTCGTGCGACATGTTTTTTTGGGGGGGATTTTTTTTGTTATTTATAAGAATTAATGCATAAATAAATTGCCTACCCCAGATTTGGCAAGGTGCAGATCCGCGGGAGGCCTGATTGAGTGTTATAAGCGGTATAGCCCTCACCCTGCGCCTGGCTCACGCATCACTACTCTGCGGCAGAATTGGACATGTTTGCACAGAATTGGCAACACTTTCTACCAAACTTTACACTTAAAATTGCATGTTTAGCAATGCAAATATTGTATGGCTTGCTGCAGCCCTGAATTGAAGATTTAACTTTCTGCCGTGCACAGATCAGCTAATTTATGCCAATTCACAACATTTAGTTTTTTTTTAAAATATTTGATTAAAATCCATGTTTTTTGTCCTTTATGTTACAAGTATTACATTAATTACCGATGCCTGCGACACCAAATATTTTTTTATTTTGTTTGAGAACGATTTAATTCAGCAGTAATAGAATTTTTCGCTGTTGTTATGATTTAACACAGTATTGCATTATTTGGTTATTCTGAGTCATCCTTTGGCATATTGTATAATTGCTTATTCTCATTATTGTGTTTGAAATTGTAAAGCTGTAAAAACGAATTAACCCAATTTTGTTCCTGTTGGCAATTTAATTCTAACCATGAAATTGACACTGTGATGCCTGTGGCGTGAGACGGAAGGATACATAATAAAGTCATTGATAACTTTGAGAATGTCTTTCACGAGACATCAGAGCTCTTGGCTGTTAAATACCCGTGTTTTACAGAGTTTATTCAGCCTCTGCAACGTAACATCACAGTGTGCAATCTTTAAGTATTTGCAGCGGCTTGTAATCCAAGTGCAATTTTCCGGGTTGGGCCTCATATTGAACATTTTTTCATTCCAGTTGTTGCAGCTCATGCAGACCAGGATTCCATTGGGGGCCCAGCGGGCGTCGCAAGGGCTGGAGTTAGGATCCGCTAGGTTATAGATCAGCAGGGTGGCCTGCAGCCTGATGTTAAATGGACATACCGGATAATACGTCGATAGCTTGTTGTTTTACCGGTGGTGAGCATGGAGTGTATGCACTGCATTTGTGAAGTGAGGTCCCACTAGCATTTATACTGATGTCAATGTGGGGAGTAAATCTGCTAACAAGCTTAATGCAACACGTGATCTTCAGCCGTGCCCATGAGTTAGTTAAGCACTTTTCTAAAACAAACTAGGTTTTGTTTCCATAGCGTCTTGTAGGTCCACATTGGAATGTTCTCTCCTTCAGCTCATATATGTCGATTCACAGATGTTGTATTAATTGGTTAACGTAATTGTCAAAACAATTTCACGTGGCAACTTTTAACACAATGTCCCAAAAACATTATTTTCTTTAATTGCACCCATGAATTGTGATAATTTCTCAGATGAAGCAGGTGACACATTTATTACGTGCTCCCTAATATACGTGTATATAAAAATACAGATTAGAAATGTACAAAATGTAGGTGAAAGGAACCCTTACATTAAAATTCACTGTGCTGTAGCTCGTATAATGAAATTCTATCCCTCATTATAGATGTTTATCAAGATAACATTGCTTGTACCGGGTTATCAAAATATGTTCTAGTTTGAATTGCCTATTTTTATTGAAATGTTCTACTTACAGCACTGGTTCTGATTTCACAACACCAATGAAGCACGGGAGATTGTATTCATGTGAAGGCTATTTTCCATATGTCATCCCTGTGCAGCCAATAGCATATGCAGACTTACACTGAAAATGTATCTAACTGCAGGTAGTATTTCTTCAGGGATGCTCTCCACAGAGGCTGTGATTTCTGCCTTCAATTGTTCAACCGCATGTGGATTACTCCTGTACACACCGGTAATAAACTCCCAAGTTTTAAGTGTTCTGTGAAAACACATTTATTCCTGTAAGTGAAATACTTGAACAAATATAGGAAAAAAAAATGTACGTGTGTTTATTTATTGCGTCACGTATCTGCAATGCTGTGTGTAAATGGTTATTTTTATTTTTTGTTGGGTTAATTTGTTATTTTTATATGCTATTTATTTCTGTCAATTCGCGTGTTTGTTGTATCGTGGGAATCCTGTAAAGAGCTTGCAAGCTCACCGGGTATTTTTCTGCTGTAATAATAATAATAAACATCTATCTAGAGCCGGTGTTTTTCGATGACCCTCTGAGCCAGCCCAGGGTCACGGCGCCCACCTCCCGCTGTCCGTTTGTCCATATTCTCCTCGTACCTGTTTCAATCGGACCCTCAGGCCTGCGGGAAGAGATCGCCCAACTCGCCAGAAGCACTGGGACACCCCGTGTTGAACACACTGAGAGATGCTGGGATTAGTTTGTGACAATTCGGATTAGCCTTCCTGCTTGCGAGCATTTTCATATGCCGCCCACAGCTGCTTCCATTTGATTTTGATAACCACAACCTGCGCCCCCTCCTACTTCCATCACAGATTTGGACCATTTTCCGCTGTAAGCCAGCGGGAACAAATAATACACATTTGCATTTCCACCTTTTGGGGAAATTACTTTCGGTGTGATGTTCAGTGAGTGGTGATGTATATGCCAATGAGTAATGTGTTTGGCAAGTCTAAGTACAGTTATACATTGATGAACGATTGCTATTATTCTTTACACAGGAGGGCCTCACGGAGTCGAGAGACTCTTTTTTCCTGATAAATTTCCACAGTAGTGGACGATGTTGCTCTGTGTAATCCCAAATGAGTAACTTGCAGGTGATTGTTTGGCCAATACTCTCCAGTAACAGTTAAATTGTATGATTTTTTAGCTATGGGAAGAAACCTGGAGTAAACCCATGCCAAACATGGCGAGAACCTGCAAACTCCAAACAGAAAGGCACCTGAGACAGGAATCAAACCCAGGGACTTGTTGCTCTGAGACACACGTGTTACTACTGCGGCACGTTGCAGCCTAACGTTGGGGTCCGGAGCTAAGCTGATGGCAGGTTTTATGACCTGGCTACTTTTTCCCTTGTCTCCAACATTCCGCCCAAATCAACTAATGCCGCCTATCTTTGACATTCATCTCCAACCTTTCCCATCCTTTATACCAATTCACCACCTCATAACACGATGTCCATGGAAAGGCAAAATGAATTATCATGCTGTCCTGCCACATTATTTAGGGCGTTTATAAGATTGTTCTTAAAAATAAATAAAGGAAAAAACGTGCCTATCCAAATTTATGGAGCTGGGTGTCGAGTTTTTGCTGATGGCTTCGGTTTTTTTTTTGCTGCCCATGAATTTTCGAAAATTGCCAGTTCGGTACAGAACACATAGTTCTGGTTGTAATGTATGAGTGGTTTGTTCAGTCCTTGTATTTGCAACAGCGCGTGCATGGTTGTGGCCAAGAAAAGACTAATTCTCAGCGGATGCAAGAAATCCCAACACCCATGCCCCCTATGAAGCCACCCACCCACCCTCCAGCCACCATACATCAACAAATGATCCATAATCCGAAGTCTCCTGAGGCACCGCTCATTGTAAGCTGCTATTAATCGTTTTGGATGAGTGAAATTGGCTGGAGAGAAATGAAAGTGGTTTTTTTCGTGTTTAAAATTATCAGAGCGATGGGGAGTAGCATTAACACGCTCGCGGTGGCAATGCGGGTCACGCCCTCGCTGCTGGTGCTGCTGTCATGCACCGATTGCTCCCTTGCTGGAGACAAATGGCAAAGGTCACCGATCTGGTAATGGGTTTAATTTTTCTTGCTAAATCATGTTGTCTTACCACAATGGGAATGTGATCGCTCACGACTTTGAGTAATATGCAAAACAATAGGGTCCATGAAACCTTTATAGTCATGCTGCAAAGAAGCTGTAGATCACATAGTCAGCTGATAATGATGATTTTATGGTGCATTCAACTGCTCCTGCTGACCAGTGAAAGTATTTCGCAAGAGTAAGTCCCAGCATGGACAGGTCATATAGGCTATTTTTGCCACCGTGTGAGTGTGCGTACAACTGTGTCTGGGGCAGTTGGTTAGCGCACTGCGCCAATAACCACAATCTTAATTTGATTCCCAACTAGTGCTTACATTAGTGGAAAGTAGTATCAGCAACTTGGCCTGGGTGTTAGGTCAGTTCAACCCTAAATGGGTACCTGGTGTGCTGTGTAAATAACAGAACTGGGGCGGTAAAAGCAGTCAGGTGTGGCGTTAGACAAGAGTGCCGTGCTGTACCGATTTAATTAGGTGCTTGCTAACTCTACCATTGTAAATAATATTTTGTCAGCGTTTGCCAATATGATCAATATCGGAGATTGCAATATTTTCTCAATAACATCTAGTCTTAATTTAAAAAAGGATCATGGGAAAACTCATGTCAGACCTAGTATTATTTACAATATAATGGTTTTGGGACAAGATGTGTGTTGTTTTTGCAAATTGTACAATAAATACTATACATTTTCATTCATTCTACGATTATGATTGTACCTGTGTACATGACCATTATTTTACAATTATTACTAAAATATATTTTATGTATTCATAATTTAATAAATTGAAATTGGACCAATAAGCAAATATTTGCAGTATTGCAGGAGCCGAGACAAATGGCCATTGTGCTCAATAGTCCTGCATCCCTTACGTTTTCAAACGGAACAGAGGCAAACCATTATGAGACTCATTGGTTTCACCTTCCCATTAGAGTATCGGTAGACGGGTCTGAACTGAGCTTGCAAATAATTTTAAACAGAGGTCATTGTAACGTACAGCGCTCCTTGTGGCAAGCGTGCTCGCAGCGTGCAAGCGCTTTCTCTCAAAGTCATTCATTCATTCATTGTCAGAAACCGCTTAATCCTAAACAGGGTTTTGTGACCCGGAGCCGATCCCGGCAAACACAGGGTGCAAGGCAGGACTATACCCAGGATAGGACGCCAGTCCATCACAGGGCACCGGGGGCAATTTATTTAGCAAGCCAATTAACCTATGCAGCAGCATGTCTTTGGACTGTGGGAGGAAACTGGAGTGCCCGGCGAAAACCCACGCAGACACGGCGAGAACATGCAAACTCCACACAGAAAGGCACCTGAGCCGGGATTCGTACCCGGGTCCTTCTTGCTGTGAGGCGGCAGCGCTACTCACTGCGCCACCGTGCCGCCCTCTCTCTCTCAACGTAATTGAGCATACGCACGGCTCGCTTGAGATGCACAAGAAGGTTGGCTGCCCCAAGCGTCGCATCTCATAGACATTCTTGCTCCAAGCCAGCGCTGCAACTTTTAATCCAGCTCACCGGGGGCGGTCATTTCGTAAACTTGGCAAGCTGCGAACGCGAGCCAAGGATCTAGGACTGACTGGCTAATGTGGTCAATATTTGAGATTGCATATTGTCGGGTGTGGTGAAATAAAGGTTGTGGGCGGAAGGAGAGGGACGTGGGGCTGCTTTGCAAGAGAACGCTGTCAGCATGCAGTTAGTGAAGGGTGTGTGTGGTGTGTGTGTGTGCACGTGTGTGTGCACGAGTGTCTGTGTGGCTACTCACGGCCAACACCAGTAACGATTTTCTGGACCAGTCCTGGGCCTCCCCTAGGTAGACTCAGACTCAGAATCAAATGAGTATCTCGTGTGGTGTATACACATCATCACCAGGGAGACAAAGGCAGCCGGGTGCGGTATTGGCTACCCACCCCATTGCATGGCATTTGAGCCTTCATAGGTGCTCGCTAACAACACTTGTCCTTACAGTCTATTATTGAGGCAATATGGTGGAATCTTTGCCGTTGTGTACATGTATGAGTTTGTGCCATTCTAAATTTAAAACTGCAAGTGTTCCGTTCAGGCAGCGTGTCTAGTTTTTTGGATTAAAGGATTTGGCGAAATCCTGTTAAAAATAATATTTGTGAAAGTAGATTTGACAGGAGACGTTTAAAGCTACAACACATACACGCATGACATGCGATCCAATACCACTGTGGGGTTGGGGTGATGCGGAAGAAATGAAACCAAGCTCGGGATGCGAGGACAATTTTGATCTGACGCACTTTTAAGTTTCGCAAACACGAGTTGATGAAAAATCACAGCAAGACACACACAATGAACTTTGACGATGCAGTGTCATTTCTCACGCGGAGTTTAGAATTAGCGTTAAGATGATGTGCATTAGGGCGGCATGGTGGCACAGTGAGTAGTGCTGCCGCCTCACAGCAAGAAGGATCTGGCTTTGATTCCCGGCCTAAGTGCCTTTCTCTGCATGTCTTCCACATTTCCGCATCGGTTTTCACCGGATACTCCGGCTTTCTCCCACAGTCCACAGACATACTGCTGCCTAAGTTAAGTAGCCTGATGACTAAATTGTTCTGCAATTGACTGGCATCCAATAAGGGTATAGCCCTGCCTTTCACCCTGTGTCTGCCAGGATTGGCTTCGCCCCCACTCCCACGACCTTTGAAACGATTAAACTGGTCCTGATAATGAATGAATGATGTGCATTAGTGTGTTTTAGCTAAGAACGCCATCTTTGTTGAGACTGTGTTTGCTTAGTTGAATGTTTCTGAAAAGCAATTTGGGACGAACACCAGACGCATTGATCTTGCGGTAGCAGCGAGTCTGCTGGGTTTTTAGTTGTTCATTTAGAGGAAAACCCATCGTTCTTACCAGGAACGTGCGATCAGGGGAGGCAGGGAAGGCAGAGCCTCACCTGTCATACTCCAATGAAAATAGGTGTTACGAAAAGTAAAAAACAATAATAATAATAATAAA
>JAZEWU010000001.1:7064356-7081454 GCA_036362915.1 Geotria australis
AGTGTTTGGTAGAATTCGCAGACAATACCAAGTATTACCTGACAGGGATCGCGACGTGAACGCTTCTACCTTGACCCCCTTGTGCATATTAATGCGAATGGATAGTAAAACATGTACAGTATATATCTCTCTAGACAAAAGAAGGTGACACAGACAAAAACTCATCATTGGTACAGCACACTATGTCAAAGAACATGTACTACGTAGAGGATCAATTGAATCCGTGAATGCTTTCATATAAGCATGGCGCCTGCAAGGCTAGAGTGAGCACTGTCGATTAAAGAGATACACATAGCGCCCCTCGCCTCTCTGGCCAGAGATGGTGGCCTCCATTATGCAGACAACAAATCGTGTAAGCTTTCATTTCTTGTATGTGTTCTCACGTTTAACATTAGCATACAGAAATGGTAGCGCGTTTCTCAATGCGATGTGCTATGAACCTGGAGACCTGGATTTGATTCCCACTCATGACTAACATGAAATCCGAGTGGTGTCTAGACCAGTTTACAATCTTTTGATTCACAAGGAACTGTAAACGATGTCATTTTTCATATTGCAAAATAAAGTGAGAGCAGCCTTTGCTGAGGATAATCCATCCATCCATTGTCAGAAACTGCTTAATCCTGTACAGGGTCGCGGTGAGCCGGAGCCTATCCCGGCAGACACAGGGCGCAAGGCAGGGCTATACCCATGATGGGACGCCGGTCCATCACAGGGCATCGGGGGCAATTTCCTTTGCAGCAGCATGTCTTTGGACTGCGGACGAAACCGGAGTGCCCGGTGAAAATCCACGTGGACACGGACTGACGATAATATTCATACTAATGCTCTTCTCTCTCGCTCACTCATTCCTCTGGAAATGTTTTATAGGGAAAGATGGGGCAAAAGCTTGTTGGTTTTGCGTAGCGAAACATTATATTTTTTCAGTTAAAAAATAAGGGAACGTATGCCAAAGCACACAACAATGGTAAGCATGGATTTATTGCATAAAATTAAACCTACTAATATACACGCCATTTGTTCACCCAAGGCGCATATTTGTAAAGATTGATATCGAGACTAAATTGCAAAGAAGAGTTATTAGACTGAGCTAGATGTACAAATGGATTAGCAAACTGAGCCGGAGTGGAATGAACGGAGAGAGGATGAAGCAATTCTAAGCAGCCCGGTGTCTGTCTTGAATTACTTTGTAGGTGTTTTGAGAAATGGCCTTGCAGGATTCCATTGGTTCAGCGTAGTGTAACTAAAGAAAGGAGGCGCAGAGGTGTTGTTCAATCACTAAATCATCAGGTCTGACACGTCGGTGGAAACCTTAACTCAACACTAGCGGAAAAATTATTACCGTCTTCCTTTAAGGTGATCTTTCCGCATGATGGCAATGAGGCCTGCGGCTATTCATCGCTTAATCTCTGTTCTTATGCTCAAGATACACGCATCGAGTGGCGCGCTAATATGGACATAAATGATATGCAAACGATATGCACACTACAATCATATGCAAATGCTACCTTAGCCTAATGGCAGTGTAACATCAAAGCAGATGTGAGATAAATAATAGAAATGAGACGGTGTTATACAAAAAAATAATAAACAATTATTAAATCCGATCATAACCATGAACTGGGGTAGCGGCACGGTGACGCGGTGGATAGCGCAGCTGCCTCACAGCAAGAAGGGCCTGGGTTCGAATCAAGGCTCGGGAGTTTGCATGTTATCCCCGTGTCTGCGTGGGTTTTCGCCGGGCACTCCGGTTTCCTCCCACAGTCCAAAGACATGCTGCTGCATAGGTTAATTGGCCGGGGGACGAAATTGCCCCTGGTGCCCTGAGATGGGTATAGCCCTGCCTTGCGCTCTATGTCTGCCGGGATAGGCTCCGGCTCACCGCGACCCTGTACAGGACTAAACGGTTTCTGACAATGGATGGATGGATGAAGATCTTGTGACTTTGCACCTGCTCCTCGGCCCAAGAGCTACCCATTATATTTCACTGCAGTGTGGTGCTGGGTGTGTGTTGGGTTAACATGTGTAAAACCTGCATGTGGGCTCACTTGAGAAGCGTTAAAAGTGGAAAATGCCTCACGTGAAGTCAATGGTGAATGCAATAATACAGTATGATTTGTGATGGGTGGTCAACCATTAATGTGATGTTGGGGAGAAGGGGGCAGGTGGCATGACACGAGGGACTGCCATTCTTTTGCTTTGTGTGTGGGTGTGTGGGGAGCGGTAGCTCTGTGGTTAGCGCGCTGGGCTACAAACCTGGTGACCCGAATTCGAATGCCGCTCACGGCCAACACCAGTGACGATGTTCTGAACTGGTCCTGGTCCTCCCCGCGGTTGACTCAGCCTCAAATGAATACCTAGCGCGGCGTGTAAACATTGCCAATCTGGAGACAAAGGCGTGGTGCTAGCCACCCACCCACCCACCCTCTTGAGTCGTGCTGGCCTTCATAGGCCCTACAGTCTGTTAAGGCTATACGGGGGATCTTTGTATCTCGTTTTTTTGCAGTTGTGTGGTTTTGATTACCGGTCACGATGCACAGCATCAGTGATAATTGGCATCTGAACCAATGCAGCTTTAACCAACTAGTTTCTGTAGTGTAGCATACTCCCCCGTCGAGAAACAAAGACATCCGGGAATGGTGTCAGCCTCCAACGTGCCATGTTGACCTTAATTCATGCTAACAAAAAACATTTTCCTCGACAGTGTGCGTGGAAAATATAGATTCTGTTTGTGTGTGTATGAGATAGTTTAAAGTGGCAGCCAGTATTTCATTCAAGACGAGGATACAGGTCAGCCCAGACCTGGTCCTCTAGAATGAGTAGGTCAAGGATGGGAACTGACAAAGTAATTGGCCTGCGGACTAAATTTCCCTCAGTGCCCAGTAATGTACTGGCATCCCATCCTCGGCATAGCCCTGCCGCGCGCCCTGTGTCTGCCGGGATAGGCTCGGGTTCACCACAACCCTGTACAGGATTAAGCGGTTTCAGACAATAAATTAATGAATGAAAAAAACTCCGTGTGTGCAATCACACTGTGCATGTGCTGACCACGGCATTACAACTAGTGGTGGTGGGTCTCCACTTGCGCACATCGCTCCCATGGGTGCAATGAAAGCCCGCTGTGATTAAGGTCTAATACCCATGGCCAATTGGATATTTGTACTTGGGAAGCAGCGTGATCATCGTGAAACGCTGGCATGGAATTCAAACACGCACGTGCGTGGATAAAGTGACACGGGAGTGCTTGCACATTATTATTCCATCCATCCATCCATTGTCAGAAACCGCTTAATCCTGTGCAGGGTTGCAGTGAGCCGGAGTCTATCCCGGCAGACACAGGGCGCAATGCAGGGTTGTACCCAGGGTGGGACGCCAGTCCATCATAAGGTACCGGGGGCATTTTAGTCCGCAGGCCAATTAATCTATACAGCAGCGTGTATTTGGACTGTGGGAGGAAACCGCAGTGCCCGGCGAAAACCCAAGTGGACACGGGGAAAACATGCAAACTCCACACAGAAAGGCCCCCGAGCCAGGATTCGAACTTGGGACATTCTTGCTGTGAGGCAGCAGCGCTACTTCGAATTGTGGTCATTCATCGAATTAGAATGAAAGCGATTCCTCGCACCCGAGGCAAGCCTGATGAAACGTGACGAAAAGCACGGGCGTGCTAATTCCTGCTTCTCGATCAAACTGTGGGTTTCATATGTCTTGGCTGGTAGCACCTTCTTATACTTTGGGATTTCACACAACACTATACATCGTTTTCAGCACTTTGTTGTGTGATCTTTTCTGGTGGTTCTGAGTCAGTGGTTGGTGGATTTTTTTGATTTATTAAGCTCTGTCTCTACATATAACACTTTGGCCGCATAAAGTGCAGGCATCTATTATGGCCGGCACAGCACATACGTGTTTGCAGTGGCTGTCACCTTGCAGTTTCACCCACAGCCAGGGCAAGCAGGAGCCTGAGGAACTGGGAGGTTTATGTTGTGTACGAAAGGATGCTCTGCTCACCCTGCACGGATAATGAGCGCTCAAAAGAAGTCATACTTTACACACAATCTATATAAGGTGGAACAAGTGTTCGTATGTATGTCAACACTGAGGATACCGAGTTCAAATTCTTCATTCGTGCGAATTTTATCTGCACAACACCACGGCTTTTATGTATTTTGTCCTCACTTCCTTTTCCGCGTGCCACCGTGCCGCGCTGTTGTTTTGTCAGCATTGTCTCACGGCGCCTGAAGAGAGACTGAATCGGTGTAACAGGCCTAGGCCAGTTTATACCCCGGGGTATTATTCAGGGCTAGCCTGTTTTATACCCCGGGTATATTCTGGGCTAGTCAAAGTTTATACCCCGGGTATAGCCGGGATATTGGACTAGCCCACAATGTACCCGGGATACTGGACTAGCCCAGAATATACCCGGGGTACAAAACAGCCGGGGGTATATTCTGGCCTGTTACACCTGGAGCAGAATAACATCTAAAGGTCGAGCCACTCACGGAGGCCGACCAGGGTGGTTGGCACAAATCAGAGCATTCCAACTTCAGCGGAAGATTTAAAAAAAATATGTAATTCTACGACTTGTCCCACCTCTAATGTACAAGAAAAATACGACCGCATGGGAAGAAGAATATCCCACAATATCAGAAGAGGGGAGAACTGCATGTAAATGCATCCTCTGAAATGTGTGGTTATTATGAAATTGTACTGATGTCTTCAGAGCTGTTCTTTCGGGATAGCCGTGCCTCTGAGCGCTCTCCCTCTGTCCCTCGCGACGGTTCGCCTCCCACGCCTGATGATGCTTCCAACGTGGGAGGCGAAACGTCGCGGTAGATAGAGAGAGCGCGCGACACGGCTATCCCGAAAGAACAGCTCTGAACCATCAATATCAAAGCAGTATTTCTATACAAACACATACCATAAGCAAACGGACAAACCTGGTTATTTGTCACGTATTTGTACCATTGGTTGTAAAACAGCCTTCCATCGGCTATGGTAGATTAAATAAAAAAATCACAATTTATAATGTGCATAATCGTCGTTCAATGTCAAAGGTATTCGTTCGAAGAGAGAACAACTCAGAGGAACGAGGAAACCATGTACAGGGGGAATGCAGTCACGCGGCTTGCCAGCACCAACATTTTCCAGACACTGTCCGCTATACAATGATGTTATCAGCCGTGGTCTGTCGTTGTTGACATGTCGTTCTCTCTGCAGCTTTGTGCAGCGCTTTGTGACCCTCGGGTGAAAGGCGCTATATAAATGCTATTATTATTATTATTAGGGGAGTAAATCGGAGAACTTGGAGGAAACCCATACATAAACAGGGTGAGAACACAAACTACACACATAACCGTGCCTGAGGCGGAAATCAAACCTCCTCGGGCAGGACCTTCTTTCTGTGAGGCACATATTGTTACCACTCTACCACTCGCCTAAAATTCGTCTTTTCTCCCTCGTTTGACACCTTTTTTTGGGCTGGACTTGGTCCTACCTTCCAATAACAAACCAATCAACTTGCAATTAACTTTAATTATTAAACTGCTTTACCTGCGCGGCTGTACTGGTGATTTCATGGCATCTTGTTTAGGACCTGCAGCAGGGATGTTTTTCACATGGGAACTGAGCTCTTACTAACACGTGATTTCAAAACGTCCTATACATTTGTACTTCTTCTTTGCGATTCTTCGAAGCGCGATGGTGAGCTTCTGGACATCGTTGTCTTTCAGCTCGACTTCGAAGTGTTTGGTAGAATGCGCAGGTAATACCAAGTATTACTTGACAGGGATCGCGACGTGAACGCTTCTACCTTGACCCATTTGTGCTTACGTAGGTTTTGACGGCTCGATTCATGATGGTTGCTCTTCAGAGCTGTTCTTTCGGGATAGTCGTGTCACTAAGCGTTCTTCCTATCCCTCGCGACGTTTCGCCTCCCACGTTGGAAGCCTGATGAGGGAGAGAGGGGAGAATGCTCAACACGGCTATCCCGAAAGAACAGCTCTGAAGAGCAACCATTCCATTTTCTAAATGGAACAGCTCTGCAGAGCAACCGCCGTATAGATTTGTCAACATTTTGCTTGCTTTGCAACATTCCGGTTTTCTGATACAAAACAGTAATTGGCACATCTGCTCACGTGATTGGCTGTCGTGTGGTGGAAATTAGAGTAAAATATATAATAATAATAGCATTTATATAGCGCCTTTCACCCGAGGGTCACAAAGCGCTGCACAAAGCTGCAGAGAGAACGACATGTCAACAACGACAGAGCACGGAAAATCAGCAATAATTTTTTTGGGGGGTTTTTTTCGTGAAGAGAAAACGGCACAACAACAACGGGGAGACAGAAAACTTAGAGTCAAGCGGTAGCTTCAAGCGGTAGCTTCAAATGCAACAGGGAAACTGATAATAATTCTACAACAAGCAAGGAGGGAACAAATGTCCCCTAGCAGACACAGATCGGAAGAGAGAGAGAGAGAGAGCCAACATCTCGGCACGGCACCGATAACCCACTCCAACAATCCAAGCCAGGGGAAGGAACGAATGCTTCCGAAAAGGTGCCAGAGGAAGGCACGAATGCTCCGAAAAAGGTGCAGGTATGAAGAGAGCCAACAACCTGGCACGACAGCGCCGAGCCGCATCAGAAGTCCTGACAGGACGGCTTGAAGGCTTTACGGAACAATGACATTTCACCTGCACGATCTAACCCAAGAGAAACGAATCATGAATATTGGCAGCGAAAACCTAGGTACGACATGAATCCCTACCAAAGTACTGCTTTTTCTGAGGGCCGATTGGCCTTGGTAGGCCCATTGGGGCAAACCCCAATTATGCCCTGTCGCACTTCCCGACAGAACGTGCGTGCAGTCTTGGCCCAAATGTCTGCCCGATATTTTATAACCCGTTGAGTCATTAATAAGCAGAACGAGGAAGATGGAAGGACTCTCGGTGTGCCTGCTTTTGGCAGCGGATAATGGTTGAATCCTTGCCCATATCTTGGCACAGCCGGCACATTAATCTTCAAAGCAAGTGCTGCTTTCTAACATTTTGTGCAATTTACTGGAGCAGTGCCCTTGTGCTGTCCGGGCGATGAGTGGGTGGCTCGGGTGAAGTGGTTACGGGCGGTTGTGGGTGTGTGCGTGTGTGCACCATGATTGTGGAGTGGTGGTAACAGCAGCTCTTGCAACAGAAACAGAACTATTATTTTGTGTTATGTAACTTTCGCTAACGCATATACAGTAGACTTGTTGGATGTGTTAACGTGTGACGTTCATATATTTATTTGCAGTTTTGTTTTTTACATTTATTTCCATATTCTACAATTGTGTTTTAATATTTACTGATGTATATACTCTTCGGGTCAAATTGACGTTTTCGACAAAATAACAATATTTGTTTTGTCATGTTGTCCCACTATTATCTTAGTGGACACAGCACGTTTTCACACAAAACAACATCGGACGTTAGGTAACATTCACTAACACGTGAATTATGTCCGATCATGTGTTTAATACTTTGAAACCAAACAAAACACACCTGAGCCAATGTAATTGGATACAGAAACAACAGAAAAATGTGACATGGTAATTAAACCAACCAACATGTTCATCGATGTAAGGAGCAACGAACCCACAAGATAAAGCAGTGGTGAAGTTGTCTGCTGTGCATGCTTAGGAAATATTATTTTCTTTCCTGAAGCACGTGTGAAACTCTTGTGTTAATTTGTTTATTTCATGAGGGAAACCAGAACGACGACCAATGTTTAACCGTTTTAAACAACGTTTAACCGGTTTAAATGTTCTATTTTAACTACCTTGTATTTTATTGAGCTTGCAAGCTCACTGGATATTTTTCTGCTGTAATAATAAATATCTATCTAAAGAAGCGGCGATTGTTTGAAATTTCAACACAGGTCTGGGTAGTATTAAATTGTGTTCATGCCGGTACTTATCAAGCAACGTTTCTGTGTATAAAAACAAATCAATTGGACTGATAAAGTGGCTCTAATTGAGGTCTATAAGTCGAACCCATGAGAGTTGTAAGGTAGATTGCAAACGTCTTTCCTTGCCACATGGGTCTCAGGCCAATGTATTCAATTTGCCCATTCCATGAATTATTATTCATCAACTGCGCATGACACTTTTACATTTAGAAAGCTTCCTTGCCATGGCCTTGGTGCGCAATGGCTGCTACCAGTCATGTAACAGGCTGCTTTGCTTGGCTACGTAATATGATGCGTATTGCATTTCATCGTGTCCTCAATAATGGTAATACTATATTACTGTACTTGGCTATGTGCTTGTGTCCATTTAGCAAGTTAGAAAATGTCAATAGATTAAAATTAATGCGGGTGAACAGTGGTGCAGTGGTTATTGCACTTCACCTGAGTTCGAGTCCCGGCCAAGGTTAACATCGGTGGTGAATGAGATTTAAATCCGTCCTGGGTATCTTCTAAGGTTTTCACCTGTCCTGGTTATTCCCAGGATCGTCCTCCTTTTTGAGGAAGCAGCTGTCATCCTGGGAAATGTGTGCGTTTGTCTGGAACAAAGAACGGGATTTTCCCAGTTACACAGATTACAGGCCTCTCTCTTATTCTGTTGACCCCAACGATATCTCCCGGTGTGTTGTGCCTCCGAGGTGGCAACCTTAGCATTTTCCCTTCACACCAAACTGCACAGACCAGCGTGGAGAAGTATGGTCAAACATCCCCTAACCGTAACCGTGACGGCATGCGGAGACATTCAGCCAGTAGCGAATTAATAAAAGCGCTGTAATTTTGTGCTATGTGGATGGTTTGTAAGCCCATTGCGTGTGAACATGTGTTACAGTAGTCTTGGGTTAAAGTGACATCTTCGTTTGTTCTCACAAATGTATCCTATAAGGTAGGGCGGCACAGTGGCGCGGTCAGTAGCGCTGCTGCCTCACTGCAATAATCCCCGGGTTCGAACCCCAGCTAGGGTGCCGTTCTGTGTGGAGTTTGCATGTTTTCCCCGTGTCCATGTGGGTTTTCGCCGGGCACTCCGGTTTCCTCCCACAGTCCAAGGACATGCTACTGCATAGGCCAAACGCTGATGAAGCTGAGTGGAAGTCTCAGCGAAACGTCGGTATCATCTTTGAAGGTAAGTGCTGTGTGTGCTCGCTCGTTTTCTCCAACATATCGACGGATGCAAAAAACACTTACACACTGTTTCACATGACCTAAACTCATAAACAGAGCTTCACTATGGATATAACTCCCACTGGATTCTGATGAGGGTCAAAGAGAGAGCTGATTTAATTCATCGGCTGCTTAACGTCATCGAGGCATTGCTGCAGGCCGTGGCGCTGGCCAATTTAATTTAATTTGTTTTGACATTCACAAAAAAATAATATGGATAGAAAATGAAAACCAGCAGAAGAATTTGAAATGATTCGCTTGGATTAATATTTGTGAAAAAGAGAAAAAAAGGAGGCGAAGGCCACGTAACACACACGCTCACACACAAACAACACGCTATCACAAGTACTAAACAGGACACACTTGCACCTTGGCATCATTGAGCATCACTTTCATGATCACTCACATTTTACTATTACAACAAAAGAGAGCCCCGCACGGTAACGCCAAATCGCATTGATTAACGGTGTGTTTACGCACAAACCACACGTCCCGCTAACAACGAAGCGGCATGCATATTAAGCGCTGCTAAAGACACGCTGCTGCATAGGTTAATTGGCCTGCGAACTAAATAGCCCCCGGTGCCCTGTGATGGACTGGGGTCCCACCCTGGGTACAGCCCTGCCTTGCGCCCTCTGTCTGCCGGGATAGGCTTTGGCTCACCGCGACCCTGTACAGGATTAAGCGGTTTCTGACAAGTAATGAATGAATGAAAACGGACTTTGTTATTTGAAGCCATGCCTATGCAGCAATTGTTGTGTCCCGTGTGGAGAGGCACACAATTACTCTTCTAAGACCAACGTGGCTTTTGAATAATCGCAGTAAGGCACATATACTGGTGCAGAACACGTAGTTCCACGTGGAGGCAGCTACATTCTATATGAGGTATGTCCTCTGCCTGGCAGGAGCTCATATGAATCAGGTGGGGTTCACATTCATATGCATGGCACACATTAGTAACCTAATGGGCCACAAGCGGTATGCCTGGTTCAATATTGTAGCCAGGGAATACACTGCTTGTGGTGGTGCAGTTGGGAAGGGCAAAGGTTAGAGATGAGAGGGCCAGCCTCGTGTGTAGCACTGACCCTAGCAGGGGTGCACCATCACTCTAACTCTATCTCTCTGATCGCATCCACCAACTCTGACTCACGGGTCCCCACTCTGTACACATTCCACATGTGTTTCCCATCAGCACACACGTGGTCTCAAATCACTACTGTGTACACAAATGATTTCCAGTTTTGTGGCAGCTGGAACGACGAGACAAGACAGCTAAATGCCCAGCCATAAAGGTGGTGGCACCTCTGCCGCAGTGTTCGACTTGTGGTCTATACATTTTAAGTCTTACTACTTCTTCTGGTTACCCTACCCATGTGATGATGGCTTTGTGGGCTGCTAAGGCCACGCAAGCATTGGCCCTCCATCCTCTCACCCCCGACCTTTCCCATGCACAGAAGCTTTATTCCTCATACCCCCTATTCCACAATCCCTTGTGGCCAAAACTGCTTATTTCTCAAGCAAAGTCGCATTTCACGTTATACCCGTGGGCTTATTATAGCTGTGCAATACGAAAAAACAAACAATCTTGCTATCAGGCCAGCATGTAAATCAGTGTTTTTCTTGCACAACTGCTCCAGGGACCCCTAAAGAGTT
Organism: Geotria australis; assembly: GCA_036362915.1. Classification (NCBI taxonomy): domain Eukaryota; kingdom Metazoa; phylum Chordata; class Hyperoartia; order Petromyzontiformes; family Geotriidae; genus Geotria; species Geotria australis. Next base: position 7,075,168 of record JAZEWU010000001.1, read on the forward strand.
GTGCTCTTTGTAGACAAATGTAATCGGCTCGTCGCGCAAGTTTGTTTGCGTGTCCTCATTGGATGGCCACCTTCATCAACTAGTGCACAAACTTGTGATTGCATGATGCATTTAGTCAATTCCTTCAGTGCTCATGGTGTCTAAACCCAGTGATGGTATTCAAGGTGCAGTGTGCATTGAATGGAAATGTGCTCTTAATGGGGTATAAATAAAGCAGTTGCTGGCTCTTCAGCAGACGCGTTGTCAAATTCCCCTATGTGTGACCCACACGAATCAGCCTATGCCAGGTATAAATGTTAAATGCAATATAAAGGGGTTGGGGTCAGAGAATAAAGATGACAATTAGTGCGGTAGAGAGGTTGATAAGGAAGTATCCACCCTATTACAATAGTACAGCTATTAATAACATTGATAATACAGTATAAATAAAAGGGGGGTTAGTGATGGGACAGTTGTTAACACAGAGTGCTATGAAACCAGCGCCCCGAGTGATATCGTCATCATTATCATTATCAATACCCACTTGATTATGTACAAGGTCGCAGGGAGCCTGAGTTTATCTTGGCAGACACAGGGCACAAGGCAGGGCTTTGCCGAGGATAGAACGCCAGTCCATTGCATGGTACTGGGGGCAATTTAATCAGGCCAATTAACCCACGCAACTGGGAGGAGACTGGAGTACCCGGCGACAAGGTCAGAACACGCAAATTCCACACAAAAAGGCACCGGAGTCGGGTATCGAATCCGGGACCTTCTTGCTGAGGCGGCAATGCTACCCGCTACACCACCGAGTGATTTCCAAACTTGTTTGGTCCCCTGCCTAACACCCATTATCCTCGTATAAATCCAGCGTGATCAGGTATGGTAAAACAATCCCTACAACTGGCAAAGCACGAGGAGGCTTTCATCGTGTAGTGGATTAACAAAGGGCTCCCTACATCATTATAACAACCAGCCTTTACGGTGGCCTGCAGCCGCATAGGTCAGATCTGTGCTGCCCGCTAGATGGCGATTATGATGCGATCAGCTCCGAGCCGAGAGAACAGCCTACAGCTGATTGGCGAGTGAGTCTATGGGTGTATGAATCTTTGAGTCGCCGTGTAATTCTCTGTATGATGGTGGTGATGATGCAATCATCCCTGAGCCGAGAGAACAGCCTGTAGTAGATTGGCGAGATCCTCTGCAGAGTCTCTATGTATCTCTGTGTCTCGCTCGTTTGCTCCAGCATATCGACGGGTGCACTTCACTTACACACCTTTTTCACATGACCTAAACTCATAAACAGAGCTTCGCTATGAATAACATTGGTCATAAAAGCCTACGAGTTAATAATGTCTCTATGTATCTCTATGAGGCTCTATGATCTCTAGCCCAGTGTTGTGATTCTCACAAGCACCGCTAGATGGCGATGATGCGATCAGCTCGGAGCCGAGAGAACAGCCGACAGCTAATTGGTGAGATTCTCTGCAGAGTTGTCACGTGACACGAGCAGCCAATAGGAGCAGTCTGGAATGACACCAAGACTCTCGCATTATAATTATATCAATAAAGAGTTTGATCTAAGCAAAGTTGTAACACAGTACGTAGTGTTACAGTAGTTTGTTTACTCATCACAGTTAGTCATAAACTCTGGAATTTTACACGTTATGTAACTTTCTTCCTCCGGGATATGTGTGCTTTATTTGTTGGCTGTTTAAACAACTTAGCAACAACAACAAAAACTATACAAATTTAAATCAATCAGAAGGGTGAAGGTGACCCCTTGGCTAGTCATTACAAAACACTGTGATAAAACTCCAAATTACTTTTCGTCAGTATAACTTTTATCATTGCGCCTAAGTAGATGCGTTGCTTATTTTCCCGTTTTTAAAGACAATTATGTTAATTCAATCAACTTAATTGAGTTGTTCGAGTTTCTTCACCGTAGTCTGCTGTTGTCTTCATGCAGACGTGGCCTTCATAGGATAGGGACGGAGTCCCAGGGGCTCTGAGAGTTTGAGAGCAAGAGACACCGCAGTGACGTGCACACCGCACTGCAGGGCGGTAAACAAATAGGACACAGGGCCAGAAGGAGCCAAACATTCAGAACGCAAAGTTCCAGACTATTGAAAGAGAAATAAAATAAAATCGCATGAAGCCAGCATATACCATTCTAGACACGGCACCGTCTGAGACCCTGGGTTCAAATGAGGGTTTAACCGCCAGTGATGAAACCAGGTTCTCAAGTGTAGCCAGTTCTTGGTCTCAACGCAGGTCACCAGATCTCAGAAAAAAATCCGAGTAACCTTATCGTGGTGGAGGCTGATTGCGTGTTTCAATGAAACCCAGAGCTATGTCGCCTGGAGTCCAGCACTCCTGGTAGAGCCTCCCTCGGTGAACACGTCTGGAGTGCAGCACTCCTGCTAGGGTCTCCCTTGGTGAACAGGTATGACGGGAGGTTCCAAACACATAACAGCCCGAAGACCCTCCAACTAAAGGAGGTTGGTGCCAGGAAGGGCTTCCGACCATGACATTCTGCCCCAATATCCCCACTGCTGGGGGCCAACCTGCCATCTTTGGTAAGCCTGGATACCGGCCATTTAAACCGGTCACAACTACTGCAGAGATGTTTACGGGTGTGCAGTACAGCACCTCAGGGTGTACCTGGCCTGGCACACGCTCCTTGGGGACGTCACTGCCACTTAGTGGCGAAAGGCGGTTGTCGTTGCTGTAAAGCACTCATCTACTGGCTCCCTCACAGCCCCACGCCTAGAAAACATGACAATCCTTGGTGACAACCCATCCAGGTACTAACCAGGCTCAATCCTGCTTACCTTCTGAGATCCGACTAGATCAGGCAAATTCAAGGTTGGTTATTTCGTCAATGCTATCTATAGCCACGTGAGGGACAATTAAGTTCATCCCTCTTTTTAAAAGATATTCTCCTAGGACATTGTGTGTACCTTGTAAATGAGGTGGCGGCAATAACACAGACTCGTAAAATGGTCAAAGGAAAAATAAACAGTATTACTCTGCTACACCGGTGGCTATAGGATTCACGTATATGGGAAAGCCTAGCACAATCCAATAAGTGAAATATTGGAACTAATTACGCTGTTAGTAAACCCTGTGCAATGAATAAACTTAATACAATTCGAGAAGCATCTAATACAACTGGGAACGTTTAAAATGGAAGATTCAACAAGTTAAGAAGGAAGGTTACATGCAAATTATAGCAACCTGCTTTGTGGAGTTACCACATTTTGTGCGTGTACAATACATAATTATTCATTCATTAATTGTATAAAAACCGCTTAATTCTGTACAGGGTTGCAGTGAGCCGGAGACTATCCCGGCAGACACAGGGCGCAAGGCAGGACTACACCCGGGATGGGACGCCATTCCATCACAGGGCACCGCGGAAAATGTAGTCAGCAGGCTAATTAACCTATGCAGCAAATATTTGGACTGTGGGAGGAAACCGGAGTGCCCGGCCCAAACCCACGCAGACACGGGGAGAACGTGCAAACCCCACACAGAAAGCCGGCAACGATACTCACTGCGCCACCGTGCTGCCCGAATACATAATTAATTCCATCTAAATGCCATTGCCCTGTGGCATTTGCATCGATTGCGTTATTGAGTCCTTCGTACGGTTTTCTCTTGCAGGCTATAACTCAAGAGACAGATGTAATATTCAATCTCTTTCCTATTTATAGCAGAATACCCGCCCTGCGGGCGATCATGTTCCAAGCGTGAAGCACGTTCTTCTGGCGACTCTCGTTGATGACGTTGTTTGCTGATACGACTGCTTTAACCTGGATTTCTTCCCCGTGTTTTTTGGGAATATTGCTGCCGACTCTCTGAAGTGTCACAAGAGCAATAGATGAGTCAGAAGTAATGCTGACATAAGATCTAAAAGCCTTGGTGTTGTGCAGATATAGATAGATGTTTATTATTACAGCAGAAAAATACCCAGTGAGCTTGCAAGCTCTTTACGGGATTCCTGCGACACAACAAACACGCGAATTGACTAAAATAAAATAAAAAAAATTACGGTATCCTCAGTGCGGATATACATGCAAGCACAAAGGTGGGAATTTAAAGCGTCAACCCATTATGCACTCTTCCACCTTTCTCTGACGTCAGAAGAACGTATTAGACGTTTTAATAAGATCGCCAGTCGGGCAGGCACTCTGCTAATATGTAAAAGGTTCCGCGCTTGTGTGAACTGCCCATCGTCACTCCTACCTTGTCTTCGTGGGATATTTGGCTCCGTAGAAAAGTGAACGCATCTACGTTCTCCTCGCGTGCATCAAAGATAATGAACGAGCGTGTTGTGTCTCAAGCTCGTTTGCGGGGAATTCAACCCAATCTCCTTGATGGTGTCTGTTAATAAAAAAACAGAATCACGACAGTCACGTTTGATGCAAGTACGGTGTATTCTCCAGCGTGCATCCTTGTCACGACTCATGGGAGCGATTTCTTTCGCAGGTGCTCGAGCAATAAGTCTGGAGGACATTCACTGACAATTCATACAACGCAAAGCCACACAATCCAAATGAAAGCCCAACATCAAATTTGCATTAAAATGCAATCCATTACTATATCCTTTGAAGTACAACCAGCAGACCGAGTACGTGCCTGGAGTTAGTTAGTCATGGAGCGAATCTCACGGTGAACACATAGTGTGGGCTGGCACCGGAGGTGAAAGTAATCCGGAATGGTCCAGGACAGCAGGAGTTCTCAACCTTTTGCACCTCAGGGCCCACTTGGCCCACTAATGGGTTGCAACCCACCCGTTGAGATTGGCGGTGGCACATCGTACCGGTAAAATATTTACCGAATCATTCAATACAGTACAGGTGGGAAAGGAGGTTGCGATACGACCGTAGAGATTTAAGTTACTGTGACCCCTGGCTGGAAGTCAGCTCCTGTTCACGGACCTGAACCAGGTGTAGGAATTCCACACTTCCATGGTGAGAGCGAGTCAGTAAAACAAACACTGTGCCCTACCACGCAATGTGGTGTTTGTTTCGTTAACTACACATTGTATTGATGTAGCACCCAGATTAATTTAAGTGATTGACTAGTTTAGCTAAATAAATTCAGAATAAATAAAGGTATCTTTTATTTCTATTTTTACTCCGGAAAATACAAACTCTTTCATCAATGGACAAGACCGGCCCAACCACCTGCGAATGTGGAGAAGCAGACCATACTATGGAACACTGCCTTGTCTGTGCTCTACTACCCAACCTGTGCAGCTCAAAAGACCTTGCGGAGTTCAATGAAAATGCAAGGGGCTGTGTAAGAAAATGGGAAACTGTAATTTAACCATCGCGCTTCGAAGAATCGCAAAGAAGAAGAAGTAAGATGGGGTTTTTTTTATGATACAGCTCACCGGCTGGAATGATATTCATCGTGAGTACACAATCTGCACAGTGGGGTCCCTATTGCAATTTTCAGCTTCATGTTTCAAGACTTGCAGGCTGGGTGGGAAGAAGCCAGATTACTCACCTGTGCCGCTCGCTAAGTGGCGTGCTTGGCAGTTAATTCCCACTATTTAATACGCTTAACGTGAGCGTGCTGGAAGCCGATGCTCCCTTCATGAGTGGGGGCTGTTACATCTCTCCCCACACCTTTTCTCCTCCACTATATAATTTAATGCACGATTTTTTTTTTATTGAACGTTGGCTCATAAATAATTCTAGTGCTGAACATAGCCACTCATTTCCTCTCTCACATTTTATGATTTTTATGTCAGCCTGCCCACAGTAAAAACCTAAAAACAAATCCCATACTTACTTGTGACAGGCCAGTCTTATTTGTTCCTCTCTCCACTCAATGCCATCCCTAATCCTCTACCCATAGCTCATCTCTGTGTTATTTTCCATCATTTTAGTTCACATTAATTATAATACAGGGACATTGTGTATCTTAAATATTTCCTCTAAATAGAATGCCAAAGCCAGATTCCCGTACTGCCATGAACACACGTGATCTTTGACAATGTAGGCGTATGCATCAAACATTCCAGTGCTGAACATAGCCACAGCAAGAAGGCACCGGGTTTGATTCCCAGCTCGGCTGCCTTTCTGTGTGGAGTTTGCATGTTCTCCCCGTGTCTGCGTGTGTTTTCACCGGGTACTCCGGCTGGCTAAAATTTCCCTGGTGCCCTGAGAAGTTGTAACCTGCTTACCCCTCACCGTTGGACAAAAAAAGAGCGACATAGCTCAACGGTTCCTTCCCGCTTGAATAAAAACTGACGGACTGTTAAAAGGGAACAGATTATTCCAGATGAGCTA
>JAZEWU010000001.1:7081567-7091956 GCA_036362915.1 Geotria australis
CGACTCCAGGCTGCATCGCTGCCACCAGGGTGACTCTTGACTTGCCGTTAGAGCCGTGGCCGTGATTTAACGAGTGTCGTATCGCACGAACCCCGTCAAGCCGTGCAGGTGATGAAGCACCCGGATGCCCGGCTGTCACATTACTTTGAAACGCGAGTCAAGATAAAGGCCCTTTAAGTGAACCCGTGTCAGAAAAGTGCGCGATTAAAGCGGCTTGCATTCCAAATACTTAGCTGTGTCTCTTCGATATATCCTTGGGTTGTACAGCGCGCCGTGCATCAATGATGCCTTCCCTCTTGCTCTCTATCATAGGGGGCACTGGAAGGTCACCTTGACGGCGGGTAACGTAAGGTCAGGCAACATTAGGATGAAGTAGATCCTGGTGCGAACTGACAGGGCAAAATGAAACATGGAAGCGTACGTTTGTATAAATGCCAATCCATCTGGCCCTGTCTCTATGAATCGCGGATATTCAAAAAACATACGGTCGGTTACGTAAACAAATTCAAGTACTTTCACAAGACGAAGAGGCAATTCAACAACCAGAAAAACATATAAATTGTGGAGGCTGGAAAAAAAAAATCATAATGTATATTTTATCAGCATTTGTTTCTTCAGCTGGGTGGGATACATCTGCTTGGTGCTTGCTGTTATAGTCCATCGTGTGTTGCTGTTGAAGACACGTTTTATAATTTTATTGGGTTTAAACGGGCAAAAATCATGTCAGACAGTGCAGGCCTTATACAGGGCTACGCAGCATTTTACTGTTAATGACTTAAAATCCTTTCCAGTTTTAATACAGTACAAAGAATAACGTGTCTGGTATGACATCCGTTTGAAGTGCTGGATAAGTAATGGGAAAATATAGCTCAGATAGATTGTTTGACTATTTAAGCAAAACAAGATGATACATTTAACTTGTAAACTCCACATTTCATAAAAGACTGCTTCAATCCGAGTGAATTAGTTTAAACTGTTGGGGGAAACTGCCAGCAGTGTACTTATAATTCAGATGTTGTAGATGCTGCACTAAAGAGTTTCATGCTTAAGTTTGTATGTTATTTACTCTGAGGTGTTTCACTGCTTTGAAAGCTTTTGCTATATTTTCAAGTGGGGCCCGTCACACTTTTCTCACCATTAATTTGGAAAAACGTGTTTATGACAGTTTTTATCTCTCATTATTGTTGATAAATAATTTGAAACAGATTAAGCCTGTGTACTGAACGCGCCTTTACAATGTGTACACTCTGAGTAATACAATGAGTTTACAAACATAATTTAATGAAAACAACCAATAGTAATCCTTGTTTAAATTAAGCACCATGTTGTTGTTTTATTATTTATTATATAATATGTAGACGCATTAATTAAACAAAAAAATATGACACGATACTGAAACTGGTAATTATATTATATTTGGCAAGGCACAATAAAAAAATACGTAAACAGCTTCTTCAGCAAGAATGAATTCTTACGTCCACGGATCGACTGCAGTTAGAGATAAAATGAGCGGACTGCCCAGCTGGTTAGGCTCAAAAGGAAACACTTTGACTTTGAGTAATGTTATCATTTTACTTCTTCTTTGCGATTCTTCGAAGCACGATGGTCAGCCTCTGGACATCGTTGTCTTTCAGCTCGGTCTCGAAGTATTTTGTAGAATTCGCAGGCAATACCAAGTATTACCTGACAGGGATCGCGACGTGAACGCTTCTACCTTGACCCATCATTTTACTGAGGTAACATGATAACATGTCCATCCATTCTCAGAAACTTCTTAATCCTGTACAGTGTCGCGGTGAGCCGGAGCCCATCCCGGCAGACACAGGGCGCAAGGCAGGGGTATGCCCTGGATGGGAAGTCAGTCCATCATAGGGCACCGGGGACAATTTAGTCCGCAGGACAATTAGCCTAGACAGCAGCAGCATGTCTTTGGACCGTGGGAGGAAACCGGAGTGCCCAGCGAAAACCCACGTAGACACGGGGAGAACATGCAACCAGATTCGATTCTTCTGAGCTTCTGATAGCTACCAAAATAGCACCTAGTTTTGGTCACATCAAAACTAGGCGCTGTATGTAGCTCATATCTCAAATATCTGTGCTCCAAAGGGCCGGGCAGTGCCTTTACGACTCCACTGAGGAGCGGCTGTTCGTGTGTGGGATTTAATGAGAAGGGCAAAATGAATCCAGCCTGAGACTGGAAATAGCACCTTGCTTTTTATGGTTTTATTTGAGCCCTTTAATTTGACCCACTGAACCCGGCGCTTTCTGTGCCACAACCTCGAGCTAAGCCGCGGGTCGTGCGAGCACACGGAGACTATTTATTTACGGCTCGAGGGGCCAAGTTTCACCGGCGTTGCATAAATCTTGTGAACACCCAATTCTGAATTTCGTTGGCAAGCTGCGGCTCCTGGATGTAACCAAACGTGTGGGAATGTTTGCCTCTGAAATTCATTTTTCAGAAAAAGGAAAGCAAAAAAATCCCTCCGTTTCGAGCAAACATTTTTAGCAATTTGCTCGGTTTTATATAGCTTAAGTCTCTAACAACAACACAACTTGGAACGAAACTGTATCTACGTTGAAGCATCTTGATGGGGAGTTGTCGGGACGTACAGGCAGGCAGATGGACAGAGCGAGTGTGTTAACGCTTTCTGTCATTCTGAGCTGGCGACACTGCAGGCTGAACAGGTTATGGGCCTCCCCTAGGTCGACTCAGCCACAAATGAGTACCTAGTGCCGTGTGTAAACATTGCAATTACAGAGACAAAGGCCGCCGGGCGTGGTGCTAGTGACCCACCTCATCGTGTGCTGTGTCGACCTTCATAGTTGCTCGTTAACGGGACTTGACCCTACAGTCTGCTAAGGTTATACGGGGAATATTTGTCTTTGTGTTATTTGTGGGATGGGGTGCGGTAACGAAGTGGTTAGCGTGCTGCGCTACAACCTGGAGACCCGAGTTCGATTCCCGCTAACGGCCAACAACATTGACGATTTTCTGAACCGCTTCTGAATCTCCCCTAGGTCAACTCGGCCTTAAATGAGTATCTTGTGCGGTGTGTAATTATGAGCACTCGGGAGACAAAGGGTGCCAGGCATGATACTGGCCACCCACTCCTTAGTGTTCTGTGCCAGCCTTGATAGGTGCTCACGAACGGCACTTGCCCCTACAGTCTGTTAATACTATATGGGGAATCTTTGTCTTGTCTTTGTCTTTTGTGGGGAGTGGTAGTGTAGCAGTTAGCACCCTGCTGTACGCACCTGGCAACGCCATTCATTCATTCATTGTCAGAAACCGCTTAATCCTGTACAGGGTCGCGGTGAGCCGGAGTCTATCCCGGCAGACACAGGGCGCAAGGCAGGGTTCTAACCCGGGATCTTCTTGCTGTGAGGCGGCAGCGCTACTCACCGTACCTGGTTCCCCAGTTAAAGAGAATGTGCATGGCACTTCCTCTGCTGTAGATGCTTACATAGCAAGTGAGTGTCACGGTATTAATACCTACAATCGCCACGCTTCGAGGTTGTTCCCGGGTGGAAGGAAGGCTAGCACAGTGGCAACGTTCACGCCTCACAGAAAGAAGGTCCTGCCCGTGGCTGTTCGATTTCTGTAATTTCCTCCGTGTTCTTCGATTTCTTCCAAAAACAAAAAAAACCATTGATGAACTAATTAATTAACGGGCCGATAACATAATAACATATAGGACGCGAAGTCTGGTGGGTTGGCGCCGGCTGACCGCGTACCTTGACTCCACTCCCCCCCCCATTTTTTGTGGTTTCCTCGTGCTGCTGAGTCGTTCTGTCTTCGAATGAATACCTTGGACATTGTAATATTATTTTATTTTATCTCTATTCCCAGGGGTGAAAGTAACTTACATTTCTTACAGGTACGGCCATATCGCAAACTCCCTTGCCACCTGTATTGTACTGAATACTTTTGCCACATTCTTACTGGTACACCGTACCGGATTGCACCGACTTACTGTCACCTCTGCATAGAGCTCATGTATTTGCAATCTAGTGCATGAGGAATTATAAAAAAATAAACTTTTAAAGATAAAAATACAGCATTTGAGGGGAGAGGGTGGGGAGGGGGTTGTTTTTTTTCCCCAGTAAAATTATGGCAAAGAATATAATTGCCAAATTGATCTAGCAGAAGAGCAATTCCATGTTGGCAATGGTTAACCGGAATGCGGTAGACCAGCTATGTTTTTGAATAGAAAAACAGCACTTTTATGTCCTGTTACTTGGGACAAGGGGTCATGGGAACACCAGGCCTGCAGAAGGCCGGTCCATAAACGGGCATTTCCTGGTTGTCCTGTGTGGGCACGCACTGCTGTGCTCACTCTCCGTGACAAGGTGAAGATCACAGCAAACCGGGAGAACCTCAAAGTAGAGTCGCTGCTCCTTCGGATTGAAAGGAGCCAATTGAGATGGTTCGGACATCTGGTAAGGATGCCGCCTGGGTGGCTCCCCCTGGAAGTCTATCAGGCACGGCCTACTGGGCGGTAACATAGAGGCCGACCCAGGACACGTTGGAAAGATTATATCCTTCGGTTGGCCTGGGAACGCCTGGGAATCGCTCATGAAGAGCTTGAATCTGTTGCTGAGGAAAGGGATGTCTGGTCCATCTTCCTTAAAAAGCCGTCGCCGTGACCCTCACCAGGACAAGCGGTTTGGAAAATGGACGGAAGGATGGACACGCACCGTGCTCCTGCAGTGGGATCCTGTTTAAACATTGTCCAAACTCCATATGCTCCTCATCTATAAAATCAGAGGCAATGTTTGCCCTGTTCATGGGAGCGCTGGTAAGTATTTATCCGTGTTGGTGGTCCTGGCACACAGCGTCAAATCATGCTGCCCAGGTGGTGTTCATTTTGCATAGCTTGGAGGAATACTCCTGATAATGATATGTCTGTAAAACCTTGACCGGGATGTGAAGTAACGGGTTTATGACTGGGAGTGCTGCTGCTCTACCAGCAGAGCCGGCCAGAAGGAAAGTCACGATACATTTATTCACCAATTAATATACAGCGCTTTGTGACCCTCGGGTGAAAGGCGCTATATAAATGCTATTATTATTATTATACTGTATGTACATTAAGCAACAACATAAAAACCTGTAGCCATTCACTATTTGATGGTTGCTCTTAAAAGCCGTTTGTTCGGGCGTACGAATATGCTTTCCAACGTGGGGGACGAAACGTCGCGAGGGAGAGCGTTCAGTGACACAGCTGTCCCAAAAGAACAGCTCTGAAGAGCAACCATCATGAATCGAGCCGTGAAAACCTACATCAGTATATTCACAATTTGCAATGGATTCCCACAGCATGTCAGTCACACACACGGGTCAGTGTGTGTTGCTGGAGGGCTGGTCTATTTCTCATATAATTTCTCACTGGACCCGAATCAAACACAGGTCGCCAGGGTCATTGCAGAGCATCCGTAGCCAATGTAGCACCACCCACAACGCGTGTATCTCATTGTCCATCCATCCATTGCCAGAAACCGCTTAATCCTGTACAGGGTCGCAGTGAGCCGGAGACACAGGGCGCAAGGCAGGTGCATGCCAAGGATGAGACGCCAGTCCATCACAGGGCACCGTGGACGATTTAGTCCGCAGGCCAATTTACCTATGCAGCAGTATGTCTTTGGACTGTGGGAGGAAACCGGAGTGCCCGGCGAAAACCCACGCAGACACTGGGAGAACATGTAAGCTCGACACAAAAAGCCACCCGAGCCCGGATTCTAACACGGGATCTTCTTGCTGTGAGGCGGCAGCGCTACTCACCGCGCCACCCTGTATCTCATTGTGTGTTTATATAAATAGAGCCACCACATTGTTATAAAAAGACGATTATCGAATGGACTATAATCCACAAATGTGAAAAATCATTAAAATATGAGGGTAATTCCACTCCAGCTGGCCAGCTTTATTCCACCGATCAGCTGAGCCAATCTTGATGGACATTGTTCTGGAAATGTATCAGAATCGTTATTCTTTTTCTCACTTTCTTTTGAAGTATCTGTAATGCCTTTTTAATACTTTAAGTTGTTATTGTTGGGTTGCACACCGATTAATGCGTTCTTTCACTGCTTTGTAGTTTCCATGGAAACATGATTGTGGGCCGTGCCCCCCGCCCCCCTCCATGATTCAATAATTTGTTAATTTTGCCATTATGGTGTATTTAGAGCCTCTAGTGGCTGCAAAGTTTAAGTGAAGCGATGATACACAACACATGCAGGGTATTCCTTCCCCCCGTGCATTGTGACCCTGTAGTGGTGGAGCGTTTTGCATGTTCTAGTGAACCCCAGAGCTATAACACCTAGAGTCCAGCACTCCTGCTAGGTTCTTTCTTGGTGAACTGGTCTGGAGTGCAGCACTGTTGATAAGGTCTCCCCTGGTGAACAGGTCTGGGGGGAGATGGCAGACAAATAACGATCCATAGACCCTCCGACTAAGGGAGGTTGGCGTCAGAAGGGGACCCGGTTATAAAATTCCGCTCCAATACCCCCACCATTGGGGTCAACGGGCCAACCTGGGTCAACCTGAATATCAGCTGTTTAAACCGGCAAAAACATAAGCAGGGTGTTACCAATAATATGCTCCAGTTAGCAGGATATGCAATTAAACTGGAGCGTCTGTTTGGGAATACCCTGTACGAATGTAATGTAATAAACTCCCACGTGCACGGTTTGATGTGCGGATTATGAGTGTAATGCATACTTGTGTCTGCCTTTTTGGCTTTGCTCCCAATTATAATTCAATCGTGCTATGGGCCTCATGTCCTGAGACAAAGACATTTCCATTTTGTAATTGTGCAGATAGCATTTCATGACTCTGTGTTACAGAACCGCATAGGGAGATGACAACTTAGAACTACTTTTGTGGGCACTTGATTGAATAGGCCTTTTTAGCCACACGATGGGAACCCTTTTAATGCCCTGCTCGGAGTGTTTATTTCATGCAGATCCATGTGATGATTATACATTTCATCCGCAATGTAGCCAAAGTAATTGTAAAAAAAAAAGTTTGTTTTCATAGCGGGCTGTGACTATCAGCTCACTACACTTGAGAACCCGGTTTCATGAGGGCCTGTTCTTATTTGAGCATCAATAATACTCCTCTGGCGTGGAGCACTGGCTTATGAACCAGCAATTCGCATGTTTGTTGTGTCGCAGGAGTCCCGTAAAGAGCTTGCATGCTCACTGGGTATTTTTCTACTGTAATAATAAACATCAACATGCTTGTTTACTCAACATTCTTTAGCCGGAGGGTTCCGACACATTTTAAAAGTAAGGGGTAATGCCGCCAATCTGTGTAATTCCGTTTAAGTAGTTTGCAGGGACTGTACTTTGTAAGGATTGGGATATATGGCAAAGAACAGTTTACATTGTATGTTGGGTTCTTTTTTAGCTGTGGGAGGAAACCGGTGAACCAGGAGAAATCCCACGCAGAACAGGGGGAGAGCATTCGGGATTCAAAACAAAGGTGCCCTAGTCGGTATTCAAGCCCAGACTTTTATTGCTGTGAGGGTTACAACTGCGCAACCCTGACGCCATAGGGGGCAGCACTATCTCACACTAGGGGGCAACACTCGCCCACTCACCCTGCCACAGAGTAATGCTCGTCCTATAGACCTAGAACAATCTGAGATGCTTGTGCATCAAATACATGCTGTGTGCAGCGCATGTGATGAACACTTACCAGCTACTTTCACTGGCATTGCTGGAGAATGTGCAGTCACACGCATTGCGGGAGAGCGTGTGCGGTCATATCTAGAGTGTGCAGGGAAACTCAACTTAATGACTAAAAAAACCCTCGAGGCACCAAAACACTTGGATCTCAGAAGCTAAGCTGGCTTGAATTTGGTTTGTAGTTGAATGGGTGACCAATCAGGGTTTGCTAAGTATGTATTGTAAGCACGGAGCATTCAAGCTGCCAGGGGATAAGAGTTACCTCCAGGTCCTCCTGTAAACACCCACATGCCAAACAGTTCTTATTTGCATTATTGGCCTTACATTCCGATCTAGATCCTCCTGAACAAGGGTTTTGAGACTCAGTGAAGCTTCACTGCGTAAATACTGTAATGGTAATTACAGTCTCTCCTCGACTTACGACATATGCGTCTTACGACCACCCGGACTTACGACGGCCGTCCCAGTAACCCTATTATATTATTTTCGAGTCTCGACGGTTGGTTGTAAAGTCCAACAACGACCGCTCCAGCTGCGGTACGATAACATCGACTGGCTGCACCACCGCAAGGCAGCCGTATTTGTTATTGTCTGGGTCTCAGTCTGTGTTTGGGTGCCCAGCAGCTGGTTGTGTTCTGTTTACAAACTATTATAAGGGTATTTTCGACTTACGACCAAATCGACTTCCAACAGGGTCGTCGGAACGTAACCCCGTCGTAAGTCGAGGAGAGACTGTAATGTTATGTCTGAGAGCACCCGATTCAAATGTCATTCTTTGCACCCCGTCTACTCCACTCAGCGCTTCTTTGCATCTATTACGACTGTCATGTTCGTGCAGAGTTTACCGACTAGATGCGCACCCCCATTGCGATTGGCAATGTGTAAAGATGCTTCGTGGGGCGCGTCAGAAATGCCCTTTGGGAAATACTGTCTCGGATGATGTCGTCACTGTTGAACTGCATCCATTCCTTAGTCGCACGCCCTCAGCCAGGCAGTCAGCTGTGCTGCATGGTGAGCCAACGAGTGAGCCATCGAATGCGTCATCTAGGATTTCTACCATCCTGTGTTTCTCAGAATTGTCCTCTTTTTGACACGGCTGTCTTGGGAAATCTGTACATTTTCCCAGGGCACATGCACGGGTACAATGTCCCAGTATTTGTCAATTGCGTAAAAAATAATAACAGTAATAATACACAACTCAGACAATGCATTTTCAAGTTTCTTCCTACTTCTGTAACCGAACCGCGAGACATTGTCTACCTATGATACGGCCGGGTCATTTTGTACCTCTGAAGTGGCGTCCCTAAAGACCAAGCACTGCCATTGCGACATTTGATTCCAAGGCGCTTACATTTAAATGGGAACCATTACCTGTGCCTGAATGGGAAACTATGGGCCGTGTGTTTGGGTCTTTGTCTTCCCTGGCAACACACTTATTGTGGTACAAATCTGGCACGAGAGCTTTGCGAGTTGAATTTCATTGTGGGTTATAAGGAGGGAAGTTGTGACCAGGGGTTGTTGGGCAAAACCGCAACGAAGGTGGCGAGGGAAGCGGGTAGCAAAGGATTGCGAATGTTGTGGCTGCTTGTCTGTGCATGCTCCAGTGCTTGAGTGCATTTATTTGTTTTGTACCGCGTGTGATTCAACAATCAATCCTATTTTAACGTTACAGGGAATGTAGCGGCCACTAGTGGCTGCAGGGGTCACGTGAGTCCATTGCACAGAACAAATACATCAGCTTTAAAATTGCACCCAAAGTGCACACAACGAATACATGAGCTTAAGAATTGAAATCGATCAATGAATCATTCATTCATTGTCAGAAACCGCGTAATCCTGTAAAGGGTTGCAATGAGCCGGAGCCTATCCCGGCAGACACAGGGCGCAAGGCAGGGTTATACCCAGGATGGGACGCCAGTCCATCACAGGGCACCTGGGAGAATTTAGTAAGCAGGCGAAAACGCACACGAACACGGGGAGAACATGCAAACTCCACACAGAAAGGCACCCGAGCTGGGATCAATGTATTGTTATATCTAGAGTGCACGTGGCATTGATGAGGTGACTTGAATACAAAATGCTAACACATTTATGTGACCACCCATCTATTGCGTAAAGATTATTACAATCAAAAAATAAATCAAACGTGTAAGCAAATGTCTTATTAAAACCCCCAACTATAGCCGCAGGCAGATACTGCTTTAACACCTTCAATGACACCTGTAGCGTTAATGCGGTTTCCTTATCACACGTCCTTAATGTCTCCAGCTCTAGTTTATCCATTTTTGTGAGCAGTTATGTATTTGCACGCTGCCAAACCTCCACGCCCCCCTCTCCCCAACGTGTTGTTCTCCCAGCACTGCCTACTCTTCCCTGAAGTGGTTTTCTCATTAACGCTCGGATTTAGTTTCTAACCTGGTGATTGTGGATTGTTATTTTGGCCGTGAGTGAAGGGTGCGCCGATAGTTTAGCACTTGCCTCCATTCACCTGACGCTATCGCTGTTTTTTGGCCTCTCGTTGACCCAAACCTGAGCGATCTTCCTCTCACCTTTTAGCTGACGTAGAATAACCATGTCGCTATCTCTGAAACAAATATATCACTACCGGTCAATATGACATTTTGTGGTGTTTTTAGGTCTGTGGTGGGTCGACCAGCTGTGGCATTTAATTAAAAGTACTGTTTTATTGGGATCCTAAAC
>JAZEWU010000001.1:7092007-7154576 GCA_036362915.1 Geotria australis
CCATTAGTGCAGCTAGCAAGCGCGGTGTAGTGGCCACTAATGTATAATAAGTAATGTGCTGTTATGAAAAATGTTGAAAGCAATGATTCTGCGTGATTGATCGGATTTTCTTGATTACATTATCTTGAAGCAAGCTCGTTTGTTTAAGGCCTTGATACATTAGACGAGGAATGAAACATTGTTTTTTAAACAACGGGTTAAATTATAAGATGCTTAAAGACGCTTTAATGCAAACGGGCCTGCTGTGTTTTCCTTTCTGCGTATCATGTTAGAGCATCAGTGTTGCTTGGAGCGGGATGGCATCGCTAATGCAGCGTGCAGGGCCATAATCTCACGCTTCAAAACCAAACATCTCCCTGGACTTGACAAAGTTTCACACGCTAAAAACGATAAACTGATTGCATTTTAACAAGATGTTCTTCATTGTTTCATCCAACAATTAGGGAAGCTGGGTGGCACGGTGACATAGCGGTTGCCTCACAGCAAGAAGTTCCTGCTGCTGCCTCACAACAAGAAGTTCCCGGCTGCAATTATCATCTCAGGTGCCTGTCTGTTTGGAGTTTGCAAGTTCTCCCCGTGTCTGCAAGGGTTTTTGCTGTATACCCCGGTTTCCTCCCACCATCCAAAGACATGCTGCTGCCTAGGTTAATCGACCAGCTGACTAAATTGCCCCCTGTTCCCCGTGATGGACTGGCATAGAACACTTGGATATAGTCCTGCCTTGCAGCCTCTGTCTGCCCAGGGAGGCTCTGGCCTCCGCAACCCTGCACAGAATTAAGCAGGTAATGAGAATGATGAACAGAGGGTGCTTTTCCATTCATGTTTGTGTCTCACCTGCAAACAATATTTGAAGTTCCATTACAAATACATTGCATAATTTTACATTAGTTTTTTTGTAATGATATAATTTACCTGCATAAACACAACAACTCAACTCACCGAGTGGATGTTCCAGAGAGAACCATGCAAGTGAAATACGTGATCAAAGTATCTACTATGGAAATAAATATACACATCAGTTTTGAATGTGTCTATTCAAGAACCAAATCTGCTGTCCTCCAGCAAATCTGCTGTCCTCAGTCAGTGCTCTGCACTCTTGGCTTTGAACATCTTGGCTTTGAAAATCACGACCAAACTTACTTCATGGTCCATTCACGGCTCCGATTCACCTCACCTGCTACAAGACTGCCCTCGTACTCCACTAATTGTTTTTGATCTCACCAGGCGAGAGTCCATTGCGATCCAATGCATATTGTAAACGGAAATATAGGTATTTATAGTTACAGAGGAACAATTTCATTTGGATGTATTTTCTGACAGTCGAGGTTGTGTACGTGAGTTATGAGCATACAGTGGTACGCATTAGCCTGTTGTCAGAAACCATGATGTCAAAGGTGTTTTGATTGTCAACTTTACAGCAGAATTCTCAGAACTGAGTGACAGATGAATGACTAAATAACATGTGGAGACACTGTCTATACATATTTACGATGTGGATTTAGGTAATCCCTTCGCAAGACAATATTCTTAAATTACTGAAGCATTTGCTGGCTTCTCATTAAATAGAGCTGCCTGTGCAAATACAGTATCTGCATAATGATTGAAATGTCACCAAGGGAAGAGTAAGAGACCTTCATGAAAATATATTCAGATTCAAATTAGCCTCACGTGCATTGCCGGGCACAGTGGATAATACTTATTGATGAAAAGCTAAGGTATCCCCGTGTAATGTGCTACTCATTGCTGGATACTGTTACAGCACCTACTTAAACAGACAGACTGTGTGGGTGAGACAAGCAAAGGAGAATATCCAGAGTCTGGCATCTCAGAAGTGACAATAACACATGGAATGAGTGGCTAGGACTCTGTATAGTGCAGCAGACCTCTCCAGGCTGTTTATATTATTTACTCATGTTAATATCAATTGAATAGCTTCACTGTAGCTTACCTAATAGTGACAGTCATGTGTGCAAACATAGCTATCAGCTTCATTATAGTTATTATTATGCTTGTTGACTCGGGACGGTGGCATACTTGCCAACCGTATCGCTTTAAGTGGTAGCTGCGTTTTAAACGCTTTTAAACCCTTTTAGAGATTTCACAGCTAATCGTACAACTTTATACATTTTTAATAATAGAATAAACTATTTCTTTGCTTTACATTCTGGATGCAGTAAAATGTTTTATGATTCGGCAGTCTACCATTGTAAGATTGTAATATTTAGTAGTATTTTTACTATTATACAAGGGTTTGTCTGCTAGCCAATCGCTACTATGCTAATTTATTTTAACTGTTTTAAACGTGTAACTATTGCAATGACCTTGAATTCTATTTTTACTTATTTTGTGGGATGCTGTGCGTAAATAGTTATTTTTGGTTTTTGTTTGGTGAATTTGTTACTATTAAATATTTTATTTTTATTTATTTTTGTAAATGTATTGCAAGCTCACTGTGTATTTTTCTGCTGTAATAATAAACATATATCCAGCAATAATAATAATAAACCACACGTGTCCTTGCTTGTTGTAGAATAATGATAATTATTTATTTCTGCTGTCTTTATGTCCTATGTCCTATAATTTATCGCTAGTGCTTGACTCTCAGTTAATCTGTCTTGATGTTATTGACATGCCGTTCTCTCCACAGCCTTGTGCAGCGCTTTGTGACCCTCGGGTGAAAGGCGCTCTATAAATGCTATTATTATTATAACACACAACTTCTCTCGTCTACACCACTCATAAACCTGAAGACGCCTTCAGCGGGGGAGGCGAAGCGGAGCGAAGAAGTCAAGGGGAGGAGGAACGCTCGACACGGCTATCCTGGAAAACCCACATCAACACAGCTCCATTTGAAACGGTGCTTTATGGGTGCAAACACGCGGCGGCTTCGTCACCCTGCATCTGCTGACGCGGCGTGCGGCACACTCGGCAGCTGCGGGGAGGATAACAAGGTGTCATTTGTGACACTGAGGCGAGTCGTCTCCGCGTGGGTTTTCACCGGGGCACTCCGGTTTCCTTCCACAATCCAAAGACATGCTGCTGCATAGGTTAATTGGCCTGCGGACTAAATTGCCCCCCGGTGCCCTATGATGGACTGGCGTGCAATCCTGGGTATAGCCCTGCCTTGCGCCCTGTGTATGCCGGGATAGGCTCCAGCTCACCGCGACCCTGTACAGTGTTAAGGGGTTTCAGATGATGATGAGACGAGTCGTGAGGTTGTTAACACCCTCACTGTTTCACCTTTAAAATGCCACCTCGTGCTTTATTAGTCCGAGACATACCAATGTGTTTGGGTATTTTGAATTGTTAATAATATTGACGTATTAATTGCTGTTTGTAGCACTGGGCTGCAGCGTCACGAGAGATGGCGGCAGCTTGGGAAACAGTTCATCCAGCACTAGATTCACTCCAACTGATGATGCTGATGATGGTGAATTAGTGTACCATTGTGCGGTTGTGAATCAGTGATAATGAACAAAGAAAACAAATGTTTCGTTCGTATAAAATATGTTTTGCATTCGTTAACGGAACACTGGTTAGAAGTAATTCTCAAATGTAATTTCTGAGCTAGATGACCTGATGGTGGTTAAGCAAATTAAAACAATGTCCCAAGAGACGTTTGTGGGCGAGTCCACGGTGGAAATCAAACACTGTCGGCACCACTGCATTCACTGTAGCCTCACGGATGATTTATTCCCTTCCTGCCACGATGACGGAGTTACACAATCCACCATATCAAGTATAAAATGTTTAATGTAAGCATCGTGTCCTTTGATGTATGCTCACTGTGACTAAAATGCCCCTTGTGTCTGCTCGGAAAAATTCCTTAGAGCCAAACTGCCTCAAGGCAATATGTGGCATTTGGATTATGAATATTTATAAGCCCACATTTTGGATGCATTATTTTAGTTTTGCCTTGTTTTCTCTCGCATGCGTTAAAACCCATCGGTCTCGAGGTTGAAACGCAGCCGTATTTTTACAAGCCCGGGCTCACATTCCAGTGTATGCCCGCATTGCCATGGCTCACGGGATAAAAAGGTTTAACCGAGTAGATTGGATTGATGAAGCCTCACGAACGACGGATTTGGTTCAACTATTTGTCCATAAAATGAGATCCATGTTCCGGAGCTTCTTGGAATGATGTCCAGGCGGATGTTGGTTCAGACACAGACGGAGTGGTTTCTGACGTTCTGATCCCTCCACTGGCTCACAGTCCAATCCAGGATCGACTTCAACATCGCACTCACCGTCTTGAACATCCTCTGTGGACTTTCCCCTGCCTAGCTCTCTCCCTCTCAGCTCGCTCTACGCCCCTCCACTCATTCTCGAGGGCCATTGTCAAAGCCCCCCGGAAGAGGCTGCTGTATCGCGTTCGCCTCCGTTGCCCTCATAGTCTGGAACTCCCTTCCCTCAGCTATCCGTGTCCTCAATTCACCTGACCCTATCCAAATCCAGGCACAAGACCTTCCTTTTCTCCTCTGCCTATAGCTGCCTGCCTCTGTCGTATTTATAAAATAAACGTGCCTCCTTTACCCAGGAGGCTCATAGCTCAGTTTCTGTCCGGCATCTTGAGATGCAGTTGTGTTTAGGAGATGCTATATAAATCCACGCTGTATAAATGTATTGAGCACGTGCTTCACAGTGTGAGTTATTACAAGATATTAAGATACGAGCAGTATCATCACGTCGAGACAGCCTTAATGACTCACTATAGCAATTTGAAGATTAAAACAGAGTAAAACATATTTTCCGATAATGATTAATTTTTAAGTGTTCTCGTGTGAACGTGTGCACTGAGTGTTTATTAGGTTAGACAATTAATGAACGTGTTGAAAATTACTTCTTGTTTACAGCCGTAAAACTGCTTAAGATCTTTAAATAAAATTGGCATTGGAACTGTCAATTAATGACCACAATCATTTGTTTGGTGGCATTGTATTGCATGTACATTTACAGACAAGGGATTGCATGCCTTTAAGTAGAGTGAGTGTGTATAGATAGATGTAAGGCCTGATGATGCTTCCAACGTGGGAGGCAAAACGTCATGAAGAAGAGAGGGAGATCGTTCGACACGGCTATCCCGAAAGAAGAGCTCTGAAGAGCAACCATCAGACAGATGTTTATTATTACAGCAGCAGAAAAACACGCAGTGAGCTTGCGAGCTCTTTACAGGATTCGTGCGATGCTGTATCGCAGTAAGTGGGGCTGTGAGGGTGCCTGCACTGAACATTATTGGCAACAGCTCATCAAACCAGACCTTCTCTTCCTTTCTTCCCTTTAATCGACTCAGCCTCAAAGGCGTGCCAGACGCGGATTTCTCTTCCTCCTGGTGCTTGATGTGTGAACATCTGCAGTGGGCAGTCAGCCAGATGTGGTGCCACCCACACCACGCCCTTGTGTTCCATGGCTGCCTTAACAGATGCACCAGTCCTAACAGTCTGTGTGGCTAAATAGGATATTTCGGTTAGTATTCTTTCATAATTTCTGAGGTTTATTTTTCTAGCGGTTATTTGGCTATGCTGCATTGGCTGTGGTGCACAAGCACAATTGACATTGCACGGTGCAGGTCTATTCCAAGGGCGACTGCGCCATCACTATATGCGGTCAGAGTGCTCTCTCCTAGAAGCTCGCCGCCTTTCGTGCTTCCAAAACACGAAAGCATTTGCTCACAACAAGAGCATTTATAACGCAATTATTTATTTTCGGGCGGCAGGGTGGCACAGTGAGTAGTGCTGCCGCCTCACAGCAAGAAGGTCCCGGGTTTGGATTCCGCCTCGGGTGCCTTTCTGTGTGGAGATTGCATGTTCTCCCCGTGTCCACGTGGGTGTTCGCCGGGCACTCTGGTTTTCTCCCACAGTCCAAAAACATGCTGCTGGTTAATTGGCCTGAGGACTAAATTCCCCGCAGTGCCCTGTGATGGCCTGGCGTCCCACCCTGGGTATAGCCCTACCTTGCGCCCTGTGTCCGCCGTAATAGGTTCCGGGTCACCACGACCCTGTACAGGATTGAGCGGTTTCTAACAATGGATGGATAGATGATATATTTGCATAAAAAGCACCGCTTGTTCCTTCCATCCATCCATTTTCAGAAACCGCTTAATCCTGTACAGGGTCGCGGCGAGCCTGGAGCCTATTCCGGCAGACACAAGGCGCAAGGCAAGGGAACGCCGAGGATGGTGCCTGGGGAAATTTAGTCAATACGCCAATAAAACCTGGCAGCATGTCTTTGGACGGTGGGAGGAAATCGGAGTGCCCGGCGAAAAAATCCACTCGGACACGGGGAGAACATGCAAACTCCACACAGAAAGGCACCCGAGCCTAGATTCGAACCCGGGGGGCCTTCTTGCTGTGAGGCAGCAGCGCTACCCTCTACGCCACCGTGCCGCCCCCGCGCCGATTGTTATCAGGATAAAATAAAAAAGAGTGATGTCTGGGAGGCCCCGTCGATCCTCGGGCGGCTCCCACACCGCCGCTCGCTCTGCGCTCGTTCATTATCCCCGGCGCGCGGGGCGAGAGACGCGACACGCTCGCACGTACGCGGGAGCCGTGCGTCCAGCGGAAGACAACGCGGGAACGATGGGCAGCAGCTCCCCGCGGGTCGCGTCCGCCAGCAAATTAATAAGAAAAAACGCGCGCTGTGCCCCGTGCGCGTCGGTGTTCATGTGTTCGTCCGTAAATCACATGTGCACCGCGGCCTGATTGATCATGCGCAGGTCTATTAAAAGAATACGGGGAAGAAACAACCCCCCCCTCCCCCGGGTTCCCAATCTCACGATATGAGAAAGGAGCAAAGGCTTAGGGGTTGTCATTTATACCCTGTAGAAATGATACGGTGAATTCACCATGACAGCCACGATTTGCATGCTCAGGGAGGCTGGCAAAGTGTTTATCAGTACACAGCAATCTGCTTGGAACGGGGCAAGGCGCGTGAAATTTGTGACCCCGTAACCCCTGTACATCTTTGTTTACAGAGGCTCTACATTCACTTCACTGGCGCAATGTCACTGAGAGGGCTGGGGACGAGTATTGTTTTGGAGAGTTGTGAGAGTGGGATGGAGGAGACACTAGGAAAATGTGTCCAGGGAAATATTGATAATTCACCGTGGAAAATCCCTAACTTCAAACGTGCAATGCTTGGCCAGGCAAGCGTGACAGCCTCATGCTCACTGAAGACCCCGAAGCACAGTCATTCGCGATCTACTGATCACTGCTCACGTGGGAAATACTAGCAGCGCCTTATCTTTAAGTTGGAGTAAGCCAGATCATAATATGTTTTCCACAGGAGACCAACAGTAGATAGCCACCTCTCTCTTTTTGCTCCGATATAGTCCATTTCCTGAGTTGTTACGATATTTTCCACTGTGTGGTCTTGGTTGATGGATGGACGGTTGTCGTTGGCAAGAAAACGTGTAAACTCCCTTGCAGTTTGCAAGTCTCTGCAGAGATTTGGTGGCAGAATGTTCACCAAAAAGATCTCCATCCTTTTTGGAATTTCGCTTGTGCTGTCTATGATGGTGAAGAGGTTTGCAAGCCATCGTTGTGTATATAGTCCCAGGGGCTTTAGGAATTCAGGACACACGCCATCATATCCCAGTGCCTTGGTGTACGTTGTGGCCCCGAGGGCCGCTTCAACTTCCAGTGACAGTTTGTTGTCTTGTTGGATCAGGGGATGGCCCTGCCTTGCGCCCTGTGTCTGCCGGGATAGGCTCCAGCCTTCTGCGACCCTGTACAGGACAGTGAGTGATGATGCTGATGATCTGTTGCTTGCGGTAGATGACTGAAGGTGATGGTGAGTTGGCGCATTTGATGAGCGTATCTTATGGTGCCTTTGAACAGGACAGCATGTTAGAAGACACGGCATTCGATGAGTTATGGTGGTCTGCACTCTGTTAGTTTTGAGGCACATATGTTCCGTAGGAGCTGCTCGGCTTTACGGCTGGAGTGAGTGAATTCCACTTTGCTAATACTGCTCGGTGAAGTCCTTCCCACAACATGCTGAACATAATGGTTGGTGAAGGAGGCTTAAGACTAGTTCATATGTCACTTGCCACTTATGTTAGCCGTGGCTAGGCGTTGAACCCAAGTCGTCAGGTTCATAGCGCAGTGCGCCAACCACTGAGCCACTGCTCCACCCCAGACCAGAAATTTCACTTTTTTGATACCACCTACAGTGGTAAACCTTTACAAAAAAACGCAAACAATTTAAATAATTTAACACTGGTACTGTATATGCATTTGAAAATGTTGTCAGAATACGCATATATTCGCCCACGTGAGTAAATTTGTAACACTAGGGGACTTGTTCCACCCCATGTGGTGCAAATATTGTGCTCTGGCGCACAGTGTAAGTGAACCCTGAGACTGCCAAGCGGAAAATAAACGAGCACCAAACTCTCCGCTGAAAGCCAACTGGCGCAGCGGCAGTGACGATGACCGCTCCGCCGATCTGGATGATCAGTATTTGTTGGTGTTTCGTGTATGAAAAAAAATAGATGCATACTAGTTTAAACTGATACTAATTGCACAGATTTCATGGCAGTTAAACATGTGTTCTTAACATTTAGAAGTTTACCGTGATGTTTATAGAAATGGCAGCAGTGTTTGTTCTATGGCCGTTATTACAGTGCTTTACTAATGAAAAACTAACAGGATAAGGGCAAGCACACACCCCCTGTGGAAGTTCTTCATGCATGAGATATGCAGAGAGAAAGGCTGATGATAGAATGTCACAGCATTTCCGTGGGGAAAAGAATATTCTTATACAGAATATTGTAATGATTTATTTACAAGAACAACAATGGCTTTAAACAATAATATCCTAAAAGGGAAGCAGAGGCTGCTTTCCAGCCACGGAAAACATCAGTGGTAAGTGATGTATGAGCCGGTCTTGAGCAACGCCCATCACCAATCCACTCTGACCAGAGAGGTTTATTCATTCATTGTCAGAAACCATTTAATCCTGTACATGGTTGCGGTGAGCCAGAGCCTATCCCGGCAGACACAGGGTGCAAGGCAGGGCTATACCCAGGATGGGACGCCAGTCCATCACAGGGCACCAGGGGCAATTTAGTCCGCAAGAGTGCCTGGCCACAACCCATGCAGACACGGGGAAAACATGCAAATTCCACATAGAAAGGCACCCGAGCCGGCATTCGAACCCATGTTTTCTTGCTGTGGGGTGGCAGCGCGACTCACCGCACCACCGTGCCGCCCTGACCAGAGAGGTGTCGTACGATAAGACAAGCCCCATGACTGACAGTGAGGGCAGACCATCATTTAGCAGTGGGTCGACGTAGGGCTGCATACTATTGTTTTACATTTTCATAACCTGCTACAGTACAGCCGTCCGCAAAACAGAGCACGTTGATTCCTAATACAATTTAAAGAATATGTTTGTATTAAGACATTGCTTACATAGAAGAAAGAGATGCATTCAAGCTAAGCGGTATAATTGGAGGGTTGATGTGCTTGCGGGGAGACTCACAGATCAATGTAGATTTGTTTTGACCCAGTAGCACAACGACTACTTGGAGATTTCCGGTTGCAGGGGTTTGCCCGCTCATGTTCCGAGTCTGTGTTTGCAAACAGAAGGGTTTGCATGCTCTTCCCTGACTTTACATCATCTCCACCACACAGTCCTCCGTCATCCAAACCAGGAAATCATCCCCCTCAAACGGTGCATTGTTACCTACTGAAACCATCACAAATATGTCTCGATTGGCGGCTTTAGATATAAAGAAAGTTTAAATTTAATCAACAATAACCCTGTCTTACAAAATCAAACTGTGACTGATAATGAATAGTTCCAAGTTTAAAGCACACGTTCCCATAACATTTAAATTATTTTGACCTTCACAGAAGGGATTTCCATTCCTTGACATTATTGCTAAGGGTTGTACAGTATTCTGGGTTGTGTAGAAGATATGAGAGGATGAGCACATCAGGCGACTTGCGCGTGACAAAGCTGACATGAATCGTGTGATATAACACATTATTAACCTTTACGTTCGTGGAAGCTAACAAAATACGTAAAAGTAAGAACTGCCTTCCACGGTGAGTAGCGCTGCCGCCTCACAGCAACACATTTCCCGGTTCGAATCCCGGCTCGGGTGCCTTTCTGTGTGGAGTTTGCATGTTCTCCCCGTGTCCACGTGGGTTTTCGCCGGGCTCTCCGGTTTCCTCCCACAGCCCAAAGACATGCTGCTGCATAGGTTAATTGGCCTGCTGACTAAATTGCCCCCGGTGCCCTGTGATAGACTGGCGTCTCATCTTGGGTATAGCCCTGCCTTGCGCCGTGTGTCTGCTGGGATAGGCTCCGGCTCACCGCAACCCTGTACAGGATTAAGCGGTTTCTTCAGTGACATACAAGAACAAGACGCTTGGATACCGAGCCTGTATTTTGTTGTGACCCTGGGTCTGACCTAACACCCGCCGAGCCTCAGCTCATCTCGGAAGAGGGGGTCAATTCGGGCTGTTGTGTGGGGGGCACTGTAGCGCTGAATGACCGGTAAAGAGCGTGGCGCAGTGGTAATATCTGCACCTGAGGCAGTTCGATTCCTGCCTCGGACGCCTTTCTGTGTAGAGTTTGTGTGTTCCCCCTGTTCTGCGCGGCTTTCCTCCGTCTTCTCTGATTTCCTCCCATAGCTAGAAATACGAATTAATTATTTAGCCTATAACGTCTTGATATATAAGACGCAGTGTCTGGCAAATGTGGACACCGCCAACCGCGCGGCTGCCTTCCCACCCGCCTCTCTGCCTCTGTACTCGTTATGAACATGGGTGGGGGCCAATGGGACATTTGGTGATGCATGCAGAGGTGAAAGTAAGTCGGTCCGGTCTGGTACGCCTTACCAGTAAGAAAGTGACCAAAGTATTCAGGACAGTAGAGGTGGGACGGGGGCTTGTGATAGGACTGTGGCAGTAATAAATTGCAGTTACTCTCAGCGCTGTATGCAGAGCGCAAGCTCAACAGACCCCCCCCCAGTGCGGCCCTGGTTCACACACAGGTCAGCGTGCTGATCTATCATTCACCATAAGTAAGGTCACGATTTGGTTGGTCAGGGAAATTGTAAATTTCGATGAAGTCTGTGCTATGTTGGAAGTGGCTGTATAAACGCAGGAGATGAGGCATTTCCTTTATTTCGTTTCTAAAATGCCATACGTCATGAGCTGTACATCAGGCAAAAGGGGCAGAGTTGAAGTCTTTTTTTAACTCTAAATGGTTATTTTAACAGTTTATTCTATAATTAAGAACATGCTTATACATTTCCGGAGGTTATTGCTTTTTTCCACATCCATTTAAATTTTGATTTAGCTAAAAAACACCATGCCCAAAATCATAGCCCTAATAACTTTCGTTGCTTTGGTTTTTCTGAATTATTATTTTCTGTCGTTGTTGACATGCCGTTCTCTCCGCGGCCCTTGTGCAGCGCTTTGTGACCCTCGAGTGAAAGGCGCTCTATAAAATGCTATTATTATTGTTATTACTTTCCGGATGTGTTCTTTGTGCATGAGCAAGTTAAATAAAGTTAATTATTAGCAAGTTAAATAAAGTTCATTATTAGTACAGATGGTCACACAGATTGTTGATGTGTTGTTGTATCCAGTGACTGCACTCATGTTCGGATCTGAGAGAAAATAAAGAACTTACAAGTGCATGACAGAAGTCTTGCTCTGATCTATCATGGGAGATAGTAGTACTCAGGTCTCAGAGGGCCCGCATAGAGAGGCCTTCTTTTTACACTCGGTCATGAAAGACGAAACAATCGTAGGGCAATTGTGTCTGATCAAAGCTATGAAGGGGCGAGTATAATACTCATCATTATTATGAACAAGTATTCACCTTAGATTACGGAATCTTTCCTGCGTATCACGATATTAAAAAAGTTTAGTTTTTCTTGCCATTTTCGTCCGACTTCTGTTTTTGTTTTGTTTACATTTTTTTGTGCTCGAGAGGAAACTGTATATTCTGAGGAAATGTCACACACGAGGAAATAACACTTGCCATTTCACGTAAATAGTTCCTACTTGCTGCACTGCACCCTACAAGGCCCATCGCTGTCCCAGATCGTGTCTCACATTCATGGCACCGCGGCACCTGGCAGCGCTCGCTAGCGAGCCGTAGGTGTACTCACGTATGTAAATAGCGACGTGTGTCTGATAACGTCCCGGAACTAAAAATGGGAAGATGCGCGCAAAGAGGCGGCAGGGAGCGATACCCACTTGAAATGTCGTTCAGAAATTGAACGACGGTCATAGAACACGCGCAGGTTAACGACAATTAAATTACACAATTCAAACTGTTGCGTAACGTAAGTCGGACTGGGCAGGACACGTCACAGCGAGCAGGGATGACGGCCGATGATCCAAAACGACCACGGAGAGTTGCAAGACGCGGGACCGATCTCGTGCAAGAGGACGTTCCCCCCGGGGAAATGGCGTTATGAAATCACCTTGCGTGCAGGCGCTAGCTGGATGATCATATTGCAAGACTGTGAAAGGTGCAGCGGGATGAGGAGGCATTCTTCCAGCAGTGTATTAAGCACTGACCACGGTTAATCATATCGATGATAATCTTCTTCTTCTTTGCGATTGATAATAATACGTGAAGTCCCGGAGCAGATCACCGTTGAGGAGGTGGAGCAATTGAATTAACTCCTGTGCCGGCTTATCACATCACAGGCCGATGAGAAGGTATGGTGGGTTGTGCAGGCTTTAATCCAGCAGTGGATTGACGATGGCTGATGATGATGATGAGTAAAAATCCGGAATGGATCTCTGTGTGGAGCCTTGGCTGGGGGGCAGTGGGTGGTGAACAACGGCCCCACTGAGAGGCACGTATAATTATTGTAGAGGGTGCTCGTTTCGCCGAGCGAATGAGGGCTCCGAGTGCCCGCCTTTCGTGCACTCGCGCCGATTAGCCACCCCGGAGTGGCAGCCGCCTATTAAATGCGCAAATACGTGCAAATTAAATTGTGTGGCAAATGAGTCGCTGAAGACTTTGACGTCTCGCGGCGCTGACGGAACAAAACGCATTCAAATTATATTCATTTCACGCCAGAAATGAATTAACACACACAATGCTGCGGATGCTCCCGTGTAAAAATAAAATATTCCTGTCCATTTGACTGCGTTTGGCAATACATGGGCTCAACTCAGCCTGTCAGTCCTGTCGGATTGATCAAACAGAGAGACTAACCTTGACCACATGCTACGTTTATTTCCTCCAATGGCTCAGAGCAACGCTCGTTCGAGCACACGTACCCTTTGGCTTTTGACTGACATCATCATCATCATCATCCGCTCACGCCAAATAATAAGCTACCAATTGCGGTGCGGGTTTAGCCGGCAGCTCCTATCGCGAGTTAAAGTCTCAGAGGAGCCGGTGGACACTGATTTTATGTGCCGCACATAAAGCGATTACTCAAGACGTACAGCATCGGTCATCGCGCACGCATGCAGGATTATGCAAGTCCACTGCGCGTGCCGTTGGTTGTGTTTGAGTGATGTCTGTGCCGGGCTTGTAAAACCACCACCGTGTAATGTAATTCCACACACCTTAATTTACAACTCTCTGTCACGCCACTGCTGGATTAAGGTCTCTCCGTGCCATTTTCAGTCATGGGAGTTGTTTGATCAGAGCTTCCCATGTCAGTCGGTTCGGGTTGGTGAAGGAGGCACGGCAGGACTGCTTGCCAGGAATCGAACTCACGTTGCCACATTTGTAGTAAAGTGCGCTAACCATTGCGCCATCTAACACATCCATACCATACAGTATATAGAAAATATTCATGCTTTAAAGAGGATGCTATATTTACGAGACATCATTTGCAGGAGCAGGGCATTATGTTCCACTGTCAGCGCCAGTATGAAAAGTGATACCACCGTCTGGTAATTAATTAGACCATTAGCAACAGGTGAGACTGCATTTAGTCAACAGGTCTCTTTTTATTGGGAGACCTAGGTCACAAAGCAAATGTACACGAGAAAATATGATAATTGTTTTTCAAAGCTGTTCTTTCGGGATAGCCGTGTCGAGCGCTCCCCCTCTCTCCTTCGCGATGTTTCGTTTCCCACGTTGGAAGCATCTTTAGTCAAGTTTCGAGCATGAAGCAGAGCTTTGTAATGCAATTGTCATGCGTCGAGCCGTGAAAACCTAGATCAGTATGCAAGAGAATATTACAACAACGGCAAACCCCCCAAAAAATATCGAATGTCATAAAGACGTAATTAAAATGTTATAGTTTATCACTTAGATATAAAAACATATGTGACAAACATTAATACAAGTCGATGATAGAAACAACATGATTACATAAGATACAGGGCAATAATCGACAGACTTTACATTCATGTTGTTGAAATAGATACACTATAACGTCTATTCAGGGGAAGCTGTTGTTAAGCGAATAATAGATACTACATAGTTCAAGGTTCGTGGAGCGTTAATAAATAATGACGGCCCTTTTACAATTTCCCATCTCTACATAGAAACAATACATTGTATTTTGATGGACCCTTACTTGATTTTTAGTCATGGAATGTATTGATTGACCACCACTGGAAAATCTGACTATTTCTCTACAAGTCATTCATGCACAGCCTGTGTACATGGTTGTAAATGTATATATAATGGAGGAAGTGTTTATATGTACGTCTGTATGCACTGAGAGTACCGGGTCCAAATCCTCCATAAACGCACGTTTTATCTGCACAACACCAAGGTTTGTATGCCAAAGATCAGCTTTACTTCTCACTTATTGATTACTCTTCTGAAACGGTAACACTATTTCAGCTTTACATTCGCACTTTTGCACTACCACGATCCATTATCAGCACTCCTCCGCCTTTATCCTGACGTCAGAAGAACGTGTTACACGCTTGGAACCAGATCGCCCATAGTGCGGGTACTCTGCTAGTAATAATAATATACATCGCTTTGTACTGATGTACGTTTTCACGACTCGATTCATAATGGTTGCTCTTCAGAGCTATTCTTTCGGGATGGCCGTGTAGAGCGATGTCCCTTTCTCCGTCGCGAGGTTTTCGCCTGCATAACGCCTGTTAATGCTTCCAACGTGAGAGGTGAAACGTCGCGAGGGAGAGATGGAGATCGCTCGACACGGCTATCCCAAAAGAACAGCTCTGAAGAGCAACCATCATACATCGCTTTATCAATCCACTGCTGGATGACGCCCTCTCCTTGCCTTGTCAGTCATTGACGCCGGTCAGTGCGGGATGTAAAAGAGGGGCCAACAACCGGTTCAGGTATCACTCGTCGCTGGCAATAGCCTTTGCAGTGAGTCGAACGCAGATCGCTGGCTTCACATGGCAGTACGCTAACCACTGCATCACGGCTCGCTTTATCCCAGATGGCTTTTACCACGCTTATATAATAACAACGCGAACAACGTTAGACCTGCACCACGATTACATCATAAAAACAACAGTAATTCGTGGTTGCCAAGCGATGTCATTTGATATTAAGGGATAATGGGCGTACCCAATCCTTCATGGGCAGGAGGTGCGCAACAGAACCAGGGCTGCTCAACCGATTACGCAGCAGACTGCCTATGACAAGGTTCCAAGTTCGAACCCTGCTCAGGGTCAACTCGACCCATCGTCATCATCATCATCATCGTCGCGTATCCGTTTTTCAGTCGAACAGTGGATGTGTGGGATAGAGACTGATTTTCACCACGTGGACATTGGCTATATAACCCCTGGCTAGTAATAGAGACAAGTGTGACGGCACTTTGGCTGATTGCATAAAGGTGAGAGTTGCACCTTGAGACTCTCATTGCCGGGGGTGGTCGTCGTGTTCGAGAAGGCGGTGATGTGAGGAATGGACATCGCAAATACTATTATCTTCCAATATGTTCGTTTCACTTACACTACATGGAAATAAAATAATAGTGAATTATTGGATGAATTTATGAATGAGCTCATATCAGCTAAAAAATGTGCAGTTAACAGGAAGCCGTTTGGAAAATGTAAAACAGGAAGAACCGTGGATAATAATAGGTAAAAATGTATTTCATTTACATAGTAGTGCCTTTCACCCGGAGGTTCGAATACGCTGCAGGAACCCGCAGGGAGGTAGGGGGAGGCAGCCACGCGCCCAGACACTGCATCCTATATAATATGATGGTAATGGACAATTGAATAACGATATTTTTAAGTTGTGGGAAGAAAGCGGAGAACCCGGAGGAAACCCACGCGGAACAGGGGAAGAGCACACAAAAAGGCGCCCGTGGTGGGAATCGAACCACCTTGGGCACAACCGTCTTTCTGTTAGGTGCTGATGTGTATTCGTGGCACAGAGTGCACCGTGGCGGGGGGCCATGCAGACTCACACGTGGCAAGGCTAACTGCAGGAAACTGGACAGTTGGCATGAAAACCAGGCCACCCTCTGTCTGCAACCCTGACGCTATATAAAATATCTGAAAGTATAAGAAAGTGCCCAGCTCTCTCCGTTAAAATCAATCGTTGTGAAATTGAATTGGCAGGTATATACTGCAACATGAGCTCAGGAGGACATTCAAATACCACATGGAGTAGTATGTCATGAACGTACTTGCTGCACACCGCCCAGCCCGTCTGCTGCCCCTGCCTCGTTGACTGTCGAGTATCTGCTTCTTCTTCATCATCATCATCATCTGTTACCACTTAATCCTGTACAGGGTTGTGGTGAGCCGGAGCTTATCCCGGCAGACGCAGGGCGCAAGGCAGGGTCATACCCAGGGTGGGACGCCAGTCCATCACAGAGCACCGGGGGTAATTTAGTCAGCAGGCCAATTAACCTATGCAGCAGCATGTCTTTGGACTGTGGGAGGAAACCGCAGTGCCCGGCAAAAACCCACGCGGACACGGGTGGAACATGCAAACTCCACACAGAAAGGCACCCGAGCCAGGATTCGAACCCAGGGCCTTCTTGCTGGGAGGCGGCAGCGCTACTCACCGTGCCACGGTGTCGCCCGTATCTGCTCCTTCCATTTTCATAATCACATCTCTTGCTAGGGCTGGCGATTTCATCCATCGACCGCGCTCTAAGCCGCCGGATTAACCGTATGCATTGCCTTGACATGCGATCGTATAATTCAAATAAGTGAAATTTCCCGTGGAGCACGGCATATCAAAAAACACATTTTTTATCTTCGTTTTTTTTTCACCACAATGCGGCAAATCCACCCCACGTCTATTCGTACTGTGTGCCGACGGAGGGAGCACGCCTTGTAAACGCACGTACGCCTCTCTCCCTGCAAATTGTTGCTTCCTTCCTTGCGATTCCTCGAAGCACGACGGCCAGCCCCTGGACATCGCTGTCTTTCAGCTCGGCCTCGAAGTGTCTGGTAGAATTCGCAGCTGATTGCAAACGTAGCCGATGGGGACATCCCCTGGCTCTGTGATATTTATATGCACCCTCTATCACGTTACAAACCTAAAAGTAACCCCTCACTAACATGCTTTCTGTCTACTTATAACGACAGACATTTTTTGGACGACGAATAAATAAAAAAAACTCACGAGAATTAGGCCGTCAGCATAAAGCCAAGTGTATAATGCCCCGGGTAAATAAATTACAAAGTAGAGGCCATTTGTGAGACGCTGTCTACATTTTTCTGCCCGCAAGGTCTGAAGGTGCTCTGATTACAATTGCAGTTGCACAGTCATGTGTGCTGCTCGTGCAAAGAACAAGCAGTCAAAATATTGATCGGTTGCGGTTTTGGTTTCTCAAATGTAGAAACTGAGAGCGACGTAATAACGTAAATACAATAATAGCGTAATAACGTAAATAGAATAATAGCGTTGGTTAATTTCTTATATCTTGCACGTTCGTCCCGGGTGCGCGTGGGTTTTCGCTGGGCACTCCGGTTTCCTCCCACAGTCCACAGACAAGCTGCTGCGTAAGGTTAATCGGCCTGCTGACTAAAGTGGCCCCGTTACCCTGTAACGGACTGGCGTTCTATTCTGAGGAACAACATACAAGACGGCAGCCAGGCGGTGATCCGGTGACAACATTTGCCCAAGGTGTGTAACCCTCTATATATTAAGAAGTTTTCAGTTAATTAATGAGTATTTACACATGACGGGTGAAAGCCCTGCGTGTGAGGGTGCAACACTCTATCCCAAACAGAATGGACAGATTTGATATTAGTTCACCTTTCGTTGTGCAGCGTTCTCATGGTTAGCCAGGGTGTGGCACCGTGAGACTCACGGGAAGGGAGTTCACATCATTTGTGTGATCCATCCACTCCTCATCTCCACAGAGCTGGATTATAAGCATCCTTCACCACCGCATGGCTTACATATCTGTCAACGGTGGCAATGTCTTCCCCTCTCCTCCAATCTGTTCAGCGGCAAATCATGAGAACCAACGTTACAATATTTAGTAATACTAATAAACGCCGACGCATTTCAGTTGTCAGTCCGCTTTTGAAAGGAGGTCTCCCCAGGCCATGTCAGTCACGACGCTTGTTTGATCGTACTTCACCACACTGCACGGTGGGGGTTGAGAAAATACCGATGTGGATACAACATTCTCCAGTGACGTTAGCCCATGACTTGGGTTCACAGCGCCAGTGTGCGAACCTCTGCGCCACCATTCCACGTTACATAACAGACACGGCGTACAGTGTACAGCAGCTGTAACACAGATCAGTTCGTACCACACAGACGCTACGAGTCATGGGGTCCACGGGTTTAAATCCTGGCCATGGCTAACTTGCCCCTGGTGCCCTGTGATGGACTGGCGTCTCATCATGGGTATAGCCCTGCCTTGCGCCCTGTGTCTGCGGGGATAGGCTCCGGCTCACCGCGACCCTGTGTAGGATTAAGCGGCTTCTGACAATGGATGGATGGATGGTTACCTTGGGCTCGCATCACTCATCATCTTCACAATCCCGCAGGCGGTGACTTGGACTATATCGGTAGCACGTTCGACGCTCGTTACGGGGGTTCACGGATCGCATCCAGCGGCCGCTCTGATTAATACTGCGGCGTGTAATAACCGTATTAATATGCGACATTTTCTTTATAGTGATATTACGTATCGCATGAGTAGGCCAAAATATGTGTTGGTGTCAGGGTCAGCGTTTGGAAATTCAAAAAATACTCAGTAAATAGCAATAATTTGCCCTTACTGGCAAAGTCATGCCCCAGGTCACTCTTGAATTATCACCTGGTTAAGCAGAGTTAACTTGAGTTTGCACCTTGAAACTCTGGGGTTTGTAAAATAAGTCTTGTGTTTGGGACAAACTAAGTCCCTGCCATATAACTTTATAATCCCAACCACTGGCTCAGGAGAGTCAGCAAAGAAGAGCATTGTAGAGTTGAGTCTTGAGGAGTGATTAACATTGTTATTATTATTTGTGTGGACCGGCAATGTTGTAGGTATCACGCTGCATCGTGAATGCAGTGACCAAAGTTTGATTCCCTTTCAAGGCTAACATGAGTGGCGAGTGAGATCTGAAAAAGTCCCAGGCCACCTTCGCTCTGCGGCAACTCACAGCGACCGGTATAGTGAAGTAGGGACCGGTTCAGAAAATCGTCACTGCTGTTGGCCATGATCGGGAATCAAACTCGGGTTGCGGGGTTCGGAGGGCAGTGTGCTAACCTCTGTGCTATCGCTCCGTTCAGTTAATACACATACGGACAACCATTCCTCGCACATACAGCAAAATAGCTATATAAGGAATCTCTTCTTTTCATTCTGAGCATCACATCTGCGAGACATGGAATTTCGCAGGGACAGGAGCCGGCAGCTGCTCTGACCAGAGGGCACGTCTGTCTGCTAAAGTTTGTGGACATCACATCAACATAAGGTCACCTTCTTAAACAAAACACACACGTCCACGCATGTACACGACTTGGTCAAAATGCAAGGGCATCGGGGGATGATTTAATATACAAATTGTGATTTGCTTCTCTTGGAAAGCCTCAACGAGTCTTATGAATGTTGTTTTTCCACAAGAGCCCCAGCTTTGGATGTTTGGTCAATTGAATCTCGATGACATTTTTGTAAGCTTATGGAGAAACTCACCCATAGAAGGAGAGCAATCTCAAAACCTCATACAGAGCGTTCAAAACTATAAAATATGCTCTAATATGTATTTAGTTAAATTATTTGACTGACAAAAGAAACGTGGTAAGTTTAAGTTCTTGCTGCGTATCAACGCAGCCTAGTATATTTCTATATAGGCCTGGCCTCACCATAGCAATGTTGAATTTCCACCACTGTCCGAGAGTCAACAATGGAGCTGACGGTCATATAACAGATAGTTCTGAATGGAGAGACACTTTTCCTGGCACCGTAGAAATACCATTGCATCGCTATGCAGATTTCCCCGACGTTCGTTATATCCTCACTGTTCGACAGCAAGACATGCAGAGTCTAAGCATGGCGTAGTTTGATCGTGTAACTAGGACGGCGCTCACATTTAATGAGATTCGTGCCCACAGATTCACCCCCAGAGGAATGTAAGGGGCAGCTGTCACGGGCAGAGGCTGGAATTACACTTAACGAATGAAGCAATTAAACACTCTTGTTATCAGCCAGTCTCCCTGTTTACCATGGCTTGCACACGTCTTCTCGTGACATTTAACGACGAGCCTTTGCCCATTGTGCCTACCTCCAGCTCGATTGCTTGTTAAATATGGTCCAGGTGAGAGGCTCATTTAATTAGGGCGCTTATGGGCAGCTTTGATTTGAATGCGCTGCGGTCAGCGTTAAATACAAACAGGTGCCACGGGGCCCTCTTTGCAAATAGCGACGCCACGGTGCGGCACTGCGCGGTCGTAAATCGACGTAGGTTTTCTTTTACATGGGTTCGACCTTCCCTTCACATTACAATGAACTCTACAGGCCCACACTCAAAGCGCCACACAGATTGATTCACGAATGTACCGCTGTACTTTCATCTCCTATAGCCACATCGCAAATCCAAGCCTATAATAACTGGAAAGTCCAAGCGTTCTCACATCCAAGTAATAACCTGTCTAAATGTATTTAAGCGTTCATTGTCAGAAACCGCTTAATCCTGTATAGGGTTGCGGTGAGCCGGAGCATTTTCCCGGCAGACACAGGGCGCGAGACAGGGCTATACCCAGGATGGAATGCCAGTCCATCACAGGGCACCGGGGGAAATGTTGTCGGCAGGCACGCGGACACGGGGAGAACATGCAAACTCCATATAGAAAGGCACCCGAACAGAAAGGCACCCGAGCCGGGATTCGAACTTGGGGGCTTCGTGCTGTGAGGCGGCAGCGCTACTCACCGCGCCACCGTGCCGCCCTAAGCTTTGATTCTACAATGCTAATTATTGGGCACACAAAACAAGCTTAGAAGAATGTGTGTAAAAATCGAAGTTTCTTACATTTGCATATGTTCCATGTAATTGCTTTACGTTATGTGACAAAAATTGGGGGCTCTACATTTCACCACAATGTTAACAACAATAATTTGTTCACGAAATCGAATCATGACCATGAAGGGTGACAATCGTAATCTGCTCACCATCTCAATTAACCATGCTCAGTTCAGTTTAGCTTGTGGGATTTTACGAGATCAGCTGGCTACGGTGTGAAATGGTCATTTAACAAGACCACTGAGTCATTGTGCAGAAAAAATAATTATGGTATTGTCAAGACACCACATCCTGTACAGGATGGTCCACATATCTTGTGACCCCTATTGAATTTACCCATTACATGTTTTTCCTTTGCTCATTCATTTTGATTTAAATAACACGTACTTATTTATATCAGGATAATACGGTTTGTATAGCATTGTTATATTGCTTACATTACATTACACGCCAATTTGTATGCAAATATATTCGGTTTTAGAGAATTAAATCTGGGATACAAAACATCTGCACCACCCTGTACTGAGCCACCATGGAGATCCCAGAGGCCACCCGCCTGCTCTAGTTACCGGCGATTAATCAGACGGGGGCTCATCACAATCACCAGTAGCAAAGTGCCCGCCCGACGGGCGATCTTGTTCCAAATGTGTAACACGTTCTTCTGGCGTGTTAAAGGTGGAATATTTCTAAAGAGGGTTGACGGTAGTTCGCCGGGCACTCCGGTTTCCTCCCACCGTCCAAAGACATGCCAGGTTAATTGGCCTACTGAGTAAATTGCCCCAGGTACCCTGCGATGGACTGGCCTCCCATCCTCGGTATACCCTTGCCTTGCGCCCTGTGTCTGCCGGGATAGGCTCCGACTCACCGCGACCCTGTACAGGATTAAGCGGTTTCTGAAAATGGATGGATGGATGGGTTGATGGTAGTGCAAGAGTGGGGATTTGAAGCTGAAAGTGATTATGAAAGATTCGAACCCGGAACCATTAGTGAGGATATATATTTACAACAACGACCGCCGTTTGCCACGACGTGGCGGTGAGGTCCCCACAGCGCTTGTGCCAGGCCAGGTGCACCTTGAGGCCACTTGAAGTGTCGAAGGCTCGCCGACACGCGGTCACAGGACAGACCCAGACGCCATGGGCTGACTGAGATGACTGGTCGAGGCACTGCCTTTGTTCCTTACCGTGCCAACTCGCTGACTTTTATCCGCCCGGCGCTCCGCTCGCTGTTGTGAGCGTCGCTCCTCCGTCCTCTGTTGTTGTTGGAAGGCGACTGCCTCCAGCTGCCGAATGGCGTCCTTCACGAGCCTCCTCCACAGAGATCGATCTTGACACCGCTGGTACCAGTCCATCTCTCCTCCAGCGCGTGCTGTGCCCGTTTAAAAGCCCCTCTCTATCCGGCCAAACAGAAGCTGCTCGGCCATGTGGTGGCTGGGAATGCGGGCTACATGACCCAGCCAACGATGTCTCGCCTGGACACATTCCAATCCGTGAGCTCCTCCGGCAGGCATATACTGTATAAATAGTACAGTATATACATAGACTTGCTCCAATCAGGGTCGGTGTCGAACCTCCACGTGTGAGAGGTGATGTGGGCGGAGGCTCCCGGACCGCAGATCAATCAGGTGGTCCACATGTCTTGTGACGCCCATTGAATTGTGCCCTAGCAAGTTTATATGTCATCTTTATATTGTTTACATTACACACTCATTGTACACACAATTATAAGGTTTTAGAGGATTAACTTTGGAGTCAAAAGACATCTGGACCACCCTGTTCATAAAGACTTGCTCCATAATTGTTGCACTTCAGAGCTGTTCTTTCGGGATAGCCGTGTCGAGCACTCTCAACGTGGGAGGCAAAACGTCGCGAGAGAGATCGCTTGACGCGGCTATCCCGAAAGAACAGCTCTGAAGAGCAACCATCGTGAATCGAGCCGTGAAAACCTACATCACTCCATTGCTCCACTACATATAAATTAGCGGCGAGTAAGTTTCCTGCGGTGCAGACCGGCAATCCATCCAATGCACGAAACCGCTTGGCCCTGTGCCCCAAGGTGGAGTACTGGGCAGAGCTGCGAATTCCAGACTTGTCGCCATGAGAAGGAATTCGGTGGCTCCATCGAGTTGTGCGGCGTGAAATGTCCTGCTGCAAAGCTCCCTAGTGGCCGTGGACGCGATGCTCTCGAATGAAAGCGCTCGGCACCGATTGTGTTGTTCACAGTATTGCTCACGGTGTTTATTGTACAGACTGTGAACAATACAGGGAGCTCATTTCACGTTTAATACTCAGCTCTTTTTGTTGCGTATTCAGGAAACCCGAGTAACATAGCTGGATTTAATTACAAACCAATAAAACAGGTGGGAAAGCTTGCAGCTGTTCATTCGAGTAAAATATTCCATCCATCCATCCAGGAAATTAACCTACCGTATGGGCCTTCCAAATCCAATGGTCAATATCAGACTTTGTTTAAATGGACAGAATCATGGACCCATTTTGGCCCTCTCGGTCACCACCAGAGTCAAACGCACGCCGATGATGTGCAGCGTTATTGCCAGGTTGATCGGTAAACGTTGTTGTAGAAACGTGAGCATATGCTGAGATTTCAGTTATATTTTTCAAGGTTGACCCACATTATCAACACGTGGTGACCAACAGTGCCATTTGTTTCTAGATGTCATTTGTACATGTCACAAAGCTGTGCATGGCTCTAGCACAACACACGAGGTCAACAGTGGTCCTGGGTTGACTCTATTTAATCATATGTTGGTATTAAACATGAATGTGGAAAAAGGTCTTTAGGTTAATGGACCGAAAATCCGTTCATATTGATGCAGATAAAAATATCTTTATTTATGTATGCTTTTACTTATTTAGTTTCCCTATCGTACTAAAACAGCACACCGTGAGATTGTACAGCATTGCATTTCATTATCCAGTGTGTTTGGGAACCCGGGGTTAATGTGTGCAGTCACATTCACCATCCAGCCTATTTCTAAAAACGTTAATTAGCACTCTGCCGAGGTCGTGACGCCAACACGCCTGCCAATCAGGCCATTTAAAATGTCAACTGCAAAGTTTGCAACAAGAGCTGTCCGTGGTATGTTTAGAGCAGTGTATCGTGTTGGAGAATGGACGGTGGTTGCAAGGAACGAGATGGCGCGCCTCTCGCTCGTGGACCCCAGTGGCAGTTGCAGCGCCTGCACACTCCATAGCATTGAATTTGGCCTAGCGTCCCAACCTGGGTATAGCCCTGCCTTGCGTCCTGTGTCTGCCGGGACAGGCTCCGGCTCACCGCAACCCTGTACAGGTTAAAGCGGTTTCTGACAATGAGATGAGACGACGAGATGAGTGTTGGTTTGGTTTTCTGGGAGTGGGACTTGAGAGACTCGCTCGTGCGCGCTTCTGCCCGCAGGCGACTCTGGCGCTCGTGCTGCGTCACGTACCTCCAGCAGGGGCCGGAACGCACCCTGCGCGGCGAACATCGCGCGCATTCGCGTGGGTGAGAAGGAACCTGTGAGGAGTTTATCACGCTGCGGCTGTGATCACGAAAGAAGAGGTCGTCGGAGGAGGGAGGGAGTGCGGGACGGAGGGGGAGGCTGTGGGGCGGAGTGGGTTGGGCGGTGTGTCCCACTCTCGGGGTCCCACATTGACCCCTCTCGTCTTGCACGTGGTGTGTGTGTGTGTCTATGTGTGTGGGAGCAGCGCGCGTGTGAGTCACTCAGTCATCGCGGGCTAGCCCAGCTGGCAGAGTCGGTGCTGGGTCGCTCTGCGCTCGTTGAGAGCCCGTAGCCAGCATGTGGTTCGCTAGGTTTATTTTAGCGCAGGGATCCAAGCGAACCTATCCTGTGGCTAATAATCGCCTCCCAACGTGCGATGGGAGTTGAGCGGTAGGTGCGAGGCGACGTGCTGAAACTTGTCCCCGTTCCGCGAAGATAGTCTGCCTTTTATTCCTGTCTCGCTCCAAGTTCATTCGGATCGGAGGAAGGCGTAAGCTTGTTTTATAGTTTCCGCGAGTTGGCTTAGCCTATACGTACGGAACATATGCAGCTCGTTTGTCAATACGTTCTCGTAATCCAATTAAGCGACTGTAAGAGAGGCGACCGCGCACAGAGAGAGTGAGTCTCGGGCGCGACATCCAGGCGAAGAGGATCCGGCTGCGGTTTATAAATAGCGATGGGTGCGCGCGTCTTCGCGCATTTCGATTGCGTCTGGCGCACCCCGCGTCGTGTCACCATCCCCACCGGCCTCTCTAGCTGCGCGTGGAAGTGCGAGCACGGGAGGTGAACACTGTCGACAGCGACAGCCGCGTGGGACTGAATGCGCAGTCGTGCTCCACTCGCCAAGCCGGGGGTGCGCACTTGGCTCGGTCCACACTCGCTCGCTCGCTCGCTCGCCCGTCGCAGTCGTTCGTTCACTCGCTGCTGGTCCTCTCTCAGCTGCTCACCGGGCGTGCGAGGTGCGCGCACGTTCACGCGTGTACACGCACGCAGATACACGCCCGCCGCTTGGCAGGGGAGCGGTGCGCTTAGTTGGTGCGATGCGCGGCAACTCTCGCGGCCAGCAGCGCCGATGCGATTTTACGCAGCGGCGCTCTTAGTCTAACGCGCGCCAGTGCGTGCGTGCGCGCAGCGGCTCGAGATTACCGGCACGCAACGAGTTAAACACACGGACTCAGCGCGAGTCCCTGAAAAGCGCTATCGCTCCTCCACCAGCGGCAGCAGCACCCCCGCGTAGATGATCGGGACATCTGTTTCGCTCTCAGAAGTTAATCCGCGACTCTACGCCGAGGTCGTTCCGTCCAGGAGACCTTGCGATAGGTAACGAGTCGGAGGTTCGGGCAAGGTCGCTGGCTGGCAGGTGCTGATCGCAGGCGGCCCGTTCAGGTGTGTAAGAGGCGAGTAGAGTCGGGGCTGCGAGTTAGGTTTTTTGTCCGGAAGAAATAACACATTCAAACTCTTACCACTCGAATTATCGTCCTGGTCGCGGCTCACGCGGCATCAGAATCTCTCCGCTGCCCTCTCCACCTCCACGTGGAAGAGAGAGAGAGAAAGAGCGAGAAGTCGCCGATTGAAGACGTCGTGAGATAATCCAAGTACGGTAGCGGCATCTGGTCTGTCATCACGAGGTCGAGAGCCGGGAAGCTCCGAGCGACCTCCCACGCGCGGAGCGCGACGCGCGGATGAGTTGGTGGTGAATTTGTCTCGTCCGGCAAGAGTGCGCAGCGGAACGCGACGCCACGATGGGGAGACGGGGAGTTCTGATGGTCGAGGTGAGAAACATTCCCCCTTGCACTCGCTACCTACGTTGCGTTTCATTCACGGGTCGCGGATAGTCGCCTGGTTGCAATCTAACGGGTACAACTCCGCGTGCATGAATCGCATTGTATTCGCAGTACTGTCTTGTTATCGTCATCAACTGGTATGCTGCTGCTGTTGATAGCGGTACTACTAATCATAGGGGGAGAGCGGGAGCGCAGTGATTAGCTGCCCTGGGCTACAAACCTGTCCACCGCAGTTCGATATCCGCTCACGGTCAACACCAGTGACAATTTTCTGAACCGGTCCTGGGCCTCCTTAAGGTCAACTCAGCCTCAAATGAGTACCTGGTGCGGCGTGTAAACATCGTCACTGGGGAGCCAAAGGTGGCCGGACCGTGATGCTGGCCACCCATCCGCTCGTGTGCCCTGCTGACCTTCATATGTGCTCGCTAGTAGCACTTGACCGTACAGCTCATTACAGTTATACGGGGGGATCGTCGTCATTATCTTTCGCTACTAATATCACCCGGAGACCGTGCCTCGACGTTTCGATATAAACTCCGAGTCTGTTCGGCTCGTGACGCGTGCGGTTCCGCGTTGTTGCCAGTTTCACGACCTTTCAGTGTATTCGAAGCATCCTTAATCATTTAATTTGTGTTGCTTTGCTTTTTATTAGTTGTTATTTTTTTTCTGTCGTTGTTGACATGCAGTTCTCTCCGGGGCCCTTGTGCAGCGCTTTGTGACCCTCGCGTGAAAGGCGCTCTATTAAATGCTATTATTATTATTAAACAGAGAGCGCGCGTTACGCACCGGACGAGAGAAGCTCCGGTGTTCACGAACACACGGGGGGGTTGGCCGCGCGGATGCGACTAGAACACGGGGGACTGGTGGCGATGGAGCCCAGCTCGCGGCCACGTTACACCACGTAGGTGCCTGTGACAAACTAAATTTGTCTTTCGCCAGGACATTTAAACTCTCGAGAAAATCAAAAAGCACGCTCACACTACGTGCGATGTTATCAATGTAGTATCACATGCTCCGAGTGCACGGAGGGATTGTGAGACGAGTGGTTATGACAGGCAGTCTATTATTATTTTTCGTGGCAGCGTAAAGGGTTTTCTGTCAGTGACAACAATAATAACGTGGGGCGCCTTGTCATTCCACTGGCTGCAGGGCAATTCCCTCCTAACTCTGTGGCGTCGGTCTCGGGGGGTGGGGAGGGGTGTGAACACATCCCCACGCTTGTCAGCAGTGCGGGTTCGCTAAGGTCGTGGGGGGAGCAGGGGAACTAGAATCGGTTCATATATCACTCGCCACCTATGTTAGCCGTGGCCCGGACTCGAACTTGGGAGGGCGGCTTCATAGCGCAGTCGTGCGCTGTCACAGGCTAAACGAGCGCGGCACGTGTGATGCAGACCAGGAATAGCACCGCATTGCCTTTGATCGTTGCTTTTGA
The DNA here is from genome assembly GCA_036362915.1 of Geotria australis. Taxonomy (NCBI): domain Eukaryota; kingdom Metazoa; phylum Chordata; class Hyperoartia; order Petromyzontiformes; family Geotriidae; genus Geotria; species Geotria australis. The sequence continues at coordinate 7,120,088 of JAZEWU010000001.1, forward strand.
TCTAAATATGCAACCCCCTGGCTCGGCTGAGATCTGCCTCGAGCTCTAAGAAGCCCTTCAACAATAATAATCACGCAATTTAATGCAATTGTGCATCAGTTTCATAGATGTGTATTTACCGCGTAAGTTGCAACGTTATACGAGTAACCGCTGACCGAATATGCCAGTTCCTCTGTCGGATTTGGCGTGTGACTCCCACGGTAGGCAAGTTACTTGGTTCACCTCTCGTGATGCTGATGATGCTGGTCGGGCGCGTTTAAATGTTCAGCAGAGCGCCGAGCCGGCGCTGGGAGTGAACCCAGTCACAACCTCACCGCCGGAATATTTTGGGGGCAGAAATTCTATAAGTTCGCTCTTCCGATTTGTCTAGCTGATAAGCAAAAGGTTCGACTATAAATATGACAAATGTCAGCTTTCTAATCCGTTCAGAACCTTATGATTCATTCAAGTTGCGATCGTATAGACCTATTAGATATGTGTGTACTGTATTACAGTTCCACACAGTTTTGTATTCGCTTATAAACAGCAGCATGAGTATGACACCAATGGATAGAGTAACTATTTACTAAATCCCCTGTCAACGTGTTGCCGGATGAAGGCTTCTCCACGCCGCGTCGGTTCAAGACAGTATACTTAGTCTCGTTATCCGCGGGGGATAGGGGGCAAGAGGGACCGTATATTAAAAAACTGCGGATAACGAGGACTAGGTGCATACTGCCACGTTGGTCCATGGGGCCCATAACCGGTTCAGATATCACGCGCCACTACTATTCACCCTGGACAGGAATCGAACTCGAGTTAACTGGCTCGATGTATGAGGATTTCTTAAGAGGTATTTTTTAGGCATAGCCGTGTCGAGCGTTCCTCAAAAGCTGGATGATGCCTAGGAGGAAAAACGCTCAACACGACTATCCCGAAAGAGCAGCTTTTAAGAGCAATTCTAATAAAGCCACCGTTGCAACATCCCTTATCACCTACAAAATAAGGTGTTGGTGATGGTACTGGGTTGGCAGTGGCGCATTATAAACAACAATCGTCAATAATAACACTGTGACCTTATGAGGAAACATATAAGCATATAATATGTGACGCTTCGGGCAACGATAATTGGCAGATGCCATTGGCCCATGCCATAATAATATATGGGGACGCAGTGTCCTATACAGGGTCGCGGTGAGCCGGAGCCCATCCCGGCAGACACAGAGCGCATGGCAAGGCGTCCCAAGATGGGACACGAGTCCATCACAGGGCACCAGGGGCAATTTTTAGTCAGCAGGCCAATTAACCTGTGGAAGAAACCGGAGTTCCCGGCGAAAACCCACGCGGACACGGGGAGAGAACATGCAAACTCCACACAGAAAGGCACCCAAGCGGTGATTCGAACCTGGGACCTTCTTGCTGTGAGGCGGTAGCGCTACTCACCGCGCCGCCCACTTTTTAAATTATTATATGCTACTTACAGAACGGGGAGAATATTGCCCCAATGTTATCATACAGTTTCTTCCTCTGTGTCGCTGGGTTGGAAGCACGTGGCTCCCTGGTGTCTACCCACAGATTACCGCCTTCGGGCCAAACTGTCGCAAGGCAAAACCTGGCGCGTGAATGAGCCTGGTTCATGGAAACCTTGGATGTGGGTTCACGGTGGCAGTTACCTTGATTTGGCGCAGCATCCCTCACACGCTATTATCAGAATGCTATTAATAGCTTTCACACGTACATTAAACCACTTGTAGACGCATACGACCTTCTCGGGAAGTTTTAGAATGTAGATGCGTGTACTGGACAAGTTGTAACACAGTAGTGGTTGTGGACATTTAGCAGGGATAGAGAAAACCCGGTTTTGTTTACCGACAGCTTGTTGTAACATGTTAGATGCTTTATAGTGATTGAGTGTGTGTGCTGCATGCGCCACACATGTACTATGTATTAGCCTATTATATCTGCGGGGAGCAGTGGCGCAGTGGTTGGCGCATTGCACTATGAACACAGAGACGCTTTGGGTTGTGTTCCCGATCACGGATATCACAGTGGCCTGTGATATCTGAAACAAATATTCATTATAAGTAGCCGCCTAATCATTTACACGGTCGTGGTGAACCGGAGCCTGTCCCAGACGACACAGGATGGGACGCCAGTCCATCGCAGGGCACCAGGGCCAATTTAGTCAGACCAATTAACCTAGGCAGCATGTACAGTACTTGGACTGTGAGAGGGAAACCGGAGTACCGGGTGAAAACCCACGCAGACACGGGGAGAACATGCAAACGATTATGCCCCCCACTTCACCAACCCCTTTTGACCAGCGTGGTGAAGTCTGATCAAACGAACGCCCATAACCAACACGGCTTGTGGGAGACATTAATCCAGCAGTGGTTTGACATAGGGCTGTACAATACTTCGTTCTGGAATTGACATAAAGAAGTCGATATTTCGGCCAACCAGTCTTTAGCATGACACATTATGGTATTGTACTCATGTAGGCTTGCATGGCTCCACCACGATATGGGTGCGTGGTGTGGCCAAACACACGCTCCTTCGGCCGCCTTTGTCTCTCCAGTGCTGATGTTTTTACACCAGTAATGCATTCGAAACTGAGTCGACGTAGGGGAGATCCAGACCCGTTTCAGATAATCGTCACTGGTGTTGGCCGTGAGCGGGATTCGAACTCGGCTCGCCAGGTTTGTAGGCCAGCGCGCTAACCACTGAGCCATCGCTCCCCACTCGCATCAAAGATCAAAGATCCCCTATATAGCCTGAACAGACTGTAGGGACAAGTGCCGTTAGCGAGCACCTATGCAGGTCGACACGGCACACATGAACACACACACACGCGCAGATTCGCATAGAGCCGCCAGGCGCGCGGAATCCCCCCAGAGACAGATCAGCTTCTGCGGAGGCGGTCAGCTTTAATCGGTGACAAGCAGCGCACATGGCGAGAGAGAGGCACTGTGCCGCTGAACGCGCTAATTGCACGTGCCAGTGATTTATTAAATGTAAGAAGCTTGTAATTACTACGCGATGACGCCCCCTCCTCGCCCAATCGTCCCCCCCATCATCCCGTGCAAAGAAAACGCTGGTTCTTATACAGGCTTATTGGAGCTTTAGCAAGGAGATTGCTAATATTTACAATAATGATGGTTGCAAGCAACTCCACACAGAAAGGCACCTGTGCCAGGATTCGAACCCAGAGACTTCTTGCTGTGAGGAGGCGGCGCGAGTCACCGTGCCAGCGTGCTGGATCGTGCAGATATTTCTAAATCCTCAAACCCGTTCGCCTGCGAGGTGGCCAGGAAATTGCAATACAGAAAGTGAACCCATCTACCCACAGCTTTTATAATATTCTCCCCTCGTACGCTTGGGGTTTCTCCGGTTACTCCCACTGCTCTGGTTTTATCCCAGACAAAGCCAAACACTCAACAATGGAGTTGGAAAAACAATAGAGTTGGCAAAACATCTCAATGCAGGACTTACCTAGACAAAAATAGTCTTAAGGCTTCGTATTTTTTTCCTGGATTACCGCCGCGCATAGTTTACGATTATTATTTGCAGTATTTATAATAGTTCCAAGAGCTATGTCCCGTTAGGCACCTCAGCTGTTTATTATAACAAGCATACATAGCTACCCCTGAGACGTTTGGTTACGTGATTTAACACCTAATAAGTGAAGATCGTCCTTGTTGTATTGTAAAATAATATGTTGAGAAATTATAGCTAAAATATCAATGGACAGGCAAAACAGGTAAAGCAACATTTCATTTTAAACCTTCACGTATCTCCCACACATTTCAACACGCATATTAACACTCCCCCCCCCAAGACACACAACAATGCCTCTGACTATATTGAATCACTGGTTGAGAGGGAGGTTAAGAGAAGCACTTTAAATAAACCGATCGCCGTGTGTACTGATGTAGGTTTGTCCAGGCTCGATGCGTGAGAATTGCTCTCCATAGCTGTTCTTTCGGGATATCCGTGTCACTGAGTGTTCCCGCTTTCTCCTTCGCAATGCTTTTCGCCTCCCACGTAGGAGGCATTAGAACGCCTTATGATGTCTCCGAAAATACCCAGTGAGCTTGCAAGTTCTGGAAGCGGGAATCATGCGATCCAACAAACGTACGAACTCATCTCATCTCATTGTCAAACACCGTTAAGTCCTGTAGAGGGTCGCGGTTATCCAGAGCATATACCGGCAGACACAGGGTGCAAGGCAGGGTTGTACCCAGAATGGGACGCCAGTCCATCACAGGGCACCGAAAGCAATTTAGTTAGCAGGCCAGTCACACCTATGCAGCAGCATCTCTTTGGACTGTAGGAGGAAACCAGAGTGCCCGGCAGCGCTGCTCACCGCGCCACCGTGCCGCCCGAACTGACCAATATAAACGTATGTTGGTGAGTTCGTTCGACAGAGCAGGAAAACTCGCCCCTGCTATCCCTAAAGAACAGCTATGGGGATCACCGTGTGCAATCCAATCACACAATGCTGGCGAGAGAAACGCCATCAGCCCAGAGCTCGCTTCGCGCACCTGGGGCTTCGCTGGATCCCTTTATGAAGGCGCGCTCACGATTATTCTCAATGACGCGAAACTCCTCTCTTCACGACTGCCCACGCAGCTCCGCGCCGGGCCCACAATGCGACCACGCCGTCTTCCGTGTAAATGGAACAAACAGAATGTGTTACATTTCTCCGTGAGTGATGCGTCACGACCCACCGTACGTAATGGTATTGATGTATATATTTGGCTCTAATGAGGCAGCATTAATGACGCATGCATTAGGCTTGATTGCTGTGTTCCTTCACACGGTTGTCAATGTGGATTCTTATTTATTTAATTGCTCAGTAAAGCAACGATGCTTCGAGGGTTATGTGCTAATGGAAGCTAATGGCAAGAAGGACACTTGCGTGGGAGTGAGAGCACACACATCCAGACAGTCATTCATTCATTGTCAGAAACCGCGTAATCCTGTACAGGGTTGCGGTGAGACGGAGCATATACCGGCAGACACAGGTCGCAAGGCAGGGCTATACCCAGGATTGGACGCCAGTCCATCACAGGGCACTGGGGGCAATTTAGTCCGCAGGCCAATTAAGCTATGCAGCAGCATGTCTTTGGACTGTGGAAGGAAACCAGATTGCCCAGCGAAACCCTACGCGGACACGGGGAGAACATGCAAACTCCGCACAGAAAGGCACCCGAGCCGGGATTCGAACGCGGGTGCTTCTGGCTGTGAGGAGGCAGCGGTACTCACCACGCCACCATGCCGCCCACACATCTAGACAGACGTTTTCAAATATGAGTACGTGCATCCCGCATGACCCACATGTCAATAGGAGGTTTGCAAAGAGATAAAGTGGCCCACAGCATCCATCGTGTAAGCTAGGGTCCTGGGAAAGCATCGGGCTCCAGAGGGACCTTCAGTCCAATCACTGCTTGTGAAGCTCTGCTGTAGATGACCCACTGTTGTAGATGACCTTTACACGGGTATTCAAGCCTTCGTGTGCGCGCTGCTTGGTATGTTGGTGAACGGAGCCCGACAACGGTGACAGGGCGGTAGTGGCGTGCATAGAGGGGGGCAAAGGGAGGCAGAGGGGGCATCCATTTCTGGGGAGCATCCAATCAAAGAGTGAAATTTAACAGTTCCACAAGGTAGTGTGAATGTGGATCCGTGTTTTAATAAGCAAGACCAGAGTAGAGAACCTGTTACGTGTAAACACTTTGCTTAATGCTGATCAACTCTTTCAGTGCCCTGTCGACGCCGATCGACATTATTTTTTATCATCCACTTTGCCCTTGAATAAAAAGTTGATTTAATCTGTTTTTACATATTTAAGATGTCTTCCTTTCTCACATGTCTCAGTACTAGGGCCCTATACTTGAGTCTTGGGGGCATACAATCAAGGAGTCGGAGTTGGCCCCGGGCATCACCAAACCTCTGCACGCCACGTCATGGAGGGCGATGTCTTTTTCCGCGCTAAGCTGCGCCGTGCGTTTGTCGTGTTGTGCCGTGCCCACCGTGGCAGACGCTGTGCGTCGTGTTGGGCTGCTCCGTCACGAGGATCCTGAGCGAGCAGGGATGCGACACGACCGCCGTCCTCACCAACGCCACGGGTAACGTGCCCACGCCATCGCGACACCACCGCCACAACTGCCCCTCACGGCTCACACTCTGCACAACCTTCCCACACGAGGGCCCGTGGACACCGCCCCCACACGCCACACGGTAAGAGCGCACGCACCCACACCTCACCGATTTCTAATCTGGCTTGAGCAAGCGTGTGGTGCCGCCGCTGCCGTACGAACTCACCCCCCCGCCCCCAGGATAGATAGCCTTAACAGAATGTAGGGCCAAGTGCCGTTAGCGAGCACCTATGAAGGCTGACACAGCAACACGAAGGGGTGGGTGGTTAGGACCACGCCCGGCCGCCTTTGTCTCCCTAGTGGCAATGTTTGCACACAGCATTAGGTACTCATTTTCAGGCTGAGTCGATCTAGGGGAGAGCCAGGACCGGTTGAGCGAGTGGCGCCAAACACCTACACAGCTTCATGTTTTCCCCTTCCCTCCTCTGATCTCACACAGTGCTGGGTTTGCCGCTCACGTTCAAAACAACAGATTAGACCGCACCTATCTGTTGTGTTTGGATTGACACGCATCAACTGTTTCCAGGGTGGCGCGCCGGCACAGTGAGTAGCGCTGCCGCCTCACAGCAAGAAGGGCCAAGGTTGCTTTCTGTTTGGAGTGTGCGTGTTTTTCCCGAATCCGTGCGGGTTTTCGCCAGGTAACGGTTTCCTCCCACAGCTCAAAGGCATGCTGCCTATATTAATTTGTCTAACTGAATTGGCCCAGGTGTCCTGTGATGGACTGGCGTCCCATCCTGGGTAGAGCCCTGCCTTGCCCTCTGATTCTGCTGGGATAGACTCTGGCTCACAGTGACTCTGTACAATATTAGGCTGATGCCGATAATAAATGAAGGAATAAATAGAACAACGTTTTGCTCCAGCCCGTCTTGGCTGCTGTTATCAAGGCTGCCGAGACAAACAGCAGGGCAGGTAATGCCAATTTCTTGGGAACCAAAATGTGCTTCTGCTGGATGACAGGCCAGGGTAGCTGCACAAAGCGTGACATCATAGCGGTGAGCGATCGAGCGCGTGGCGTAGGTTGGTGTCATAACCGCGTTGAATTGGACCTGAGTTGCTTAGCGATGGAGGTTTGTTATTTGACGCGTGTGACATTTGCGATTGAACAACACGCGGCTGGGCTGGCGATTGTACACGGTGATTTGTGGTGATTATATTTGTTTATTTGTTACTGTGAAAATTATTTAGGGTGTTCAATTCTTCACGTGCACAGGAAAGTCTCGGTGAGATTCACAAGACACTTTGTCAGGATGGTTCGGTATATTTGGTCAGTTCTGTTAACGGTATGTTTGTTGTCAGAAGGAAACTGGAATTCCCATTAAAAAAAACCAAGCGTGTGGGAAAATGACACTCAAATTATGCGCGACAGTTCCAAACGCCACTGGCTGCACTGCCTCTTACATATCCATCACTGCCCTGGCGGCGGTTGTCTCAAACAGGGCCCATCTCTGTTTGATCCAACACCCCCACGTGAATAGAATTGGTTGACCTTATCACACTCAGGAAATATACGTTTATTTTTTCTAAGCCAAATATTTGCTCTTGACAGTTTTCCTTTTCAAGCAGGCCTGTGTAAATAATAAATCATGTTATCCACCTTTTTAAGACACTACACTGAAACATAGTGTTTTTCCTGTCCTTTTGATAATGATTTCAAATTATAGAATATTTTTTTTTGCTGTGTTTCCCTGAAAGCATATCTGAAATAATTTAAATGTAATTTTTTATCGGACTTTCGCCTTTAAATCTACATCTTTTGTGGCGACCATCAACCCAACCTGACAGAAATGAAACATATGATTTCTGGTTTTGCATTTCGAAAACGCGGTCCAATAAATCCAGTGTTATTAAAATGTATGACCTGGAAGTTGTTATTTTAACATCCGCTACAAGCGCCTGCTTTTATGACTGCAGAACTTGAATCTATCTCAAAGCAAACACCGCATTTCAGCACTGGGTACAAAAACACAACATAAAGTTTACGCATTTGCTGTGGTATGTCGTTGCAAGGTAACGCTATTTTTGTCCAAATGTTCGTTTTCTTCCCGTGTGTGTTTTTCCACTGGCTTTAACCTTTATCAGCGTTTAAACACCATTTCTGAAATACCTTCGGAATTATTCTTTTCTTTACAAAGTGAAACAAAAATTGGTGACTTTGACTGATGGACTAACTGCATGCATCCATGTTTTTATTACACTCAGAATTGAGCGACAGATAGGTATCGACCCTGACAGCTGTGTTGGCAGAGCTACTCTCAAAGTGTTACATTGTGAGCAATGTCAGAGCACCGAGGTCTTACCCAACGGCGCTCGTCACGCGTACTGTGATCTTTAGCGGTTGACTTTACGAATCGTGTACACGTGAAGCCAGACATTTATTGTATCCATTAAATAAATGACTACATCGTTCGCAGTTGCAAGTGCCTCGCTGCACATCCCGTTGTGACCCAGTGAGGTTAAGTGCCGAACACTCCTCTCATGCCAATGCTACATCTACTGTATGTAAGCTAAAACCGTGAAGATATTTCGCACGATTTGCTCAATATCCCCTTCCACGGTAAAGGCCGCTCCGCCATCCCATCTCCTCCTGCCCCCCCACCCCGTTAGACCGTGAGAGCAGCTTCTTCTCACACCGCCCCTCATCCTCTCGCGGCTCGCCCGCACCGCTGCCGCTTTCTCGATACGCATAGTGTAACATTGAAAGCATTTTGTGCGGCGCAACCACAAGAGGTCACTTGTGAAATGAGTGTCAGACGCGTGCACAAATGGAACCGTTACTTTAGACACGCGCGCACCATATATAATACGAACAATGCGTGGGCTGAGCGGTTGCGCGGTGGTGGCCAACGTGCAGTGGCTAATTGCTCGTCCGTGGCCCCGCCGCTCCCTTAACCAGCCCGCACTGATTGGCCTGGTGGAGTACGGTTAGTCAACCCCGTTACTGACATAGAGTGCGAATGCCTTCATCCAGCAGTGGACTGACGAAGGTCTGCGTTGCAGATGGCATGGTGTCGTCTCATAAGCCCGTGTTTCCGTGCGGATCCTCTGCTCAGCGTGGGTCGGCACCGTCCCGTGCGTGAGTGTCCGTGAGTGTTATCGGCATGCACAACAGGCTGCTTTGTCAAATCTTTGCCCATTCAGGCACTGACCAGGCTCAGCTTTCCTTAGCTTCTGCGATCCTTCGAGCAAAGACATTGGGATCATTCAGGGTGAACGCGCGGCTCAGATAGACGCATACACGTACTCGGGTACGCACATACGTGCAAAATATTGTGGGGAGGTATTGGAAATTGCATATTAAGGGCGCACACGCACTCTCCTCTCCTCCCAACCCCAGTGCTTTCATTTATTTATTTCGTATATAACCGTTAAGCTTGCCGGCGGCTATTTTAATAAACAGCGGGTGAAGATGGCATTTAAAATACTTATCCAGTGGTTCGTTTGGATTTATAGTTTGCTTATTGTTATAGCCTCCTTTATCACAATGTTGCACTGTTGCACTTCTTTGTTATTAATTTCTTGGAATTATAGGTTATTTTTGTCTCGTGCGATACTGTGTTCCTGTTTACGACGATGATTAGGGTTCCATCCTTGCACAATTGAACACTGTAAATTCGTTGTCTTACCTTGTGCGTTAATATATTAGTTGGGGTGGGTTAGTTCGTACGTGCGTTGTATCGCAGGAATCCCGCCCACAGAGCTTGCAAGCTCACCGGCTATACACTTTAAGTGTATTCGAGGCAGCCTTAATAATTTAAATTTTGTTGCATTTTTATTAGTTGTTTTTTCTGTCGTTGTGCAGCGCTTTGTGACCCTCGGGTGAAAGGCGCTCTATAAAATGCTATTATTATTATTATAATCTATATTCCCAGTCGTTACACACACACTACGGTAACGCGAGAAGGACATTACTTCCTTGCCGCCCCACAACTTTACTAATGTGATCCAGAGTCACGGCTGAATGGCAACACAGCCAGCACTGTCCGTGTATTCATCATCATCATCGTCGTCGTCAGGATGACCGTCTCACAGCGTGCCGTCTCGGGGGGGGAGAGAGCGAGCAGCCACCGCGCCATCGCGAGTGCCGCACGTGCAGCTCCGATCTGGTTTCTGGCGCCAGGGAGGGATGTTGCTGCTCACCATCACAACTCTGCAGGAGGGCCTGTCTGCACGCGTGGAGCTTAGCTACCCTCCCCGCCCCAACGATCCCGTCTTGCTAATGTAGCTCTTACTTTCATTCATTCAATCATTGTCAGAAACCACTTAATCCTGTACAGGGTCGCGGTGAGCCGGTGCCTATCCCGGCAGACACAGATAGATAGATTATAGATAGGTGTTTATTATTTCAGCAGAAAAATACCCAGTGAGCTTGCAAGCTACGCAGCAGCATGTCTTTGGGCTGTGGCAGGAAACCGGAGTGCCCGGCAAAAACCCACGCAGACACGGGGAGAACATGCAAACTCCACACAGAAAGGCACCCGAGCCGGGATTCTAACCCAGGGATTCTTGCTGTGAGGCGGCAGCGATACTCACCGCGCCACCGTGCCGCTCCTGTTACTTTCAATCAATCCGCATTAATTTATAACGAGCGCAATTCGCAAGTGTATCAAAGCGCTCGAGCACGACGATGCAATCGCAGTATGATATAATACATTTAGAACAAATCGGCTATCAATCGCAGATTAAGGTTCCGAAAAAGCGAGGGTCAAAGGCGGGTTTTAAATGCGCATGAACGTTTTTCACGGACGAGCGCTCTCTGAGACGATTCGGTGCAGAGTTCCAGGGGCTAGGAGCCACAAAATCAAAACCACGAGCACCGTTTCAAAGGGACTCCTCATCTGAAAGCTAACCCATAGTGCTGAGGGTTGGCGTGTGGTGCAAAAACTAGTCATTGCATTTGTTGACATGCAGCCAGATTGTATTGGATAGCCAAAGGAGGCAAACACATTCCAGAGAGGACATCAGCCGTGGAGATGGAGGCACGCAATCTGTCAGTGTGCAGGTGCTAGATAGATTGTTGCATCCGAAGAAGATTGAGGTTTGGTGACTATTTGTTAAGGCTTTCATCCAGCAATGGATTGGCCGTGGCTGATGATGATGATGACAAAAAATATGTTGTAATGATGTAGGTTTTCACGGCCCAGTGTATTGGAAAACATGCATCCTAAACAAGAAATGGGTTTAAAACTCAGCCACACATGGAAACCAGCCTTGCACTTTCAGTTGACCGTTACAATAATAGATGTGGAAACGCTCAGAGGAAATCGAAAGCGACTCTAGAATGCGAAATGCAAGACACATCTAAAGAGGGGCAGGCACGTGACAAGAGCACACACGTGCAGCACTACACAGACATAAACACACGTGTTACATATACATAACACACGTGCGGTACTACAGATTTATAAACAGAGCTCTCAGCGGGGTCATTCATCAGCCTAATGATGTCTCCAACGCGGGAGGCAAAACGTCGCGATGGAGGGTGGTGGCACGCTCGACACGGCTAACGTGAAATAACACTATTGAGAGCAATTCTCATAATACTAATTTGTTAATGAGAATTGCTCTCAAGAGCTGCTCTTTCAGGATAGCCGGATCGAGCATACCGACCCTTTCAGGCTCTCCCTGATGATGCCTCAAACGTGGGAGGCAAGACGAAGGAGAGAGGAGGAACAATCGACAAGGTTATCCCGAAAGAGCATCTCTCGACAGCAATTCTCATACATTGAAGCGCGAAACCCTACAGCAATATATACGTTTTTCTCGGCATAAGGGTGTGAAAAAGCGCAATGTTTACCATATTCTACGATGCTCCTTAGAGCCTCTAAAATGTTATGCACATAGTAATTGTTAATTTAGTAGAATCCATCCAACGTGCCCCATTAATGTACGCACACAGGCGCGTAATTCTCAGATTGGCACGTCAACAAATTAAACACCACAGCTCTAATGAGCGTGTTAATTGAGGTCATTAATGTGCCACGAATAGGGACGTTACACACAATGGCACGGCGTGACGCGCTTTCTCCTCCGAGTTCCGGATAACCGTTATCGGTTTATGTTTAAGTTATCGGTGCAGAAATGCTGCATGCAAGCGGTGTCCCTGTGGTGATGCCCAGTATTCTGACGCCCAGCGTCGTTAGACGATTGCCGGTTATTTACCGTTTCCATGAGCCGCGACAAATCCCAATCGCTCGCCGTCAAGTGCCGCGTGTCATTCTCTGCGGAAGTAATGTTTTTTATAATCAACAGAAATATAGTGACATTAAAGGAGAACACTGAGGATAAGGTACAGTTTAATGTCTATTGGAAATGTTGTCTAGACGTTATGTTAAATGCAAATTATTTGGAGCACAGGGCCATCGCGGTATGGTAATTAGGCAGTATTGAAAACAGGCGCTGGCACAATTCAACATTAGGGCACCGGTAATTGCAAATTGCGAAAAATATAATTACAACTGAAATATATTTTAAATTGTCCATCCCTGAAGTGCTGTTGGCATTAAGCACCTCTGTGCATAGCCGAGGCAATCTCTCATAGCAAAATGTAACTGGCTGAGCTGGCCTTGATGGCCTGATTTGAAGGACCTTTGCGAATTAACCGCTGTGCTCTGAATAGATTCCGCGCCTGAATTCCCTGCTATTTAACAACTTTGAGATCCGGAGGAAACGTGTGTGACAGCACAGTCGCAGGAGGTGGGCGCTCGAAGGGCTAACTTCTCCCACCTCTCGCTCTCACCGACCGAGCCGGGCAGAGCTCACCTTCCTCCGCATCCCATCCGCACCGCCGGCACGCAGCGGCCCTCTCTGATCGATGTATCGATTCCTCGGCGCTCATAGGCGCATTGATATGTTTACGGTAATGACCGTCTCTTTGCCCGGGGTGTCATGAACCTGTCTTCCCACTTATTAAATTCCTATCAAGGGTGGCCCGAGCGGGTGGGCACACGCGCGCTCTGATTGATGATCTCTGTGGGTGACGGGCTGCGGTGGAGTCGTTCTCTCGGCAGAACATCGATCACGTCAGCCCGCCGGCCGGGCTGGGCCGGGGGGCGGTGAGCGGGCGAGCACACGCGTGCACGTCTGCCAATGAGGCCACCTCTGACCGTCAGCCGTTCGGCCGAAGCGTTATTGCATCTGTGAGAGTCGTTGCTCGGCTGCGATGTAACTGCGGGAGCGTGGCTGGTACGGCTGAGATCGGCCGGCTATGCACTTTGACAAGACAAGTGTGTTGACAGTCGGCAGAGAGCGAGCCTTGTTGGGTTTCGTCCAAGGGTTGGCATTTAGAGCCCCCTGTAAAAAAAAAACTCACCGCTTGAAATAATAATATACGCTTATGTATCCAGTAAAGCATCCTTATTCTCGAGACTTTATATAGGAGCATCTTTGACTGAGACGGTTCAATGTCAGAATAAACTAGAGCACCCAGACAAACATACGTATATGATCTTCTTCTTTGCGATTCTTCGAAGCGCGATGTTAAATTACAGTTTCCCATTTTCTTACACAGCCCCTTGCATTTTCATTGAACTCCGCAAGGTCTTTTGAGCTGCAGAGGTTGGGTAGTAGAGCACAGACAAGGCAGTGTTCCATAGTATGGTCTGCTTCTCCACATTCACAGGTGGTTGGGCCGGTCTTGTAGCCCCATCTGACCAAAGCATCTTTTGATCGTCCCGTTCTAGTTCTCAGGCGGTTGAGTGTCTTCCACTGAATCCATGGTGCATCTGAGCCAGGAGGGAAGTCTTCAGCAGGTGGGATTCCCATGCCAGTTGCAGGAGGGTCACTCTCAAGCTTTTCCGTCCAGAGCTGGAGTCTGGTTTCCCCTCGAGATGTTGTTAGGGGCTGCACATGGCTGAGGAAGCTTCTTCTTGACTTCAGTCGTTGGGCCGGGGGTTGACGTCCATGAAGGAGGTGGCGTTCATCGCTAGTAGCCTTTGTCATCTCGACTCGACTAGCCACTTCCCGTCGGATATCAGCAGGGGCAATGCCAGCGAGGGATAAGTCAGGGACGTACAGTACTTACTATACTGCATTCTACTATCCATCTAATAGCCCTGTAGGTTGAGATTCGTATTCCATCCGGGGGTATGGCCCTCGTTCCATCCGGGGTTCATGACGGCCTTTATCATTTAATTTTCGTTGCTTTGGTTTTTATTAGCTGTTTTTTTTCCTGTCGTTGTTGACATGCTGTTCTCTCTGATGCCCTTGTGCAGCGCTTTGTGACCCTCGGGTGAAAGGCGCTCTATAAAATGCTATTATTATTATTATGGCCCTCCCTTGCGCCCTGTATCTGCCGGGATAGGCTCCAGCTCACCCTGACCCTGTACAGGATTAAGCGGTTTCTGAAAATGGAAGGACGGATGGACAATGGATGGATGGATGGCTGTGTAAAGAGCTAAGGTGGAGGCCTGCAATGGCTTGCTCAGACATAATTGCTGACAGAAGAGACTCCACTATAAAGCAGTGTAGAGGGAGCCACTCTAGAGGGTATTTTGGCCTACTCTTCCACCCTGGCCGAGACATCTTGGAAGAGGCAGCTATATAATGCCATACAATGTAACTTTGGCATCATCATTATATGTACCCTCTTAATTCTGTAGAGGGCCGCGGTGAGGCAAGAGCCTATCCTGGCAGACACAGGGTGCAAGACAGGGCTGTTCCCATAATGGGACGCCAGTCCATCGCAGGGCAAAATGTAGTCAGCCGACCAATTAACCTAGACAGCAGCATGTCTTTGGACACGGGGAGAACATACAAACTCGACACAGAAAGCCCCCAACAATATGAGTGTGTGTTCCATTAAATTAAACGATTGCCACAGATGCTGTGCGTAGCGGTGACAGCTTGGACCCAGCATGTCGAGACGAATACCTAGGTGGACGTGACGGTGGACACGGGGGGAGGGGGGAGATATTATTACTCAGGGAGATGCTGCTGCTGCTGCCATCTGTGCAAAATGATATCGGATAGGCACAAAGTCGTGCGAGTTAATTGCAATCGCTGCAGGTTATGGCGGAGATTGCCGCTTAGAAAGAATAACTCTCATTGAGAGAACCGCAGGTCACAGACGGGTCGTTATATGGAATGATTGCAGGATAATCGGGAAAGTTGTGATTACGGCTCGTTGTTACAACGAATTGCTGTATGACACGGGTTATACACGTCGCGTGAACATATAACGCTATGTAAAATGGATCAAGTACTTATCTACATTTGTAGGTATGACCGCACTGAGGGTACCAGGTTCGAGTCTTTCATAGGGGCAAATTGTATCTTCCTAACACCAAGGCTTTCATGTCTTATGTCAGCTTTATTTCCCACTTATTTGTTACTATTATAAAAGCTAACCACTATTTCAGCTTAAATTTCCCAGTTTTGCACTACTGTACCATCAACCCGCTCAACGGCCCTCCCAGCTTCATCCTGGCGTCAAAAGAACAGGTCATGCATTGTCGAACAACATCGCCCGGAGAGCGAGTACTCTGCTAGTAATGATGATCAGGCCTTCGGTAATCCACCGCTGGATGCTGTTTCCGAAACTGTGGATTATTTGCTTCACCTCTCTGATCAGTGTAAGTTGGTAACATGGTGATCCAGGACTAGTCCAGGTATCACTTACCCCGTGTTTTGCAATAGCGTGGAAATACACTCACTGGGTTCAAGGCCCAGTGCATGAAGCACGGGGCCACTGCTCCCACAGCTGAAATAAAACCTCTCTATATATATATATTCCCGGCAGAGTAATGACCGCATTTAGAATAGGGGCAAAGCTAAGGACATAGAACAGTGCACCACATCCACCGCAGTGGCCGTCATTCTTCATGAGAAGACGACAGGCCCGAGCTAATGGAGCCATAACATTCTCACTCGTGAGAAGTAGACCAGCCATTGGTCTGGGCTGGGCAAGAGCTGGACATTTGCGCAGTTGGAGAAACGTTGTTTTAAGACTACAGGAGCAACAGCAGAGAAGGACTGTCTATTCACAAGGAGACTGATTGAAGTGTCGAGATTTCTGCGATCCGTGTGTCGGATGCTTGGCCTTAACGAGTGACTTTGAAGTAGCAGATGTGAGCTGGCAGGAAGCGGGGACGAGGCGAGTTGCTGCAGGAAAGGGTTTATTGAGTTTACGGCGACTAATTAACCTCGGAAGTTAAATACACTTGGGAGGCGACCTGTCTTCTGTTCTGATCTCTTCATAAAGTCAATACAGCTGTGGGAACCCTCGGGCCATACGCGGATTGCGGTCGCGACAGACTTATGTCCAATTTGACTTTCTTCATTGGAAGATCTAAGGACACCCAACGTATTAAGATTTTACAAAGTAAGCCTTCACACTGTTAAGCAGCCGTCATGTCATCTTCAGCGTAAGTTGAAGGCCAAGTCCACAGCCGAATAATACGATGCTTGCTCTATTGAAAATTAGAACTCCGAGGAGCCGATGGCCGACGCATTATTGCCATAGTGCCTTTTGGAAACAAACAGTCGGAAGAAACAAAGTTAAAGTTTCACTGGAAATAATTCAAAATGCAAAAACATCGCTTGTTGAGATGAGAACTGGAAATAGCTTGAGGGTATTGAGAGAGCGTCCCTAATGGATTCTGAGATGTACACAGACGGTAGATGCAAGGGGTGCTTGCGCAGTCCGCGGTATGTTAATTGCAAAAGCGAAGGCTTCTCTCTAGGCTGTCACCTACGAATTCCTTATCCGTGTTTACAAGGGAGGACTTCACAGAGCAGGGGATTTCATTCATACATTGTCAGAAACCGCTTAATCCTGTACAGGGTTGCGATGAGCCGCAGCCTATCCCGGCAGACACAGGGCGCAAGGCAGGGCTATACCGAGGGTGGGACGCCAGTATATCACAGGGCACCGGGTGCATTGTAGTCCGCCGGCCAATTATCCTATGCAGCAGCATGTCTTTGGATTGTGGGCGAAAACTGCAGTGCCTGGCGAAAACCCACGCGGACACAGGGAGAACACGCAAACTCCACACAGAAAGGCACCCGAGCCGGGATTCGAACCCAGGTCCTTCTTGCTGTGAGGCGGCAGCGCTACTCACCGCGCCTCCGTGCCGCCCTGGAGATTTCATGTGATGGTTAATCCTAGGAAGGCAACACGGTCGTGTACAGGGTGGTCCAGATGTCTTGCAACCCCCATTTCATCGGTTTTTTTTTCTGGCTTGTGGCATTTCCTCAGCTCATATGCTCACTACAGACCGTTTCTCAATGGGATATGAACTCGTATCAACACATCTGAAATAAATAAGTAAGGGGTTATTTAAAACAGAAATGAATGCGCAAAAGGGAAACAAAATATGAGGGGTTAATTAAATGGGGGCCACAAGACCTCTGGACCACCATGTAGATCTGAATGGGACGGCGAGAGATGCTTCATTGGCGTTGCACCGAGAGATGAAAAATGGACCACATGCAGAGGTGAAAGTAAGCCGGTACGGTCCAGTACGGCGTGCCGGTAAGAAAGTGGCCGAAGCGTTCCGTACAGGTGGGAAGGGGGTTGCGATGCGACCGTACGTACGTCCTGGAAAGAAATTTCAATTACTTTCACACCCGTCCACATAGATTAGGTAACATATGGACATCAAATGGGCTGTTGAGAAGAAAGAGTGTGCTTGGGCGGGATGCATCTCCTTAGAAGAAATGAATGAGACCGATGACAGAGTGGCAGCCAAAACAACTGCGACAGCCTGCCAGAGCGGATGACCACCGCAGAGATGGAGCGATGAGATCCGCTCACGTGCCGGAGTGAGACGAATTACGGCACGGCTGGATCACGCGCGATGGATTGGCGACAGCACGGGGAAGCCTTCATCCAGCGGTGGATAGTCAGTGGCACGCGACGCTCAATGCGCCTTGCACTCTAACATAACGATTACAGGGACACACCGTGAACGAATTTAAATCGGGATGGAAATCTGGTGCACGCACGTGCACATCCAGGTGCTTTTACTTGTACCGGTACCGAACTGGGCAACGCTTGTGGCTAAAAATACCATCGCGCTGGGACGAGAAGACGCTCAGGGAGGGGAAGGAACGCACGTGCAGGTGGTGGTCAAGATCTCTGACGAGATTCACGTGCGTGGAGTGCCATTATACATTTAAGACCATTACAAGCTCCACATGGCTCTTCAAGCTACAGCTAGTGCAACCTTTGTACCGGCGTCGATATTCATGACGGTTGATATGCAATCGCGCCGCAGCGAGTTGCGTCGCGTTTACTGTCGCGACGTTCAAAACGGTGGAAAGTATTCCTTTTGATGGTTGTTTTTCAGAGCTGTTCTTTCGGCATAGCCGTGTCGGGTAATCTCTCTCTCTCCCTCGCGATGTTTCGCCTCCCACGTTGAAAGCATCATCAAACATCATTCAACGTGGGAGGAAAACATGTTGCGAAGGAGAGGGGGAGAGCGCTCGACGCGGCTATCCCGAAAGAGCAGCTCTGAATAGCAACCATCATGAATCGAGCCGTGAAAACATACATCAGTACGGTATTCCGTTCGTGTACGGATAAACACTCACGTTAAGGCAAGGGTTGTAAACCGGTGCGAGCCGCGAGTGCCACCTTGTAGTCTGTGGAGACCATACCCGAGTGGGCCTTGAGGTGCAAAAGGTTGAGAACCCCTATGTTAAGGGACACTAAATATCAGAGCGGAAGGTGATACCCTGCAAGCGTTTTGGAGATTACAACAAAAAACGTTGGTTACTGATGGGCTGCTCGGTAAGTGGACTATCTAGTCAAAAAAGGCCAGCCGTGGCTGTATTTAAGGGGTAATTGAATTGAGTGCCGTCGGGACCGAGGAGGCAGAGGAAAAGCAGCCGCTGGGCTCATTGTACGGAGATGGCCTTAAAATTGTACGCTTTGGCAAGAAGGGTAGAATTAGACTCCCCCCGCGAGCAAGACGGCGGGCGTTGTCTGTGTACTGTCGCTCGGGTGAACATGATGGGCAGAGACGATTGGGGTAATTAACTAAACTCCTCTTTAATGAGCAGGTGAGAGACATCCCGCTGAGGGGCGATGAGTCCGTCGCAAAGGAAATGGTCTGCGTTGCGTCGAGGCCACCTGCCAAATAACAGCGCCCGCAGAATGGTTGCAGACTCAGCTGGCAGTCTTTTTAGATAAAATAATTGATTAAATCCTTGCAAATAAATGAGACATTACAAATAATTCTAAATACATCAGCGAAAAAGTCAAGTAGGGTTACTTTGCAAATTTTAAATACACAATATGCGCATTAAATCAATCGGGCTATGGAATTCTTAGGAAAAAGGCGAATGAGGCCAGCCAGGTGATATCAGCCGAGGGGGTAAACACATCAAAACACACCCGTCAAGAATGTTACGCTGATACATTAGAAGGGCGGTAGGGTGGCGCGGCGAGTAGCGCTGCCGCCTCACAGAAAGAAGGCCCCAGGTTCGAATCCCGGCTCGGGTACATTTCTGTGTAAAGCTTGCATGTTCACCCCGTGTCTGCGTGGGTTTTCGCCGGGCACTCCGGTTTCCTCCCACCGTCCAAATACATGCTGTTGCATAGGTTCATTGACCTGCGGACTAAATTGTCCCCGGTGCCCTGTGATGGACTGGCGTCCGATCCTGGGTATAGCCCTACCTTGCGCCCTGTGTCCGCAGGGACAGGCTTCGGTTCACCGCAACCCTATACAGGATTAAGCGGTTTCTGAGAATGAACGCATGAAAAAAATTATTGTAATTAAAATACATGGGTATGGGCGATTGTTTTTTTAGCTATTACAGCACGTTGTGTTGGTGTGCAAATCGGTGGCACACTGGTTAAGGCACCGTGTTATGCCTTATGAACCAGGTCAAGGTAGAAGCGTTCACGTCGCGATCCCTGTCAGGTAGTACTTGGTATTGCCTGCGAATTCTACCAAACACTTCGAAGCCAAGCTGAAAGACGACTATGTCCAGAAGCTAGCCATCGTGCTTCGAAGAATCGCAAAGAAGAAGAAGAACCAGGTGCCTGAGTTCTATTCTGACCACGGCTGACTTCACTATCTGATACAGTCCAGGGATTCCCATCACACTACAGTACAATTCGTGTTATCGTAACTAGTCTGTCAATATCACGATCTCACACGGCCGTCATAAAACTAGACAGGTCGCTTGTTCCGCGTGTAGTTAGATGTTTATTTAGATGTTTATTTATTTATTATTATTATTATGCAAGCTCTTTACGTGATTCCCACGACACAACAAACATGCGAATTGATACAAATAATTAAAAATAAATAGAAATCTAAAAATAATAAATGAACCAAACACACCCCATTTACACACAGAATTGGACAAATGTAGAAAATTAACAAGTAAATTCCAGTTATGCATTGCGATGGTAAAAACCAAAACATTATAGGTAGCGTATTCAACACTGAGACGGAATAGTGCAACATTTGTAATGTTCGCAGTCGAGCGACATGCCAAAGTATAATTTCATCTTCGGACCCTCAATGTCCTGGCGGCACCACCGCAGGCACGCGCATGTACAGTACACCGCACAGGTGCACCGCTTGGCATGTGTACCGCGACGGAAAGCACTCAGAGAGGGGCGCCCTCCCTCTCGACGGGCGAACGAGTTGTTTTAATCCCGCGTCCGCCCGCCCGTCCCTCCCTCTCTCCCGTGGCGCACGCAGGCCCCTTTTGCAACGCGACCCAGGATGGGATCGGGACGTGCTGGCCCAGCAGCGAGGCGAGCCGCGTCGTCGCGAGGCCCTGCCCGGATCGGTTCAACGGCGTGCAATACGACACCAGCAGTAGGCACACATGCCCGCCGCCCCCACGCTCTCATGCGCACACAGACAAAGATACCATCCCCCCGCCGCGTAGCCTTAACGGACGGTAGGGTCAAGTGCTGTTAGCGAGTAACGCCTATGAAGGCCGGCACGGCGCACGAGGTGGTTTGGTGGTGAGCGGCACGTGCGGCCGGCTCTGTCTTCCCAAAGTGGCTTAGTTTTATTCACCACAGCATTTGAGGCTGAGTCGACCTAGATGAAACCTGGGACCGGTTCGGTAAAATCGTCAATGGTGTTGCCCGTGAGTGGGAATCAAACTCGGGTGGCTCGGTTTGAAGTGCAGCACGACAAACTGCTGCACTGCAGCTCCTCACACGCGTATGCACACACGCCCATGTGTTTGTTTTCCGCGGAGCTTCCATGCCAGGCAGCGCCCGTCACTCGCAATGTACGTTGCGTCGCTCTAGGAGACAGGTGTGGAGGGGGCAAACAGACTTCATGCTGCGAAAGAATGTCGATACTAATATTTATATACAGTGGCGATGGGAATTCCTTGCACCCATGTAAGAATCACAGTTCTGAATAGCGTTTGACATATTGTTGTATGGTCTTCCACCCGACCCAGCTCGTGCATTGGGTGTAATTGTATACAACATGCGCCGCGTATTCGTACAAACAAAAATAAATGCACCAAAAAATGGACGGTTGTTCTGTCAGGATAGCGCTCTACCTCTCTCGACACGGCTATCCTGAAAGAACAGCTCCGACGAGCAACCATCATTAATCGAGCCGTGAAAACTTACATCAGTGCACCGAAAATTATTTGGCCACTTCCGATAACCATAAAAAATAACTGTAGGTAGCAGGGTTCTTTACATCCCAGAAGTAAATAATTACATCGGTCAGCCTATGGGCCTCCTTCCAAATAAGTGCTTCCCAGTGGAATTTGTTCATTTACCAAGGCGACCTTGAGCCGATTTCAACTTCACAGTCTCATCACCAAGATTTGCTGGTCTATCTCAGCGTGTCCCAAAAGGCCCTAGCCATCTGTACGGGAAGACTGGTGCATGTTTTCAGCCAGAATAGCATGGAAAGCTGTTCTGGGAATTACGTCAGCACTCCCCATCGCCTTATTTACCCTCATGATACCACAGGTGGTGTGTGTGTGGTGGTATCGGGCGTGGTGCTGGTCACCCACCCCCTCGTGTGCCGTGTCGACCTACACAGGTGCTCGCTAACGGCACTTGACCCTACAGTCTGTTAAGGCTACACGGGGGATCTTTGTCTATCTAGGGTACACTGATATAGGGTTATTACAGATAGGCACACCTTGTACTCAAGTGGTTAATGCCTTACACTGATAATCACTACTCTTTCAGCCGGTAGAGTGGCACGGTGTTCACACCCGCGCCTCACAGGAGTAAGGTCCTGCCCGAGTCAGGTCAATTCCCACCTCGGGCGCCTTTCTGTGCTGAGTTTGTGTGTTCACCCCCGGTTTCCTCCCACAGTCAAAATACGTGTTTGTGGTGTTGTAGGAATCCCGCAAAGAGCTTGCACGCTCATTGGGTATTTTCTGCCGTAATAATAAACATATATCTATCACGCTGCTGCATAGGGTTAATTGGCCTGTGGACTAAAATGTCCCCGGTGCCCTGTGATGGACTGGCCTTCCATCCTGGGTATAGCCTTGCCTTGCGCCTTGTGTCTGCCGGGATAGTCTCTCCGGCTCACCTCAACCCTTTACAGAATTAAGCGGTTTCTAACAAATGAATGAATGGATGAACATCACGGTTGTCGTTGCGCGAGAACCAGAGTGAGCAGCGTGTTTGTGTTGCAGAGAGCGTGTACCGCGAGTGCCTGCCCAACGCCACGTGGGCATTGCGCTCCAACTACTCGCTGTGTGAGGCCATCATCCAGAGCAAGGTGAGTTCCCCTCGACTCGCACCACAGCGCTGCCAGATGTGTGCACGAGTACAGTACGGTGGTCCTCAGAGCTGTTCTTTCGGGATAGCCGTGTCGAGCACTCTCTTCTGAGTATTTTTATAAACTGGAGAGACCTGCAGAGAACTAACGAATACTATTACAACCACACCGGTGCCCAGCCTTGTTTTTGGTGAATCACTTGAAGCTGTGGACGAGCGTTTGAGAGACGCTTTCGCCGCTAGGTGAATGATTGCGTTGTGGAAATAATTCCTCGCAGGAGCTGTGAACGCAGACGGGTGCACGTCTTTCATCAGTGCACATCGCTTGGGTTCTCAGTGAGCCTGAGTTGATCCACGGCAGCTCCAGCGTGGCACCAGCTGACGTTGACGGGGCACAAGTGAACCGCAATGCCGGCCGTGTCACTTTCGCGAGTTAAATGCGGCCCCATGAAATTCGTGGGGTCGTCAGCGAACCGCAGGGGTCCTTGTGTTCGGAGGTACAGTTGCTGCATAGTCTGCGGTTCTGATAAATGTTAGCGAGGTCGGAGTGATTGTTCTGACGCTGGATAATAAAAATCCACACGTATTATTTGATTTGTGAGTGGATGTTGAAGTCACATTTGGCACTGTTAGAAATTCAGGCCTCTTCAATAATGCACAGAGACTTTCAACTCGGAGAACTGCATGGGGAGAGGAAGAGGGCAGACACACGCTTAAAGGAGTTGGGGTCAAATCTGCCTCGGATTGTGTAATTCAACATTCATCATTATCATGTCATTATCAATCCACTGCCGGATGAAGGCCTTCCCAAGCTGGCGCTAAACCCCTGTGACCCTGTGCTGCAACAATCGACCGAGCACGTGCACAGGAGCTGATGACATCAGTCTCTCTCTCCAGTGAACATCCTCGGGGATGTTTTAAAATGTATCATTCAACTTTCTTTACATACTGTATATGCATCGTAACATTTTCTTTCTCACTGTTTTCAATTAATTTCATTTCACCAATACTTCACTGACCAACTTGTTAAGTGGATAAAGTCCAGCTTGACAGGAGATAACATCGCATCTCTATTAAGCCCAATAATGGCCAA
The DNA here is from genome assembly GCA_036362915.1 of Geotria australis. Lineage (NCBI taxonomy): Eukaryota > Metazoa > Chordata > Hyperoartia > Petromyzontiformes > Geotriidae > Geotria > Geotria australis. The sequence goes on from JAZEWU010000001.1 coordinate 7,143,996, forward strand.
CGCCTGCGTATTCTTGGCAACAGCTCTTTGTGGAAACATTTTGGCCAAATATCTGGTACTGTTTTCATGAGCCCATATCCTCAAGATCATGTGGTTGGTATTAGCATTCACATCAAGCGGGTGACTAACACAAGTGTCACGCTTACACAATTCAAAGTCTGCTTTTGCCGCGGCTTGTGTCATTGAACTTTTGCGATGGCGTTAAGTTTTGGAGTGGAGATGCGTGTTTGTCAGAGAACGTTAAGTGAACATTTGCGGCAAGGTTGTTTGACTAGTAATCGCGAGCGGAATATGTATTTATTTATTTGGTTTGTGCTAACTTTAATGCGGCTCAACCGACCGCAAATCACGACATATGACGAGTTGCACGGGTCCTATTTTGAACAGCAAGTACGGCGCAGACGTGTGGAATTTCATAACCAGCGAGGCCTCACACTTCTGACGTGCTCCACTGTGCGTCCAGCGCTATCTCGACTCAATAACGGACACAAGGGGGATGCTAACTTTGCAACTTTTAGATGCATTAAAAAATAGTCACTAAAAATCAACGAATACAATGGGATTTACAGTACATCGACCAAAATACAACCACATTTCAAGACGCTGCGGAAATCGTGGCACGTGTGCATAATAGGGAAAATAAGTAGAGGGTATATACGTCTTCGACGTAGGTTTCTAAGGGGCACTTTGGATAACCTTGTTGAGAGCATATCTGCTTGCCCGACTCAGTGTGTATATACATGTGAAGAGGCTGCCACTCATAGAGGCAAAGAGGAAATCCTTGAGCCTCGTACGTGAACAGGTGCAGGATGGACGGCTAATGGGAGCATGTCCAAGACTGTTGAGGACAGTATAGGAGATGAAACCCCCCACACTGAGCCGAGGTTGACTTAGAACTTCAACGGGAAGAGAAATGAAAAATCTAAATCACACAGTGAAGCTGGCTCGCTTCACACTTCACTCCCATGACTGGGATTTACGGAGAGCGATGCGGAGGCTGGCAGTGACAGGCAAGGTTGAGGTTAGCCAGCCGTCTTTTTATCCGAGGTTCCTTGTCCATCACTATCGGTACGGGTGAATCGCTCCGCTCAAACCCAACGCGGCGACTTGGCAACACACAAGATGGCACGGGTACCGATAACGGCAAAACCTTTACAACCAAGTCCTCGGAACATTATCTGGGTTTTCGTTTCGTGAAATTGGATTTTTTTTCCCCCCCCGGACTCCCGAACGTGTGCGAGTCATGTCCCGTCTCTCGAAGAGATAAAGCTCGCTCTTCTCACGGAGAAACTCTCTGCGCTGAGGACAGAGCTACTTCGCCTTCTTCTTCTTTGCGATTCTTCGAAGCGCGATGTTAAATTACAGTTTCCCATTTTCTTACACAGCCCCTTGCATTTTCATTGAACTCCGCAAGGTCTTTTGAGCTGCAGAGGTTGGGTAGTAGAGCACAGACAAGGCAGTGTTCCATAGTATGGTCTGCTTCTCCACATTCACAGGTGGTTGGGCCGGTCTTGTAGCCCCATCTGACCAAAGCATCTTTTGATCGTCCCGTTCTAGTTCTCAGGCGGTTGAGTGTCTTCGCCTGACACGGGATGAACTTTGAAATGTGATGATGTCACTGTGATTAATTGTCCATTGAGACTCTGACACGTTATATTAGAAGGCACGCTCTAGCCCCCTGGGTATTATGCTTCGCTACGCCACGGACGCACTGCCAACCACACCCGAACGGTTGGATAGGAGTTAAGTAATTGCCGATAAATATTTAAGATTGAGTTGTCATCCAGCCCCGAGGCGCCCATCAGAGTGCCAAACCCATTGGCAGCAAGACGTAGCTTTCAGAGAGAATTGCTCTAAAGAGCTGCTCTTTTGGGATAGCCGTGGCTAGCTTTCTCCACTCTCCTTCGTGAAGTATCGCCTCCCACGAGGGAGACATCCTCGGAGTTCTGAGTGGAGCCTTATGATACTGTCCGTGTTTGGGGTCCGTTGTCCAGGTGCGACGGCTCGTTGCTTTGCGACCCTGGCTCCATCACAGTGGAATGACATCCCGATAGAAATCAGGACCGCGGACTCACTAATAACATTCCGAAAACTCTTAAAGGCGCATTTATTCAACACTTATATATATAGGATTGACCACAAAATAACAACATCTTTGCAACCCGTGACAATGTATTATTTATTTAGCACAGTATTTATTTAGCATTGATTTTGGGTAGGTATTTTAAATTGCGTATATAGGAGGGCCTTTCCGATTGCTCTCCCGTATCGGTGTTAATATGAGTCGCCGTGAACAAGGGCGTCTGCTAAATAGTCAGTAATCATGTGTCAAAGGTCCTACTGACTCCCCCGCCCCCCCCTCACAGCAATAAGGTCCCGTTTTCGTATCCCGGCTCGGGTGCCTTCCTGTGTGGAGTTTGCATGTTCTCCCCGTGTCCGCGTGGGTTTTCGCCGGGCACTCCGGCTTCCTCCCACAGCCCAAAGACATGCTGCTGCATATGTTAATCGGCCTGCTGACTAAATCGCCCCCGTTGCCCTGTCATGGACTGGCGTCGCATTCTGCGTATAGCCCTGCCTTGCGCCCTGTGTCTGCGGGGATAGGCTTCGGCCCATCGCAACTCTGTACAGGATTAAGCAGTCTCTGACATTCGATGAATGACATCCCCCCCCCACAACATTGCTTTGCGCCACGTGTGCAGAAGAACAGCCAACACTACAAAGTGGCTCTCGTTGTGAACTACTTGGGCCACTGCGTCTCTCTGCTCGCGCTCATGACGGCCTTCACCATCTTCTGGTGCCTCCGGTAAGCCGACACCGACGTTCTCGATCGGCCGCCGCGTATAAATCACGCGAGACAATGCGGCGGCTGCCGGAGCTTTGCCGCGCCGGCTATATTTGGCGGTGAGGTGGCAGATTGAAAGGACGGGCAGGTGAAATCCTATCTCGTCCTGGTATAATTAATGATACACATCCTATGAAAGTGCTGCATTTCAGTCCAGCTTTCAGCCACCCGTGATTAAACTGGTGGGTTACGGGGTTGGAGCGAGTTGTGGTCTTTGGTCCAGTCACCGGACAACTGCACATATAAAACACCCATCGTTAATTTGGCTTAATTTCATAACTGAAAATTTAAAGGTTTGGTTTGACCTGTAAAAAATACTCTATTCAGAGCATATGAAGGTGGTGTCCCCAGGATGTATAGAAAAGCTATGTCAGAAGAAAGTGTTACACGCTTGCAACAAGATCGCTCATAGGCCGGGGCCACTGATAGTATCAACAATTGAAATACATCATGAAAAGGAAAAAGGTAAAGGTACAGCTTTGTAACTGCTTGATTATAACACTGTTGGGAGAAAATGAATCTGAACATTCACACTTGCATCATTCATTCATGATCAGTATCCGCTTAATCCTGTACAGGGTCACGGTGAGCCGGAGCCTATCCCAGCAGACACAGGGCACAAAGCAGGGCTATATCCATAATGAGATGCCAGTCCGTCGCAGGGCACCGAGGGAAATGTAGTCAGCAGACCAATTAACCCAGGTAGCAGCAGCATGTCTTTGGACTTTGGGAAGAAAACAGCGTTCTCGGTGAAACTCTCCACGCAGACACGGGGAAAACACGCACACAAAGGCACCTGAGCCAGGACTCTAAACCCGGGACCCTCTTGCTGTGAGGCGGCAGCGTTACGCACTGCGCCACCGTACCGCCCCAGACTTTCATTTAAAAAACCAAAAAAACCCTAACAACGACGGCACAAGCGGCGGTGGGTCGCGCGGTGCCACCGCCTGCTACAAGCAGCCACGCGGATCGGTGTTCGCTCCCACCGTCGTGTCGCGGCAGAAGTTAACACTGTGGGGCCGCGGCGCGTGTTGGCGCGTGGAGTAGGAGCATCCGCTGCCTCCGGAACGCCATCCACTGGAACCTCATGACCACGTTCATCCTGCGCAACACCACGTGGTTCCTGCTGCAGCTCATCGACCCGAGCACGCAGGAGCGCAACGAGGTGAGCCGAGATCCGGCGCGTACTTACCGCCCGACGTGCGCGAGCGGTGGCGCAGCGGTTGGCGCGCGGTGGGTGGCGTGTGGTGGCTAGCACGCCAACATGCAAACCGACCGACCTGAGATCGAATCCTGCTCACGACTACCGGACGCCTGTGGCGATTTTATAAACTGGTCCTGGGGCCTCCGCTCGGTCGACTCAGCTTCAAATGAGCAGCTTGTGCGGTGCATAAACGTCGGCGCTCCGGAAACAAAGGCGGCCGGGAGGGGTGCTGGTTGCCGACCCACTCGTCTGCCGTGCTTGCTTTGAAAGGCGCTGTCTAACAGCACTTGACCCTACCGTCTGTTATTGCTATTCGGGGGATGTTTGTGCGTGTACGTGAATCGTCACGTGCGTACACGCGCTGTCATCTCGTGTCGATGCTGGCGTTGTTGTTGGCCGCCTGTAATTGCCCACTGGTGGGAAAAAAAACCTCTCCTATTTGTTTTTCATTTCCTCCGATGGCTTTGTTGTTCCTTTTCCAGTCGTGACCCGTGAACTCTTTGATTTCGTCTCGCTGCTGCCATCTCTTCCCCTGTTCTCCTGCGCATCTTTCGCCTTCTCTCGGTCTCCTCTCTGTAGTTAATGATCACGATCACCGGTTGTTTTTGATCCAGCGCTGCCCTATACGCCGGGATGTCACGGAGCGCCTCACGTCACCGCTCTTCAAACGTTTCAAAGAGGATAGCCAGTGGCAGGTGTCCCTGGAGGCACAAGGTGACACGGCAATGGTCTGAGAATGGGCATTCGGCTTTGAGCACGGGCCGATGATTGCTACGTATTGATGTAGGTTTTAATGGCTTGATGTATGAGAATTGCCTTGAAAAGCTGCTCTTTTGGGATAGCCGTGTCAAGCGTTCCTCCTGTCTCCTTTGCAACGTTTCGCCTCCTGCATCGTCGGCAAAATGTCGCGAAGGAGTGAGGAGGAATTCTGAAAGATAAAGAATGCCCATTATAGCTGCATAAGTCTGACAGAAAGCACCGATTTTACCTCACCATGGCACACTTGAGCGTTGTAGAATCAATATCAAAGATGCCGGGCCACCTTTGGCTCCTCAGCGTTGATATTGGCCTCTTACGGCTGATAGTTCGTTTTTGAGTTGAGCCTACATGGAGGAGGATCAGACCATATTCAGATTGTGATTGCCAAAGGTATTGAGTCATGAGGTAGGTTTTCACCGCTTCATGTTTGGGAATTGCTCCGCATAGCTGTTCTTTCAGGATAGCCGTGTCGAGTGTTCTTGCTCTCTCCTTCCCGACGTTTCGCCTCCCACGTTGGAGGCATCATCAGAACCATCGCGAAGGAGAGAGCAGGAACACTCGTCACGGGTATCCCAAATAAAGCTATGCTAAGGTGTTGCGCTTGGCCACGAATAAAATCCACGTCGCTGGAAACCCAGTGCAGTTTCCAAACAGCTGTGGAACCACTGTCCCAACAGACACGGGTGGCACAGTGGATGGTGAGTAGGGCTGCTGCTTCACAGCAAGAAGTACCTAGGTTTGATTCCCGGCTCGGGTACCTTTCTGTGTGGAATTTGCATGGTCTCCCCATGTTTGCGTGGCTTTTCACCGGGTACTCCGGTTTGCTCCCGTACTCAAAATATATACTGCGTAGGTTAATTGTCCTGACTAAATTACCCCCTGGTGCCCTGAGATGTTGTAACTTGCTTACCCCTCCCTGCTGGACAACTGTTAAAAAGAGCTGCACAGCTCAACGGTTACTTCCAGCTAAACACAAACTGACTGACTGAGACAGACGCAAACACACACATAACCACATGTGTTGACATTCGCCCGAGATATTGCTCGACTCAAGCACCCAGGTTACAGGTCGTTTCATTTCACGCTTACTGGTGCGTGGAGGTAAGGGGTCTGTAACAAACAGGTATTGCATTGGATTTAGTATCGCTTAGGGGTGCTTTAGTCTCCACCGAGGCCATGTGGCGTTGCACGCAGAGGTATGTGTGTGCGCACACACACGATGATGGCCGGGCAAGCGGACGCGCCATTTACATTCAACCGGCACGCGTCTCGGGGCAGCCAACAGCGGTGAAATCCTGACGTTCATCCAGTCAGTAACCAGGGTTATCCCCCGTCCCTCGCTTCCGAAGCCAGAGAAATACAAATATTTTTGCTCGTAAAGCATCTGAGTACGCAGGTGCGTCTGTGTTTTGCTGAGATATTGAGGATAAAGAGCTCGACTTCCGTTCAGGTGTTCTAAATGTTCGGTTATGTGGCCGCGTGTTGCCTGCGGGCGTGCGTAGGGGTGCATTTATACCGCTTGATGAATTGTTCCATGAATCAACGGCTCGATCAATGCCCTCCAAGACACGGAGGTTGGTGAGATTACGGGGATTAGAGCCGTGAGTGTTAGAACGCCCTGAAGCCTCCGTTTGGTCCAGGGCACCGGGACGCTGCTTATTGTGCGGCGCTACATGTGCGGTCCACATTTATATCAATGTATTATTACTCTTCTTAGAAATGTACGTATCACTTTCACGGCATTTGCAGAAATCAACCCCAATCAGCTGGTAACGGAAGTGATTTCAGCCCACAAACGAACGCGTGCGGCTTTCGCCAGTAGCGCTAAACCAAATTCCCTGTTGATATTTGCGATGGGTCCAAAGGGTGGACTTTTAGGCAGGTCACGTCACCTGCGGAATCGGGCATTTGAAAAACAATACCGCAAAGGTTTGTGCGCTTATATCCGTGTTTACTATCCCCTGCCCTCCCTCCGCCCCACCTCTGGCCACTTTGAACGCTGAGAGATTTCACACACACACACGGCTCGAATACGAGGCCCTCCGAGGGTCCCACGGGGCTCGCGGTCGCACGCGGCAGCGCGAGGAGCACGTGCTCTGCCGGCCATCGCCGCTAGAGCGCAAAATGAACGTTCGGGGTTTGCGTTTGTAAAATCGCTCACGTGTCAAAACGGCTCCGGAGACGCGGATGGAAATGTATTGGCACTTAAGATCACGGACGGACGGACGGACGCAAGGAAAAAAAATCCACGGGAACTTCGGCGGTGCGAGCCGGTCGTGTCATGCATGCGGCGCGTGCCGTATCGGTGTGTTTTTTGCAATTACGTTTTTGTCGCTGCCGGCGTGGAATTTACGAGACGTCTCATCACGAATGTATGCGGTGAGCATTCATACGCCAAGGCTGATAGATTATACGCAGTAAATACTGTATATCGTAATTGTCATCACGATGATAATCATTCCCGTGACATTTGAGCCGTTTTCGCAATACACGTATAGTTCAAGATTATATTTACACTCATAGGAAATAATAATCCTGAGCTCACATCTGGAGTCTCGCGGACCATGACTAAACCGGGGTCTCTAGTGTAGGGAGATAATGGTCCCAGCTCTCCCACAAACAAATGCACACAAACCCCCCCATGATGACATTACACGTACGTTTTTACTGAATTTGACTGAATTCCAGCTCTGATAATTAAAAATGTTGGCTTGGCTCTCACACGACAAACACATCTGTGAATGTAGCAGGGTGTATGGGGCACAAGGGTCACTTGGAGAAGTCTCAAAAGAACTTCTCTGAAATCTATTTACGTGGGAACCTCTCCAACACAATGGGTTACACTGTTCCGAAAGAATTCCAATGGATACTTCGCCTGTGGAATTGCTCCAAAAGCACAGTTGGAATAACATTTGAAAAGGAGACAATGTATAATAATGATAATATTTTCTAAAATGAAATCCTTATTAATGTAGCGCCCGACATGAATGTATTGCCTTAAATGTGACTAAGTCCTTCTTCTGTGCGTGTGTGTGTGCGTGTACAGCCCTGGTGCTGCATCGTCATCACCGTCTTCAACTACTTCCAGGTGACCAACTTCTTCTGGATGTTTGTCGAGGGCTGCTACCTCCACACGGCCATCGTCATGACCTACTCCACCGACAAGCTGCGCAAGTGGATCTTCATCTTCATCGGCTGGGGTGGGTGTGCGAGTGTGTGGCCTCAAGGTGCACATGGCCTGGCACAAGCGCCGTGGTGATGTCACCGCCACTTAGTGGCCGAATGGCGGTCGTCGCCGTTGTTGGCGCGTCCATATGGGATACATGCAGTGGAGCACGTGTGGAGCATCTTTAAGATAGCTGCCGCAGTGTATGCTACTCGTAACAGCCCATGGCGGACCGTAACTCAAGCACCGGCATTGACCATATGGCAATGGGTACTCACCTAAAGCTGAGTTAAACTCGTGGAGACCCATGCCTTCTGTTGAACAGAGGTACATAGCACTGGGTTGGTAGCCTCCCATCTTGCTTAATATGTTTATGAGAAAATCGCTGGCAGCGGGAGTATAACATGCTAAATCTGTACGCATTGCAACATGCAAAATATGCAGCAATAAGTGATTACGCTCTTGATGGTGAAAAATGAGTGTGGGCACAATGCAGGAGAACTCTGCTCATGGTCTTGGCAGAATTGCATTCGTCTCCCGAGACTTGGCGGAACATTCCGGCACAACCCATCCATCTCAAGCCGTCATGTTTAGATAATTGCAGCTCGTAACCGAAATGTGTCACAACGAAACTAATTGATGTTTCGCTAATAAAATCGTTTCCCCTTGCCCGTGTTTTCAGGCTGTTAAAAGTGTGTAATATGTTGTGAATGTATTTATGTATTTGTTTTGTTGCACGGGGCGGGGAAGGAAACACGCTCAACTAATGGACGTGTGTCGTTTGTCTCTCTCTTCCCATTCGTGATCATTTTTCAGTGATACCAGCGCCGATCATTATAATCTGGGCCATGGTGAAGCTGCACTTCGAAGATGAAAAGTAAGTCGCAAATGTGCGCGGCACGCATCCGAAGGGTTCACGGCCATCGCTCGAACGAGCGATTGATGTACGGCGCCGTTCCGCCAAGCCTCCTCGTCCACACAGCTGCGAGGCGTGTGTGCATCGAGCGCTTTGCCCGATGACGCGAAGCATCCCTCCGCACCGCTCCGCCAATATTTTCCAGCCGCCCCATTCGTCACTTTTCAGCACTCCGAAGCCTCGCCGCGATACAAGCGCCGCGAACAGTAATTGATGGCGATGATTACGCGGGGTAATATTACAACTTAATTTGCTTAATTTAGCCCTTCTGAAACCGTCAGCGACTCCATTACCAGATTGATCGGCGTATCGAGTATGGGAGACCTGACCTATGAAACGTCTGTCAAAAATTACATTTTCTTGGAGCGCCATTTCTCCTTGATGACGACAATGACGATGGCAATTTAATGGTGGCAGTCATGACAAACTATTTCCCAGCTCTCCCTCGATGCATTGTTTTGTTACGTCCCGTTGTCTAGATGCTGGTTTGGGAAGACGCCCGGGAAGTACATCGACTACATCTACCAAGGGCCCATTATCCTCGTGCTGCTGGTGAGGGAAGCACTCGGGAGCCACTTGATGGCCGGCATCAGCCGTACTACGATAGCCAGCCTACGACGCGCAGTATCGACGACTCACGGTATAGGCAGCCACCTAATAGTGGCCCGTTACTTGGCTGTATAGGTGGAGATGCATCCGCGATTCGTTCTGTAATGCCTCGAGCCATGCAATGACTTTCAGACCTATTAATAGCACGCTAGCCGTTGCTGTTATGCATGACACGTGAATTAACGAAGCCACACTCGAAGCCAATTGGGGGAGCGGTGGGCACATTGGTGAGTGGGCACCTTGTTCTCGACCCAGTGACCCGAGTTTGATTATCGGCCATAGCTTCACCAAGCCTCACTGACCAATGTGGTCAAGTATGGTCAACAACGCAGTGTGGGAAGGCCTTAATCTGACAGTGGATCAGCAAAGGCAGCACCTACTGAGCAATGCGATGAACCATTTATAACACGTACCTTTAGCCTGATGAGAGATAGTACGGACTCAACTAAAAATAATATATCGTTGTTGAATCAAATTGTCGGCTTGATTCGTGAACATTAATGGAATAACCATAGAGGTCAATTGTTACAAGGATATCATCGGCAAACAGGCCTGAGGGCTGCCCTCTACAAAATCACTCTGTCGCCTGCCTCATTCTCGCTTTTGATTTAATAACACCTGCTCACGGCAGCCAGCCGACATGGAGCTCTTTGAATATCGTATCTGGGCCACTCTGCAGTAACGGAATTAGGACGACAATGTAGGCCAGAGAGATCTGGTGAGTGAACGGATGTCTTTATGTATTACACCAAGCCAATTTACGAGAACATTTCAAATCTACGAAAAGGCTAAATGGGCGGCACGGTGGCGCGGTGAGTAGTGCTGCCGTCTCACAGCAAGAAGGTCCCAGGTTTGAATCCCGGCTCAGGTGCCTGTCTATGTGGAGTTTGCATGTTTTCTCGGTGTCCGCGTGGATTTCCACCGGGCACTCCCGTTTCCTCCCACAGTCCAAAGACATGCTGCTGCATAGGTTAATTGGCCTGCTGACTAAATTGCCCCCGTTGCCCTGTCACGTCCTGGCGTCCCATTATGGGTATAGCCCTGCATTGCACCCTGTGCCTGCCACGATAGACTCTGGCTGATCC
>JAZEWU010000001.1:7158298-7195605 GCA_036362915.1 Geotria australis
TCGAGTCTCGGCTCCGGTGCCTTTCTGTGCGGAGTTTGCACGCTCTCCCCGTGTCCGCGTGGGTTTTCGCCGGGCACTCCGGTTTCCTCCCACAGTCCAAACACATGCTGCTGCATAGGTTAATTGGCTTGCAGACTAAATTGCCCTCAGTGCCCTGTGATGGACTGGCGTCCCATCCTGGGTAATGCTTTGCCTTGCGCCCTGTGACTGCCGAGATAGGCTCCGGCTCACCGCGACCCTGTACAGGATTAAGCGGTTTCTGACAATGGATGGATGGATGGCTTATGATGTGTGTTTCGAATGACGCTCGTGAGAATTGATCGTATTCAAGCTGTATACGTTGCATGTTATCGTTTCATGTGACATCTGGAGCCACTAAGAGGCTCCAAATAATGTAAAAAGAAAATATCTTAGATTATTGGATGGAATTGTGTTCCAGAGCTACGGCAGAATGCGAGCGGGGCTTCCAAATCATCACAAGTTCACTAATTAGTCACCGTGTTGCTTGTGTTAATCGTGGTTTGCCTTTGGATATCCCCTCTCCGCGCGAGTTGAAGTAGCCCCGGAGATGCTGTCCAAGGTGCTTTTGCAATAAAATGTATCTTTAACGATCGGTATCTTTAAATATCTCAGATTTTCCAATTCCCAGAATTCCGCTCGGAGGCCAAGATTCCATTCTGACAGATCGCTGCCGCGCGGCCAAGCACAGCAGCTGCGCCTGCTCATTCAGACGCTTTACAGGCAAATCCCGCTATAATTAGCACAGCGTTTTTAAAACGTTCATTCCGTGTGATTATTATTTTTCGTGTGTAAAGGAACTGGTTATTTGTACAAGTGCTTTAAAATGAAAATGCACATCGCTTACAATTTTAATAAGGTTGAAAAAGAAAAAAAAACAATAATGGCGTGTTTCGAAAAAAATAATCGATGTTGACCGTACGCGTGTTTCAATGGTGTCGTACAAACACGACAGAGGTGACGGTCCCTGTCCAGCTTGGCCCAAGCTTCATGCCCCAGAGGGGAGGGAGGGTGGCATGGGGGGACGGAGAGAGGAATAAGCAATGGGCAAAATGGCTGCCCTCCTCCTGCTCCCCTGGACATTTGTAGGTGGCCATTGCACATCATTGGCCATTTTTATATGTTGCATGAATGCGAAGTAGTAAATATATATATCCCACATTTGTCGACGTATATTTAGGGTGAATTCTGAAGAGCTTGCGATGATGCCACAGGGTCACGATGAGTGAAGGCATTGAGTTGCCTGATGTTTCAACAGCGGAAGGACCTAGGACGTAAATTTACTTTCATTTAGATACTTTTAATATTGATGGTTGCTCTTCAGAGCTGTTCTTACACGTTGGAAGCATCCAACGTGAGAGGCAAAACGTCGCGAAGAGCAACCATCATGAATCGAACCGTAAAAATCTACATCAGTACACTTTTAATATGTATACAAAGAAAGCGTTACGCAATCAATGTTGTACAGTAAAACTATTCGGCCCCTCCCTAACGTTTAAATTATCACAAACATTGTCACACAAGTGTGTTCGCTAATAATTATTTTCGTCCCCTCTGATATGTTTTATCTGGGAGCACCAATCTCATGGAGAGCCACTTCTTATCACGTCACCTCCTCTCCAGCCTCTGACAGATTCTCTTCCACAGCGCAAATCTAAAAACCATCACAAACTTCCCTGGCCCCCAGATGGTAGCTGCGCTGACAGCAACTTGTTATGCCAAAAACGTCGAAAACACAGTTTGATAACCCAGAAATTGACGAATGCTACATACACACGCTCGCTCCCTCAGTCACCATATCTTCGGGCTTATTAGCATGCCAAGGCACAGTGATGTTGATATTCATGTGTGTCATTTAATTAAGCCCCTGCATATTTAATGTAAAGATGAGCAACGGAAGTTGCTTTTCAGAGCTGTTTTTTCGGGATAGAACTGTTCTGAAGAGCAACAATCATGAATCGAGCCTTGAAAACCTACATCAATTCAACATGGTTTGTTTGTAGGAAACCAGAGTTGAGTTGGAGAACACCTCGAGGGAAGGAGGATGAAGGGGGTGGGGGAGGTGTTGATGGAGATGTGACTCGGGACACAGAGCAGCACCAAAGACATTTGTACCCAGTGCTATCAGGGTCACCGCCCTCCGCATACGTACACACGTAACTCTGTTAGCTCCTCGGTATATTTGAATCTCTGCGGGTTCTCCGACAGCTGTTAAAGACGGTTTAGTTGTATCGCACACTCCAGTTGTGTGTACCCATTATGGATTGGCGTGCTCAGGGTTTTGTCAGGTTTAGTTTTGGTCTTGCGTACCTATCCCGCGTATCAGTCGTCTCTTAGTAATAGGCTAAATATAGTTTCTTTAATAACATAAAACAGGATCAGCTCATAATGTATTAATTTGTTACATTATTCTGGTGTTATCGTCCAAGCAGCATATCATTTTCATTCATCGCCAAAGCAATTAAAGCACATTATATATATTACATTAAAAAAATGTAGAACGGCATTTCGCAGTAACCTTAAATAATATGACGTCAATCCAGGTATGCACAGTCGGGATATTAATCCGAAGAAAAGGTGAGTCTGCTGCAGATATGCAGATATATAATTGCCGATTTGTAATTGTTATTCCGTTAATATAGACATTTGTAAAAACAATTGTGACCTCGACATCGACCGTATATAAACCGAATATGCCCGTGTGTGTGGCGGTGGGGAGGGAACGGGACGGTGGATTTGGATGTTTAATTATGACAGAGTGGTTTACATATAATTATATGACCCCGGCAACCCTACTCCCCACTCCACCTTCCACCTTCCATTCTCCACCAGAGAAAACATCAGTGGCAAGCGGAAATTGAATCTGTCCTAGGACTTCCATAGGTTAACTCAGCCTTAAATAGTACATGTTGCAGCAAGGTGGCTGGGCTTGGTGTTACCCGCACCACCCCGTCGTGTGTGGTATATGCTGGCTAACCACTCCCTTGTGTGCGTTACCGGCCTTCATAGGTGCTACTCGCTAATGGCACTTGACCCTACAGTCTGTTAAGGCTATACGGGGGATCTGTGTCTGTGCGCTTTTGCCTCGGCTGTGACGATAAAGCTGTATCTGCTGGCGCTGGCGCTTCGGCCCTGGAGATGTTTCTCAATTTCTTCAAGGTTTAAAAATAGCCAGGCCACCCCCGTCACTGCGATACATTACCTTGTTGACAGTGCGGTCCATACCATCGAGATGTCACGCCATTACGTATAGGATGTATACGTAATGGCCGTATATATGAACACATTATCCGATAAAAGGCGGCATATTTTCCTCTGATAGAATTGGACGCGGTGCGGATGAATCGATAGTGGATTGTACGCGCCCTCTCGCTCTCTCTATCTCACGCGTTTCCATCTCTCTGTGTCCCCGTTCACCGCATTCCGTAAACACGAACAAACCACCTGCCATCGCCACCCCTATAGCTCGCCTTCTCATTACCACACAGTTTTTCATTCCTCCTTGGCCTCTGTTGCTAACTCTTGTGCTCTGTCTCTCTCTCCTGCGTCTTCACAAAATTCTCACAATCCCACTGTGATTTTCTCAGCTCTGACGATGCATCTCGCCTTTGTCTCTCACTCTGGCTGAATAACCCTTTCAGCCACCAACTCTCCGATAATAATCTATATTTATTCGGTATATAATGGAGGAAGTGTTTGTATGTATGTTTGTCCGCTCTGAGGGCACCGGGTTTGAAATGCTTCATCTTTCACTAGCTCATATTTTACCGTCACAACACTAAGGCTCTCGCGTCTTATTTCAGCTTTTATTTCCCACAAATTGATTACTCTTCTGAAGCTTCAGAGATAGATAGATGTGTGTTATTACAGCATAAAAATACCCAGTGAGCTTGCAAGCTCTTTACGGGATTCCTGCGACACAACAAACACAGAGAGCAAGAAATATTCCCAAAAGGACATCAGGAAGAAATCCAGGTTTAAGCATACGAACGTGTTACACGCTTGGAACAATATTGCTAGTAGTAACAATGATGGTTGCTCTTCAGAGCTGTTACTTTCGGGATAGCCGTGTCGAGCGCTCTGCCTCTCGCGACGTTTCGCCTCCCACGTTGGGAACGTCTGATGATGCTTCCAACGTGGGAGGCAAAACGCCGCAAGGCAGAGGAGGTGAGCGCTCGACACGGCTATCCCGAAAGAACAGCTCTGAAGAGCAACCGCCCTTGGTACAGTAGTAACAATGCCTATGAAAGCCTTGCTGAGTCTCAGGAAGGCACTCCAGATCTGTCGCTTAGGCAATTCCATTAACGACTGTTCGGCAGGCGGGAGGACGGAGCCGTGTCTGGCAGAACCCCCCCACATCAAACGAAGCGTTGACACAGCTACACGGACACGGAGAGAGATTCGATACACGGAGAGAGATTCGTACTGCCATCCTGTCGTCACCTCGCAGTGCGGGCCCACCAACATCACTTGGTGTTCCCGAGCGGCCTCTTCTCTCTGACCCCTGCAGCGTGACCTTGAGTAATGGGATGGCCATACAAGAACTCAGAGGGGGCCACGGCACGGCCAGCGTTAAGCAAACGCTAAGCCCGAAGCAGAAGAACGAGTGATTATATGATCTGCTTGTGTCCGTCGTGTTTTCGGCCCGACTCCTTTCACCACCATGCTTTTACCCCCCGTGCTCTCGCACACCTCCGAATTATGTTACAGTTATGGGACTCTTCAGTAGACGGCTGCAACTTATATTGGACCACATATTGAAAAGTTGTCTCGTGAATAAAATCCCCCGTGCTTCATTGGTGTTGTGATGTCAGAACCATTGCTGGAAGTGACACGTTTCAATAAATATAGCCAATTCAAACAAGAGCATCTGGAAAGTTTATAATAGGGAGTGGGGGGATAGTACGGCTGGTACTCTGACAGCCTCTGCCTCCACACCCGGTGCAAAGGGGCTAACCTCTGACCTTCAACGGCTGGGCTACAGGAAGGCCGTGAAGGCCACGCTGGTGCTGCTGCCGCTGCTGGGCATCACCTACATGCTGTTCTTCGTGAACCCGGGCGAGGACGAGATCTCTCAGGTCATCTTCGTCTACGTCAACTCCTTCCTCATGTCCTTCCAGGTGGGTGTGTGAGGGCGCCCGTGCCACTGTTTGCGTTCGTTTCATCGCAGCTTTGTCCTGTAGCGTGCGTTCGTATTCAGCCAGATGGCTTTGTTGATGTTCAGCATCTGACTCATGATTAGCTTTTCAAGGTCGGTAAAATGTGCCACTTTTGTGGGACGTCTTATGGATAAACTGGGAGTAGAATTGCTCTTTCTGGAAAGCAGTGTTGAGCATTCCTTCTCTTTATCAGACACCTGATGATGCCTCCAACGTGGGCGGTGAAACATCACGAAAAAGAGAGGAGTAACGCTCGACACGGCAATCCCGATAGAGCACCTCTTGAAGGCAATACATCGAGCCGTGAAAATGTACATCAATAAACTGGGAGCAGGAAGAGCAGATGACTGAACGTTCATGAATATCTAAGGCTCCACATGCTAGGAGTCCACACGCACCCGCTCTACGGGCAGCTGTGTCATCTAGTCCAGCGGTCATCGCTTTAACCAGGTCACCAAAAAATGAAAGGAAGATGGCCAAATGTTGGATTTTGAATTACAGTAATCTTCTGCCACTGCTGTGAGGTGTCACGGTTTTTTTTTAGCGAAAAGCAACCATAAAAAGAATAATAATACCTGTGAATATGTGATCATGTTTCTGCTTGGCCGCGTGCATTATTTATACATTGGGGTGGCTGGGTGGTCTGGCGGTAATACCGATCGCTCGCACCACAGCCACACGCGCAGGTTCAGTGCCTCAAATCTGGCTCGGGTGTGTGCATTGCCCAGCCATCGGCGCTCTCACACTGAGCCGCTTTGCAATAGCGTGGGCGGAACGGTTCCGACAGCCACACTGATTGCTGCAGTGGACTTCTCAAGTGGGCGCTCTGTTATTAAGTCAGCATTAAAGACCCTGTTGCGTCATTTAAAACAGGCAAGGGTTTGCTTCGCCACTAAGTATTAAAAACGAAACAACTATTTAGTCCATAAACCTATGCATGACAATGCCTGGAGGACCCAATAGAAACCTGCACACATGACAGGGTAACACTCAAAGCGCCACACAGATATATTAAAGAATCTACAGTTGTGATTTTCATCTGCTGTCCACATGGTAGCCCAGGCCTACAGCACACAACATTCCCAGGCATCCACGTATTAAGCCGCTCAACCCCTCTCAGTTTCGGCGATCCGACAAGCTTGAGCGCATTCAGGGTTGTTCAGTGGCAGTGGGAACCGGTCCCTGTGACAACGTGGGGCTAAATGAGCGAGCGTCGCGGTGCGAGCAAGTTGTGAAAGTAACTTTAAAACTCTCACCGGTACAGTCGTATCACAACCCCAACTTCCCACACATTTGTGCTGAACGCTTCAGCCACTTTTTTTTTACCGGTACGCCGTACCGGACAGTGCCAGGCTTGTTTTCACCTCCAGGTGTGACCGACGTCCGTCTCCCGCGCGGGATGTTGTGTGTCTGTCGCCAGGGCTTCTTCGTGTCGGTGTTCTACTGCTTCCTCAACGGCGAGGTGCGCTCGGCGATCCGCAAGCGGTGGCACCGCTGGCTGGACAACCACGCGATTCGCGCGCGGGTGACGAGAGCCATGTCCATCCCCACGTCGCCCACGCGCATCAGCTTCCACAGCTTCAAGCGCACCACCTCCGTGTGAGCGAAACGCAGCCAACGACGCCCTGGCCCTTTCCCATTCACCTGCCACCTCTGCCAAATTTCCATAGTGTTCAAATTTTTTTTTTTTTTACCAAAATGTAACGACTAAAAAGTAGCTTGTGCGAGCTGCCCCAGCTGCAGTCGGCTGCCGAACGGACAAGCGTGGTAGACTCGCGCGCCATCGGACTGACGGCGGCGTCAAAGCATCTGGCAAAACACGAGAAAACACCTGCTGCAGCACAGTACCGTACAGCCACATATTCCCCGTTTCGAATAGCCGGTCGGGGGGCTGGGTGCCCTTCGCGAGGGCTTGCGTACGCGACAACAACCGTCCTTCGCCACCGAGCGGCGGTGACGTCACCACAACGCTTGTGCCAGGCCATATGCATCTTGAGGCCACGTGAAGTGTCGAAGGCTCGCCGACAGGGCACGGGACAGACCGAGGTGGCACGGGCTGCTCGACTTGCGCGCACGTAACACACACAATCACGAAACGTTCGTGCGCGTTTGCGTAACGTCGTGGCGCGCACGTGGGACGCACGCAAGGCGATACCCACCGCTTGCGCTCGGGAGAAGCGCACGCAGGTATGCGGTCACGCACACGCCGCCACGCAGCGTTGGAGGACGGAGGCCGGAGGAGCGCCTGCGATGCGGAGGAACTCCCCTGTGGAGTCAGTGATTAGACCCGGAGGCCGGAAATCGCCGGGCACGGATCGCCGCGCCCCGTTGTTTTACTTGAAAAACGAGGAAGGTGCACAGACGGTCGGTCGGGCGTGTGTGCCGTCGAGAGGAGGAGGAGAGCCTGTAAACCGACGCGGGTGAAAGAAGGAGGAGGAAGGATGTCTTCAAGCGAATTTAATTTTTGAGCAGCTGGTTGAGTTACAGCTGCTTGCTGGTTTTTTTTGTCGCGTGGAAAACAAAAACAACTAAAGGAAGCTGAGGAAAAAGAGGGAGGACTCTTTGAGAAGATGCTGAAATGCTGTTTGGTTATATTTTTTTAATGTAATATTGCTTGATTTTCTTTGGTTGTTATTTGTAACTTATCTATAAATAAATAATTCCATGGGAAGAGAGAAAAACAACACGCACCGTCGTGAGTCAAAGCAAGTTGCTTTTCTTTCCACGGCAGCGCACCTTTTGACAGGACGTACAGAAAACGTTCCGACAAGTTCCAAACAGTATTGTCATTATTTGTGTGATTATCGTAACGCTTAATTGGCTTATTTATTACACAGTACGAGCTTTAAAATTATTTATATAGTTAGATGGCTATACAAGAGATGTACAGTCCTGTTTATTGTATAGTGCTGTAATGTCCCGTAAATGTACCCTTATTATGATAAGAATTATGAGAAAAAAAAACACGAGAGCTTTGATGTAGTCGGTGTTAGCTGGCGCTCCCGTACGCGCAGCAGTGATGTGAATCGGCTCATCCGCGGTGTAGTGAAGGTGTACATTGCGCATCAGTCGCTGCTTCAGTCGCACAAGCCTCATTCGAGCGGCCATCGTAAGACGTCGACTTTCACCTACCGATCGTAAAACCGTGCAACGCATCGGAGAGCATGTCAATGTAAAGCAAAAACGTGTCGGGGTGGGCTTCACGGAGGTCTTTTTTTGATGAGAAAATAAAAGAAAACTGTTGTTGAAATGCCGCAGTATAGTATAATATCGTAAGTTGTTTAGAGTGTATTAAATAGGCGCAAGGAGTACCGTTGGCTGAGTGTCATTAGCTCTGTGTCGTAATCTGTCCATATCAACAACGCCTGTTATCTTTTTACGAATAAAGGTGTCGTTTACAAGACGGAGACGTGGTCTGAGCAATGCACGTGATCGTCAAATCAGATGTGAAAATAACAATAATAATGTACCGATGTAGGTTTTTACGGCTCGATTCATGCTTGTAGCTCTTCAGAGCTGTTCGTTTGGGATAGTCGTGTTACTGAGCGCTCTCCCTCGCGACGTTTCGCCTCCCATGCCTAATGATGCTTCCAACGTGGAAGGCGAAACGTCGCGAGGGAGATCGCTTGACACGGCCACCCCGAAAGAACAGCTCTGAAGAGCAATCATCAATAATAATTATTTAGTTTTATGTCGTGTTATTCGTGAAAATATTCTCTCTTGACAAAAAGCGGCAGAGCCGTCACACTTATTCCCCTCGCACGCCCACTCACCACCCACACCTTCCCCATCGCCAGTTTCAGCACGCGTTTCGATTTTTAATATAAATGTCACCGAAATCATATGATTGACAACAACCTCCGCACTGGGTTTGTGAGGGAGGGTGTAAACTTTGCAATTTAATTGCAACTCCGTGCGAGCGTGAAAGTGCATCTGGTTATGGTGAGACAGATTTTGGCTTGTTAATAGCAGTGAATTATACATCCTGGAAATGCTGCTCCATTAGTAAAGTGTAATTACTAAGTAAAGAAAGGACGATTTGTGGCAGTAGGATGTTTAAGCTGAAACTAGATAATTTGCTCCAGTTAAGAACAAGTGCGTGCCCGGAGTTATATTATTGGAAAGCTGTTGAGTATGACGTTTCGGCACATCTGCAATGGGCCATTGTATTAATAACGTTACCCATCCATCTCACAAAGGGCACGTTATTCTGTTTTAGATGAATTCGGATTTTATTAAGCCCTTGTGTTGTAATGTATGGATGTGCTGTGTGTTTGTAGGCCGTCACTTCAAAAGGTAATTTCTAAACAAATACACTTTTGACCAATTCAGCATGATGTAATCCGATTATATGAAAATGATACATTTGGGCTAACGTAGTTAACCAGATTCCGAAAATAATAGGGACATTTTAGAATACAAAAAATAGACCGTAACAAAATGTTACAATTCCACATCAAATTAAAAAGATAATAATAATAATAATAGCATTTTATAGAGCGCCTTTCACTCGAGGGTCACAAAGCGTTGCACAAGGGCATCGGAGAGAACAGAATTTCAACAACGACAGGAAAAAAACATCTAATAAAAACCAAAGCAACGAAAATTAAATGATTAAGGCTGCAATCGAATACACTGAAAGGTCGTGAAACTGGGAATATTAAGAGCGGCAAAAATCTGCGAGCGTCCCCTAAGATGGCCGTCACTTCCTTAAAGACAAACACAGAGGGAGACAGGGAGGGGGGGAGCAACAGGGCGAGACATATGATGACAGGAAGACAGAGAGACAGACATGAGGAGGAAACAACGCCAAGAACATATACATAGACACAGGTAACATTGGAGTCTATGGGATGATTTTAACACTGAAGTCTATGAGAGGATTTAACATCTCAGTCTATGGGAGTGGGCGGCACGGTGGCACAGCAGTGGTTTGCGCTGGCTCTTGAATAAATTAACGCGGTAGCACCGCCCATAGATGCTGTGACGCGGGGTGACACCTGGGAGACACAAGACACGGGGTGACACCTGGGAGACACAAGACACGGGGTGAGACACGGGAACATGGGATGAGACAGAGACGGGGTGAGACACGGGAAGACGGGGGAATACATGGACAGACGAATAGAGACACGGGTTGAGACATGGGGAGAGACACGGACACGGGGTGAGACACAAGACACGGAGACATGGGGAGAGTCTGTGTTGGGTGGTGGAGGATCTTGATACAAATTTGGTGAGATGATGACGTGACCTAAGCTAAGAAATCAATCGTGATTCACATCGTTGGCTGTGAAAATCGACCATTGACGCAGGTACTACGTGGCGAATTAAATAATTGTTTGTCACTGGTTTGGATGACACCTTGCAGCGACTGTCATTGCTATAGTGCACCACAGTGTTGAAGATAATCAATCCTTGAATCAGGCCACGACCCAGAATTGTGGCAAATTCGTCGAATCGAGGAAGCGGTGAATGGTTAGTTACCTGTGTTATATTTCTATACACGATACTTTTCCAGTAGAATGTAAAAAAATTACATCACCATTTGCAGAACGTCTCAGTAATGCTTCTATGGTCAAGGAAGGATGCAAAATAACCGCGACCCTGTACAGGAGTACAGGAGTACAGGGTCGCGGTGAGCCGGAGCCTATCCCGGCAGACACAGGGCGCAAGGCAGGGCTATACCCAGGATGCGACGCCAGCCCATGCAGGGCACCTAGGGAAATGCACTTAGTAGGCCAATTCACCTGGCAGCATGTCTTTGGACGGTGGGAGGAAACCGGAGTGCCCAGCGAAAACCCACGCGGACACGGAGAGAACATGCACACTCCACACAGAAAGGCCCCCGAGCTGAGATTGGCGAACCCGGGAATTCTGGCTGCGAGGCAGCAGCGATACCCACTGTGCCACCGTGCCGCACTATTAAATCACATCCATCTGGGAAATGTCATTAGAGCCCCACGTCGTCAGAAGACACCAGAGAACTACCTCTGGTGTTGCAAACAGTGTCAGCAAGTCTTTCACTTTGGCCACAAGATACCGCTCCTACACCTGCGCCGTGAGAACAGACGGACGCAAAATAATCTCTCGGAACGTGCCAAAGCCTAAATGAAGCGAGTCGTCTCGTTCATACGGTGCACATATCTTACTACGATTGGGCTGATAATCGTAAATCTTGTTACAATTTAAGAATACCATTTCTGTGTGAGTGAGAGCCTGGAATTTGTACCGAGGATCCTTGGTACGCTGCTCGCATCAAGCTGACACTGAGTAGCCCCGAGCCATTCTATGTCACGATGCTTTAGCTTCAACCGAGAGAGAGCGATCTGGGCCCAATGCCCGTATGCAGGGTGGCACGAGCACAACTGGCACCTGTCTCCGAGGCCATCTCCCCACGGAGATTTCACACGAGGCCTCATTACCCCGAGCTTTCTCACGCTAGCGGTGTCGTGTAATTGTGCGCGCGCCGTGCCTTTGCCAGAGGGTCCACCGTCACTTCATTATCTGCCTAAGCAGCTGGAATTCGACAAACCCCCCGCCCGCCCCCCTCTTCCCGCACCCCCTAAGCATTGAGTTAACTCTGTGCTATGATCCAGTGTAGGGGTTGCCACCAGAAGACTCCCAATATCTCTGTTGCCACTGGGGAGCTGAGCCGAGCGTGTGGGTGTTTGGAGGCATCGATTCCAATTACACACACTGACAATCCCGTCGTGTCTCTTGTGGTGCAGCTGTGTGTATCATTTCACGCGTGTCATATATTGTGTGCGTAGCACGCGCGGTAAATTGGACGTGGAAGGCCCTTTCAATCTCCTGGCTTGAGCGTTATGGGGCGGGAACTGACCTTTACACGTGCTGCAGTGCGTGTGTGCTCGTAGGGTTCCATGGGTCTGCGTGTATCACAACCGTGGGCCGCGCATGTATCACAGTAACTCCGCGCTGCTTCACCCGAAGTCACACAGAAACACTCTGCTGCTGTACGAAAGGGCGATGTGATCGTGCGGTTCCGTGCGTCGTGTCCGGAGTGCTTCGGCTTGCCGGGCGGTGTGGGCTGACGGGCAACACTGGCAGCGGAGATTAACTGTTGGCGTCATCGCGCGCTATTTACAGTTAAGGGCAGCGGACGAAGGGCGGACGGTCGGCTCATCATCCCTGGCGAGAGCGGCAGACAGCGGAGCAGGGAGAGTGACAGAGGGCACGCGGGAAAGTGTGAGAGGCGCAAAAGTTATAGCCATGTCAAATAGGTATAATTCAGCAATCAAGGAGTCCGAATCCGTAAACACACACAAGCTGGAAGGAACCGTTGAGCTGTCTACCTCTTTTGAACAGTTGGCTAGCGGGGAGGGGTAAGCAAGTCACATCTCAGGACACCGGGGGGCAATGTAAAGAACGTGCGGACACGGGGTGAACATGCAAACTCCACGCAAAAAGGTACCAGAGTTGGGAATAGAACCCAGGGATTTCTAACTGTGAGGCAGCAGCCCCACTCACCGTGCCACCGTGCCTCTCACATCACAAACAACTCTGCTGTTTATTACGTGAGGTCCATATAAAGTTGCACATGATAGTTTTATTTCAAACTATAATGTCGAATGCAAGTGCCATCTGCCTGTCTCTGAAAGCAGCACGTTTTCAAGCGCACTGATTGATCAGCACATAAACAAACATTTAATTTCACTTGATGGAAGCACTTGACTTTCTAACATTAAACACATTCTGGCCAAGTGTCACATCAGCCCATCATCCATCTAAGGCTGATGAAATGAAAAATGAATTGTGGATGCCCGTTCAAACAATAACCATCTCTGTCATAGAAATGTGGAATTTATCACACTGCTTCAGACCTGCCAATAAAGATGCGTGCCACACAACCTTCACTTGAGCTTGGAGACAGCTTGACTTTAAAAAGCCCTTACATAACCTGTGTGTAATGTATTTACATTAAATGGTACGGCTATCAAATGACCGCTTGCGTAAGCATAAACCTGTACAACCGATCTGTCAAATCACTGTTGGACGAGGGCCTCTTCACAGCGTGGTGGCCGCGGCACATTAGAGGTATTTGACCATATTGCACCACAGTGGTTAAGTGGGAGGAGCACAGAACAACAATAGATTTTGCCGCACTGCCCTCCTACTGCACACTACGTCTACAAGGACTCTTGCTGTGAATGGCCGTCGTCCCTCTAAGCCAGTCGTTCTTACCCTTTACTGCAGCCTCCACCCCTTTGATTCTCAACATATGTTCTCGCACCGCTAATTAATAAATTCCTATATGATGCAGTACATATTTTATACAATAAATACAAAAATCTGGCATGTTCCGGCACCCCCAGCAAGGGCATCTTGCACCCACAGGGGGTGAGGGCACCCCAGGTTAGCAACCACTGCTCTAGACGTTGAAATTATTACTGATAATGAATGAACATTTGCATTACTGTAGTCTATGGTTGTGTGATTTCTAATGGGCCCCATTGTCACCTTTTCAGAGGTTTCTCCTTTAAATAGTTTATATGATGTCACAAATCTAACGATGAACAATATGACTGTGATTCGTTCCAGCGGTGGTGCGTTCACCGCTCGTTGCGGGAGGTTCACGGTTCGGCTCCCTCCAGCGACCGCCCTGTTTAATACCGCGGTGTATAATAATAATAAAATACCATGGTGTATGATAATGAGAATACGTCTGTTTCACGGTATACGTTAAAGATCCCGTGATGTAATTCGTAACAGGAGACCAATGTGTGCTGCCATTATAGTCCAAATGTGTCAATGCAGAAAATATCGGAAAAACTACTCAATTGGAATTTACATAACGATCATTGTTCCCTACTGCGAAAACTCGGCAGGATTACCCTGACATGGAGTCAAGAGACTCCATGAGGCCTTCCTAGGTAGACAAAGGGAAAACCTAACAACTTGTGAGATTCTGGTCTCTCAAGACAGTGTGGTGTTATTGTGTTATTTTATCCATCCATCCATCCATTATCAGAAACCGTTTACTCCTATACAGGGTCGCGGTGAGCCGGATCCTATCCCGGCAGACACAGGGCGCAAGGCAGGGCCATACCCAGGATGGGATGCCAGTCCATCGCAGGGCACCTGGGGAAATTTAGTCAGTACTCCAATTAACCTGGCAGCATGTCTTTGGACGGTGGGAGGAAACTGGAG
Organism: Geotria australis; assembly: GCA_036362915.1. Taxonomy (NCBI): domain Eukaryota; kingdom Metazoa; phylum Chordata; class Hyperoartia; order Petromyzontiformes; family Geotriidae; genus Geotria; species Geotria australis. The sequence continues at coordinate 7,172,647 of JAZEWU010000001.1, forward strand.
TGCCCGGCGAATGTGTTATTTTACGATATCTCATATTGCGAATGGTCAAATAGTTAAGTCGGTGGTAGACAAACCCAAACGTGCCTGCAAACTGTTATTTGTTTAAATATAAATATCGTCGTGACCTTGCGACACGTAACTTTCCTACCCTACAAATCGCAGCTAAGTCGGCGGGAATATTTCACGTCGAGGAAATCACCCTTGGTATGCCTTCGCAATGACAGTGACTGATCTTTAAATAGGATTCGGTTTTTTGTTACCAGTGCTCTTAAGACAATGTTTCATTTCTCTGGCGCAAAACTGATTGCTTGTCGTCTGCATGGTTTCCCAACGGGGAGCTTCTCCGTCATCTCAGCTGGGAGACCATCCACGTTACATTTTCAGCGATACTCTTTTCCCTCAATTTCTCTCCCAACTCCTGGGCTCTGACCTCCCTCCCCAAACACCAATGCCGGCGCCCATACACACACTTCTCGCTGCACAGGCCTCTGTTCTTGTGCACGTGGAAAAAACGTTGGACATTAATCGTGTCGGAAAACACGTGCTACAACTCAAAAACACGCAAACAGCTACACAGCGCGACTGCGACAACCGGAACAGTCGCAAACGTCTCAACTGTCCAGCAACATTGTAACATGTTCACCTCTGTTTTTCTGATCCAGCCACCTCCCGATGAAGGTCACCTTGGCCCATACGCGAGGACTGAAAGTGACTTGAATTTCTTTCTGGCACGGTGGTATTGCAACCCCCTCCTCCCCAACCTGCTTTGTACTACTTTGCTGAACGATTTGGCCACTTTCTTACTGGGACACTCTACCGGACCGTACCGGCGAAATTTCACCTCCAACTATATTTTTGGTAACCCCCTAAACAGTGGAATCTAAATATGAGCACACCTCACAAGCATGGCGATGCTGATTGTGGGAAGGCAAAGGGAAACGTCTGATACAAGCACACTTGGGATATGATCACGGCCTAAATTGTACTTCTATTTAACCTTTGGGGTTCATGCTCCCCACTCACTCATACAACTATTTGACACCGACAGGCAACAATTTAGCCCTGGACACCTTAAATCACGGCTATCCCAAAAGAACAGTAATGGAGAGTAATTCTCATACTTTGAGTCGTTAAAACATTCTTCAGTATAATGTTAACAATCATCCATTGTAAAAAAAACAATTTTGTTACTATTTTGACTTTTGCCCAACGTACATCACCCTCTGCCATCTGTTCCACGATTTGTCTCTGTCTGAAGCTCACCCCCACCGTGTCTGTCCCTTTCCTGCACTCAGTTATATCCAGTTTCATATATTGATTTATATTTCTATGCGTTGCTACCACCTGATGGGATGAAAGCCACTGTCAACCAACAGAAAACAAGGAGCGGCTCATAACGCCAGCGACCCGCCACTATGCCAGTTTCATGGTATCACTTGTCTGCATCTGACTTCAGTGTGCCACCCGAATATACACACGACTGTATAGTCTAACCTATATATAATAGAGCAAGTGTTTTAATGCGTGGATGTATGTCTGCACTGAGGGTACCGGGTTCGCGCCCTTCGTTAGTGCACATTGTATCTGCAAAATACCAATGCTTTTATATCTTAATTCAGCTTAATTACCCACTTATTGATTACTCTTTTGAAACTTGACCACTATTTCAGCTTTAAATTGCCACTTTTGCACGAGTACAATAAACCCTCTTAAGCACTCTTCCGCCTTTCCAGGCAGAAATCCAAATGAAAGCAGTCATACTAGCAGAAAACGTCATCAACAAGAGACGTCAGAAGAACGTGTAACATGCTAAGAACAAGATCGTCCATAGGGCGGGTACTCTGCAAGCATCAAATGATTACATTCCTCCTCGAGTGAGAGGGAACGTTGGCACATGTAATACTGTGTGTACGCAATCTTGCTTAAGTGCGGAGAACACACACAGTGTGTGTTTTGTGGGAAAGTGTTTACTATGTGGCATACCCATTGGTGGTCTGACTTACATCTGCATTTTATCAAGACCCCACATTCTCTATGCTTACGTTTAAAACGTAGCTTTGGGAATTAATTAAACCGCATGAAACAGCTGGCTCAGAGACAAAAGCCATTTCGTGGATCCAATAATAAATTGACAGTGTCTAATTTAAATTTACAGTATCTGTAAAAACTACTGCTTAATTAACGTGATGAAGAAGTTTCAACGTGTCCTCAATACGCTCAGAATGTTTATTTGAGGCATGAGACTTTTTTCCATTACCTATACATATTTAAATGAATAATAAATCACAGCCAATTGTCATTCCACTGCTAGATGAAGGAGGCAGGCAGGGAAGCAGGGCAGCACCAGCCATCATTACTCATCAATGACACCAATGTTCACCGTTGCCAGGACTTGAACTCGGGGCTGAGTTCAAAGCACAATAGTCTAACCACCGTCTACTTTTTTTTTCACGACGCTGTTTGTTCAGCATCTAGACATTTGGCTAACACATAGACACTACGCAAGGGATTCTGAAGTTAAAGGAGGGCAACAAGCAAATAAAACACTGCCACGTGGAGACTTTCCAGCATCAAGAGAGAAATTCGACAACTAGGTGTTGGTAGTAATCATTTATAACACCAACTGTAAAATAGTTGTGGAGCAAAAACCTCCTGCTTTATGATGTGCGCGCTATTGCCAGCGTTTGAGCAATGCACACTGGGAAAAGTGAAAACAGCTTAGGGTATGTTTTACTTTATTTCGCAATGAATTGCCCTTGGCAGCCCTGACAGCCTCCTCATTACGGCCGCGGCAGAACCGTGGAAGCAGGGATTTTCTGAACGTCTCCCTAACGACCCGCACCGGCTCCCAGATAATTCATCCCTCGCTCTTTATGACCCGACGACTTCTGGGTGGCCTGCCGCCATTTGTTACAAATAGCACCGGTGCCAATCAGTGGAAGAGGGTAATCTCGTCTAACCACCAATTTGATCTTGGTTTTTGGGAGACAGGGATGCGGTGTCCTAGTGCGGTATCTATTATTTAAACGATGTAATTATTTTAAATTGCGAGCGTCACCGAAGGTATGTTGTACTGTAGTATTCGTATGTGAAATGCAACGGCCATTCCTCACTGGCATTATGAAGATAATCAATCATCACGTGTATACTTGTGTTCATCGTTATACCCATCATCAGTATCACAAGTGTTGTGTGTACCCGGGCTATAACCCTTCGCCTCTCTCATGATTTATTGAGTTGTCACAATTCAAGGGCACGATTGCAATCAATAATTCATTGTTTTGTGTCACGGTGAATATAGCCTCTAGTGGCTGCGGAAAGCGTGTGAGCTCATTATATTCACGATGAATTAATTGATTAATCTGTCCCTTCATTCCACCGCTAGTCTCTAGCCATGTGCAACGTATTAATTGGCAGAGCACCCCACTTTAGAACAGAGGCCCTCAACATTCTCTCTGCACCCCTCTGTATTTCCGTGTCTGTCTGTGTGACTGTCGCTCTCCGTAACTCCAAGACGTCTATGTATCATTATTTGTGTCTCTCTATGTCTGCCCACTGTATTTCTGTGTGGCTATCTATGTGTATCTTTATGTCTGTCTCTCTCTCTCTAAGTCCCCTCTTTTACCCATCTGCACAGAGTTCCTGTCTGTGTGTGTCTCTTTACGTGTCAATCTCGCTGTGTTTAGGACCAATGTTCTGCCCATCTGTACAGGGCCCCAGTTAGTGTTAAGATGACTTCCAGTCGATCAACAAACTCTAGGACAACTTTAGCGAGGGCATTATAAATCCAATAGTCAGCAGCATCAATTCACACTAAATATAACATGCCATGGAAACACTTCATAATCCACAACCTTGGCCATGGCAGTGACACAGTGACCTTCTCCGTAAAATGATGTTATTGGGTCTTTCACATCCAATTTACAGCAGATGCCCACCTTGGCAATGCCAATGTACCTGTTGTGGCAAAAGTTGAATTTCCAAATCCATATAAAACTTTGGATCCATAGCGGTAATGATCACTGTTATTCAGCAAACAGTAAAAGTCCTCCTCATTGTGAGCAGTGCTGACCCAAATATACAAACCTAGGGAACGCCTAAATGTTGAATCATCACGCTTCACACCAGCCGTGCCAAATATAATCTTTCTAAACAGAAAAAATAATATACAATGGAAAATAAATAGCACAATAAATCCTAAAGAAAATACTGTTAACTCAGAACAAGTGCAGTGAAAATAAAATATGACTCAACTGTGACAGAATTTAAATTCAGGTGCGTGTTTATAGCTCACAGTGCGCATTTATAGCCTATTGCAGCACCACATCTGTGATTACCATGGGGTAAGCAGACTTGTTAACGGCAATAGTGCAGCCAACCTTCGCTCTGTTGGGGAGGTTACACCGTCTTCTCTGTTGTGCCTGAGTCCGGCATTGTGCTTTTATAATAATAGTTTTAAATTTATAACATGCACATATTAATTCAATGTCGAAGGTATTCATTCGAAGAGAGAACAAACTGAGAGGCGCGAGGAAAGCGCACAGAGGCAAAGTAGGGATTCAGGCGGTTTGCCGGCGCCAACATATTGCCACACACTGCTTCCTATATACTGTGATGTAATCGGCCAATTAATTAACGAGTGTTTTTTTTCGGTTGTAGGAGGAAATCGGAGAACCCGGAGGAAACCCCACGCAGAACTGGGGGAGAACACACAAACTCCACAAATAAAGGCGCCCAAGGCGGAAATCGAACCGTCTCGGGCAAGACCATTATTTCTGTGAGGCGCAGATGTTACCACCGCGCAACCCTTTTGACTGCTTGCCTCTGTTCAAACCCAAGTGTAAGACTCGTATTCTTCTCTGCCCATTCAAAGGTGTCTTTGGACTGTGGGAGGAATCCGGAGTACCCGGCGAAATCTCACGCGGACAAGGGAAGAACATGCAATCTCCACACAGAAAGGCACCCGAGCCGGGATTCGAGCCCGAGGCCTTCTTGCTGTGAGGCGGCAGCGCTACGCACCGCGCCACCGTGCCGCCCATACAAACAGCCGAGTGTTCTAAACACGGTGAAGGGCTGCACGGTCACGCCATGCCACTGGCATGAATAAATCTCCTATCAACCTACATTTACGTTTTGGATACGGCGGGAGTGAGTCCGAGTATTACGAACGCACACAGTTGTATAAGCGTACGAGCGTGTTGCGCTACAGTACAAGAGACCTTCAATTCCTCTACATCTGAACCTGTCATAAGCCTCCCCTAGGTTGACTCAGCCTTACAATAACTACCTGACACGATATGTAAACATAAAAAATTATGGGATAGAGGCAACCGAGCACGGTGCTGACAACACCACTGGCCTGAACACCGACTGTCATAAGTTCTCACCGAGAGCACTTGTCCCAACAGAGTGTCCAGGCTATCAGGGGGATCTTTGTCTTTGTACGCGTGTGTACGGGTGTATGCCCCCTTAAACCACTGTCGCCAGGTTGTAAGCATGACAAGGCCCTGGTTTCACATATTGATTTTCGCCAAATAGGACCTGGCTCCTGTCGTTGCTGCTGCCACTGCTTTTTCCTAACGTCTCTTTCTCCCGGGCCCTGGGGCGTGAGAGGCACTGCTGCATGCCGCTCACATTCGGTCAGCACGACCAGAAACGTCTCCTAATTTGACATCCACGCACACAAAGTCGAAAGACCACTGTTATCCCGGCCTTGCTGTGGAGCTCTCTCATCCTATGCTGGTGGTCCCGAGCGTTTGTGTGGCACGACGGCCGAGGTTTCACCCCGCGTGCTGGGAGCCTCTTCAAGAACGACTCAAGGACATTTCAGTGCAGTTCACTTTTCGGGTTTTGAAGCAGCTCCCCAGCTTGGATTGCCACCTCGAAGGCACATATCGTGTGTGTTAACGGAATATAACAGAGAAGACTGTACGTGTAACTGGCAAAAACCCGGACTTTCAGTATTGATTTGGTCGGTAAAAATTGATAAATTTCCCAATGCTTTAATATAGCACTTCAGCTTTACTTCTCACTTATCAATTACTCTTTTGAAATGTCAGAAAGTCAGCAATATTACAAAAGGACATCAGGAAAAAATCCAGGTCAAAGCAGTCACGTCAGCAGAAAACGTCATCAAAAAGAGGCGTCCGAAGAACGTGTAACACGCTTGGAACAAGATCGCCCGTAGGGCTGATACTCTGCTAGTGTGATGAATCGTGGGCACTGGTTGGCACAATGGACTTTCATCACCTAGGCGTTTCATATGATGATGGATGTCTTTATGACCAAGCCCTTTATCAATACACTGCTAGATGAACGCATTTCCATGCTGTGTTAATCATGGGGGAAGTTTTACCATACTTCACCGTGGTGGTCATTGTGGAGTGATGAATGTATGTGGGATGTGATAGATTGAGGGGTGGGTAGAGTGACGGCCTCCCTCCCATTGATAGACACACACTGGCCGTTTCACCTCATTATCTGCGCCGCTGTGGGACCCCTCCACCGCCCCTTGACAGCGGGACAAGTGAAATATTAATGCAGTAATGGTGCTGCAAGGGAATGTATTGCATGTGGCATTACTGTTGCAAATTACCAGCAAAGTGTTAGTGGCAGAGTTTGCCATATAACGAGTGGGCTGTCCTTTAAAAGTTGTGTGTGTAGCATACACTGTCAATATTTACGTGTATTTATTATAGATGTATTAATTATTCCCAATCTAAGTTTTGTACAGTGCTTTGTGAACTTTGGGTAAATGGTGCTTTACAAATGTTAAGTATTTTTACATTTGCATGCTGGTATTATAAGACGTAATAACGTGATAAATGTAGTGTTAATTCTTTGTGGGATTCATTTGTTACGTCTCAATTTCATTTGGCGATTGTTATAGAGATCTCTTGTTCTTCAACCTTCATAAGTTAATATGAACAAATGACCAAGGCGGCCACTACAGGTATAGCGCTTCAAGTCAGTGCCTGCTGTTTCCAGTGAAGCATTAGGAATGTTTGACCATACTCAGAGGTTAAAGTAAGCTGATACACTCCAGTCCAGCATAATGTCACTGCCTGCACGACGGCATGGAGAGGCCCTCATCCAGCAGTGGATGATGATAACCGTGCGACTTGTGTGGAAGGATCAGTTTGCAACGTGAACTGTCGAAAGACATTAGTGAAATGTACTAAGTGGCTGGTGAAAAAGTCAGTGTAGTTTTTAGAAAGACTCGAGCGAATGAGCTGCACGCCTCCATGTGATGTCACTCATTAATCAGCTCCAATATTGCAAAAATTAGAAAGTAAACAAACAGAGGTTTGCCAGTTAGTCGGGAGGTCAGAGCGCTTAGGCGGCACAGTTGATAACCTGGGTTTGAATCCGCGCACAGGAACTTGTGATTAAATCGGATTCTCAAGTATAGTGAGCTCAAGGTCTCAGCCTGATGCTATTATTATGATGACCGTAAAGCGAGACAATTTAACTCTTGGTGGTGGAGCGTTTCTAAAAGTGCCACTGATACGGTATCGACCAGAGGTCAACTGAAGAGACCTCAGAGGTAGCCCTCTGATATTCCTTCTCTAACGTGAAGGGCTGCACTGCTCCACAAGAGATGCAAGTGGATTCGTCGTTTTCTGACATAACGCTGTAGCACTCAATCGGGATAAAACTAGGAGTAAAAAAAGATATAACGATTCCTTAAAACATAAATTATTCTGAACTCGTAAAAATATGATTTAAAAAATCCTGCACACAAGCGAGGCTGTCAGCGTTCAACACTCATTGGCCACGTGAGTTGGCATGCGAGGTCGGCGAGGCAGTTATTTACCCAATGACCCCTTGACTTCCTTGCGATAAGGCTTTGCCGGACAAATGATAAGCTCGGCGAACCCTGGGAAAGTTTTAGAGGGATGCGTATTTTAATCAGCACGCCGAGAGATAATGATGTAACCCTTTTCATTTTGCGCTAGTGACATTTACGGCCCAGATGGTGTAAATTATTCACGATGCTGGAAACATCGTTGTAATTTTTTTACCTCCAAGTCTAGGAGAAGTATTTTACGGACAGGCCTTGATGCCAGGACGGTTCGGCGCGAGGTAATATAACCAGCCTTTTTGGCCAATATATCAACACCGTTGAAGCCAGGGGAAAAACAGTGTGCAGTTCTAAAAATATACTGCTAATGGATGAAAATCTATACACCAAAGTAAAGTCCATTGCCCGGTGGCATGATATATTCACCAGGCCCCGCATCGACTTTTGACGGAGCCCAGTAAAGAATCCAGAGTTGGCCCCTCGGGATCACCGGCAACATTGGCCTCCTTGTTGTTATGGCCTCCTATGTTATGGCCTCCGATTCAAGCCTGGCAGGGCACGGAAAGAACAGGTTCTAATTATCATGCACCATGGTAAAGGCACAGCCCTGCAATCACTCTGCCCATACCACGTGCAGGCGCAAGGTCGTTCGCTATTGGGAGCTTTAGAAAACCCCCTTAGGAAGGTATTTGGCCTACTCTTCCAAGCTGGACAGGCATCGTGAAAGAGATGGGAGTCTAATGATGTATATTTTCACGGCTCGATGCATGAGAATTGCTCTCATTAGCTGTTCTTTCGGGATAGCCGTGTCGAGTGTTCCGGCTTTCTCATTCGTAACGTTTCATCTCCCGTATCTTACCACATCCTGCGCGACCCGCCGATCAACAGTGGCTGGTATAACAGCGGCCGTTATTCCACACTCGCCCCAGTAGTTGGATGCTGCTGTCACCACACGCCCTCTTGGGAATGGCGCTGTCAAGAGCTTTACGTTAGGAACGGGTGTCCAAAACTGAGTGGGTCTTAGCCTAAGAAAGTTCATGCTGCGGCATTGTATACGAGTCTTAAAATTGCTTTCGCTTTTCACGGCTATATAAATGTCATTAAAACAAAAACACGGGTATGGCAAATTTTACTGGCAAGTATTTCAAAGTTGCTGGAAATTTTCTGATGCCAAGAATTCTTTCTAAGTTGCTCAGCATTCTTGGTTTCTTCATTGCGTGACTTTGTTTACTTGGTTTAAATTAATTCACAATTCGCGATTATTTCATCATGCACTCTCCATAAAAAAAAAATTGCATGCACAATGAGGGATTCTCCAGCACTGGTATTTCCTCTGTTGTATCAAGTAATTTGCACCCGGCCATTCCGATGACTGCAACTTTTGGAAGGAGTAACAGTTAGCCAGGAAAGCTATAAAGCACGGTGGAATGTTATGCATACCACCTGCCATGAGAACCATAGCCTCCTTGATGCCCAAGATCGCTGAAAACCACTCAAAACTCAAAGTGGTTCTCCTGCTCATACGAAAGTGGAGCAATACTTATTTTCCACAGCCATAAATTAGTGGTTCATTTTCCACAGCCCTAAGTATGTGGTTGAATCTCTACGTTGGTATGGTATTAGCCAGATTATCCATAGGACAATGGCTAGTGACCTTTCCAGAAAGTAGTACTAATTTTATCAACTGCAGAGGGATGAAGGTGTGAATTGTCCCACGACCGGGATTTGAGTTTGCCCAAGCATATGATTATGGGTTATACATTCTACCGCTGCGGCACCAAGCTAGTCAAACAAACATGGGCACAGGGTCCTGAATCAACAATTCATGTACCGTGTGCAGTTTTCAAATGCATGCTCTGACACAGACAGAGACTGGAGTGGAGTAGTCGACTCTTGTAAAAATGCGTCGTTCGCTTCACAGCAGAAGACGTGTGATTGCGATGCTGGGCGGCCGCGGGACTCGGACCATCGCCCTTGCAACGAGCGCACTGACCGTTAAGCTCTGGTTGTAGTGGATCTTGAAGTGCGCTTACATATATATTTCGGCGTACGCGAAGTTAAAAAGAAGTGCACAAAGCGTGTCCCCGTAATTTATTGACGCATCAAACAAGAAGGAAGGTTCGCCGCCACGCAAGAATGGGACACACAATACGTTAACTTTTCCGTTCTTTACAGCTAGCTGTCAACAATGTGCCTCCGCACGCAAAGGGATGTCAGGCAGGGGAAGGCGAATTTACCACCAGCCGCACTAAGTTATTAGCGGGCAGCCGTGCTGGGAATCAAACTCTTTGACTGTGCGCAGACTGGCTGTGGTGGATGTGTTGACCGCCAATACATACTCCCAATTATTTACATAGGAAAGCTTCACTGAGTCTACATTATTTATTCAGGAGGGCCCCGCATTAGGATGTTCGGCCAATTTCATTAATGAGCTGTTTGGCATGCGGGAGGGAAGCGGCATATCCAGAGAAAACCTGCTCACTGGAGAGGAAATATTTGCCATCTCCTGGTCACATCGCAGCCAAAGCCTGCAACACCTCCCAACACTGGTGGTCACGCACCCAACGACTAACCAGAAGACTGCTTAGCGTCTGAGACCTAACGAGCTCGATTAAAATCAGGGTGATTTTGTGGTATGTTTTGTCGTTTGGTAAAGGTCTCACGTTTATGGTAGTATCATTTTTTTTGTTCCTTTGGTTTTTTATGTATTTACTTTTCATTGTTGACATGCCGTTCTCTTCGCGGCCCTTGTGCAGCGCTTTGTGACCTTCGGGTGAAAGGCGCTATATAAAACGCTATTATTATTATTATCACAAGAGCCGAATCAAATGAGTGCGGCTAATGAAGGAACATTTATTTAAACTGTACGCGGGTTTATGCATCGCTGTGCCTGCACCAGCAGTTAATTTCTGATACCGCAGGGTATGGGGCTGTAAACGTACTTTTAGGTGTCTTCCTTTTCAAAAGCCTTTAATGCTTTGATGATTGCGAAGGTTGCGCTCACGCACAACCTTTGCACAACGCCGATCCTCGGTCGTAGCACCCACAACCTGGAACAGCCTGCCACATCTATTATGCCAAACACAGTCCCCCTCAACCTTCAAAATGGTTTTTAAAGACACCTCTTCACCGATTCAAAATAAACCGACTGAGCCAGGCTCCGCGCCTCCGAATCAACGGCCGCAATGCGCCCGGAGAATATCCGCGGGTTATAAATATATTATTATCTATCTATCGTTTTAGGTTAATGAAAGTGAAGAGTCAAATATGAGCACAGACAGCAGCTATAGCTTTAGTGCTGCAGATGTATCCACAGGCCAACCACATTATTGCAGATATACGTGCAAGTCGATTTAGTTCAAATTTACACTCAAGAAATATCCTTTTCCTGTCACGTTGAACCAGTGGAGCAGCAGCTGAGACCCGTCTCTCGCAAGGGAGACGTGGGATTATTGCACACATACAGGAATGCATTGTACACATTCAGGGCAAAAAAAAAAACATTAGAATAGTATAACAAATGTGAAATGTGAAGGGAAAAACGCAAACTAAAAATCGAAAACAATTGCGCAGTCTGAAATATGTGTTTTTATTTATTTAAACCTACGCATTTTATTTAATATGAAATATCATTATTTAGTTAAAATGGGTGGAGCTGATCTAGTTGTGTGCATCAATTTGTTTTTGAAAACACATTTTCCTTCTTGCTATATATAATTAGTGACTATGAAATGAAGATCAGTATTTATCTCATTAATAAAATTGTTACATTCCCATTACAACACAAGATACATTGGTGTTTACATTCAGGCAAGGTTGTTAGACACTGCTTCTTCGGAGAGCATAATCGGTTTTAATACGATAGAACGAATGCAATAATTAACCAATTAATCCTGCCAGAGCTCTAAGTGTTAAGGAATTAACACAAAAAAGTTAATTACAATATCGAATCTCCGTTCTCAGATAAATAGCAATAGCTAAGTGCTTTCCGCCACATGTTGACGGTGGCACTGCCACGCCGTACCTACCACCAAAGCATAATTAAATTGCCTTTTGTCACTGTTAAAACACAAACCCCAGATCATTTGTTATTTGACTGCGTAATATATTATTAAACAGAGCAGACTTGATGGTAAAAGTATAGCAATAATGTACGATGGCTATAAAAGTTGTTTAACACTATTAATCTGATAAAAAAACATTTGCTGGGTTTTTTTTCCAGCGGAGAGGCTGTCTGGAGGTAGGGAAGTTGAGATGAATAATGAATGCTGACCTAATGATCGCTTCTATTTCTGGCATTCACCGTCCGTCTGGGCACAAGCACTGATTGATTGTCCGGCGTATTCCTCACCCGTAGTGCCTCGTCTGCCTCTGATCTAAGTAGTTGGCTAGCCACTGTTGAGTTATTTTTTTGGCACCACATTTAAGCAAGGTGCCTGCAAGACCATAAAACAAGTTAATAAAACATCACAAGGCTGCCCAAATGGTCGCTCTCACCAGACCGAACAGGGCAAAGCACACATTGTACGTTTGAGTCCCAACGCTGTCCAGAGAACAAAAAGCAAAACACCGCAAACACAAATGCAGGAGTTAGAATTGAAAATAAACACATCGTGTTGTACGTAATAAAATATAAATATGATTTACAATGGAGCGAGTCTTCATTCTTCGTCCGGGAAATTGACTGTCATTTCGATGTAACCACTTAGTTACCTCCGTGCGATTGCCAATTTTTTGGAGAAATTTATGTCATCAGCCTTCCCCTGTGAGTGGCATGCTCTGTCGTCCTCCAATGATGGGCCTGCTTTGTTGGTGGAGGATATTTTAATCTGCACACAATAATCTCGATTCATCAGCGCTGCAATCTCCAGGTCCCCATAAATCAGGCTATTTCTATTGGTAATTTGACTGATTTAGGCTATTGTGTCTTTAGTACTGATGTAGGTTTTCGCGGATCGATTCATGACGGTTGCTCTTCAGAGCTGTTCTTTCGGGATAGCCGTGTCGAGCAATCTCCCTCGCGACATTTCGCGTCCCAAGTTGGGAAGATTGACGGTGATTACAATGTAACCTAATGATGCCCCAACGAGGGAGGCGAAACGTCGCGAGGGAGAGAGATAGATTGCTCGACATGGCTATCTAGAAAGAACAGCTCTGAAGAGGAAGCCTCATAGTGTAATTTTTCCTACCGAGTACAAGATATTTCTGCAATGTTATTATCATAGTTGGTCTATGACCAAATCAACGAGAATGTGCCCCGATCTCATCAGACCTCGGAGGCTAAGCAGGCTTGAAGCATGCACATTGCTTGAATGAGCATCAACCATGAAAACAGGCATTATAGGTTGTAGGCAGAGGTGAAAGTAAGCCGGTATGGTCCGGTACGGCATACAATTATTATAATTGGCCAAATCATTCAGCACAGTACTGGTGGGAAGGTGGGTTGCGATATGCCCGTACCGGTTAGAATTGTTTTTGATTCAACCCTAGCTGTAACACAACGTTGTTTTGTTAACGTTTTATAGTTGTATTTATTTTATGCAGTGTTGTTTACGAGTGCGTGTCGTCTGTTTTACACACTCATTGTGTAGTTTCGCATATCCGATTTTGGCTGACAATTTGCTTAGAAAGACTACGAAACACCTATGATTGTTCTTGACCAAACTGAGCACTTGTACGGATTCTCCGTGGGCACGGCTACGACACCCCGCTCATCAGCACAGACCCGATGTTCCGCACGTAGCGTGACTCAACGCACTCTGCGTGTCTACGACAATCGCCAGAAAATTAGTTATGTAAACACAACCCACGAAAGAGATCGGTGTACAAATTGCTTGTCAAGCAGCGTGCTCCTCGGCTGCTAAGTTGATGCTAGTCTATTGGAAAAATGTTGACGGCAATGCTTGAGCACCACCCGACCGTACAATGGGCATCTGCACTTGTAAATGGATTTATCAAAATAGCTCTTACTTGCATGCATGGCTTATGGCTTGTCCCACATGCTGCCAATGCTCCCCAAGGCAACGGTCGTTTAGGGGGATCTGGGTGGGTTACCGGGCACTCACTCGGCAGGCTGGTCATTAGGGGCTAGAACGGAGAGAGCTGTGGCCGAGGATCACATTTACAGGTGTACGTTTATGGTCCGCAAAAAAAAAATGTAAATATGTACCATTTTATGGAGTGGCGTGGTAGCACGGTGGTTAGTGCGCTGTGCTTATAGCCTAAAACTCATTTCCTGGCCACGGCCGATAGGAACGGTGAGTGACATCTCAATTAATTCCTAACCCCAAATTCACTCACCAACACCGATCGGCATGGTGAAGTATGGTGTAACAACGCTCATGACTGACAGAGTATGGCGAGGTCGACGTCCAGGGCAAAGGGCTGCACCTCACACAGAATAACCACGGCTACAATATTCAGTTGTTATTCTGGACATTTCCAGACCCTTTGCAGATGAAATGCAAATGACAGGTGACACCCCAGTACACCTGGAAGTCCCATAGATACGACCGCACAACATACTGACGATAACATATGATAACATCTGTAAAATCAGGAAAAAACAAAACAGTGAGAGCTGTATATGAGCACACCTTATTTAAGCACAACTCTGATATAGGCAAGGTATCCTTACATTGCCCTGGTGGAGGAAGACAAAGAGCAACTTCTGATATAAGCAGCCTTTGATTATAAGCACACGTTGGATATAAGCACACATGGCCTCGTTGCCAATGGGGGTTGCTTACAGTTTGTGATTCCAAACTGTGGCTGTATGAGCGTACATTAGGACTTCCCGGTGCATTCAGTTGTATCATATATCTGGATAAAGAGACAAAGATCCCCTTCTTCTTATTTGCGATTCTTCGAAGCGCGATGGTTAAATGACAGTTTCCCATTCCTTTACACAGTTCTTTGCATTTTATTGAACTCTGCAAGGTCTTTTGAGCTGCACAGGTTGGGTAGTAGAGCGCAGACAAGGCAGTGGTCCCTGTATACATTTAACAGATCGTTGAGGAAAGTACGGTTCGTGAGCACCTTTAAAATCCGGCACAGCACGTCTCCCCAATGCTGATATTTATACACCGCATCAGGGACTCAAGGCTGAGTCGAACTATAGGAGGCCAAGGAACAGTTCAGATATTCGTCACTTATTGGTTGGAAGCAGGATTCGAACTCGGGTTGCCTGTTCAGTCGGGCAGTGCGCTAATCACTACACCACTGCTCCAACAACAACAATCGCCGTTCGCCACTAAGTGGCGATGACGTTACCACGGCGCCTGTGCCAGGCAAGGTGCACCTTGAGGCCACGCACAGTGTCGCAGGATCCCTGACAGGAGCTCACGGGGACAGACCCATTTGTCACGGGCTGACTGACTGAGATGACTGGCCGAGGCACCACCTTTGCTCCCTATCGTGCCAAATCGCTGAGTTTTATCCGCCCGGCGCTCGGCTCGCTGTTGTGAGCGTCGCTCCTCCGCCCACTGCTCCCCACACACCCCCTACACACGCATGCAATAAAGCACGACCTTGGAATGCTTGCCAGGGCTGTGTGTTAGCGAGTCTGTATATAGCGCGTGAGGACGAGGCAGCTGGCTGGCAGGTGGACTGCTCTCCGGAGCTCCGCAGTGAAGGAATTTCCACTGCCAGAGTAGGAATATCATCCCGTCCGTATTAAAAGCTAAACGTACACAACCGAATCGCACTGAATGCGGTGGGCTTATTCAGGTCGTGGACACTGGAATTAATTTGAGCCTGCTTGGTGTTTTGACCGGAGACTGCCTGGGAATTTCAAGTGTTGTAGACCTGAGCTGTGATGTGTTCATGAGATGGCACAACAGCAGCAAAAGCTACGCTGAATGCACAGCATCTGTGAGCAGCTCTGAGTGTTATTACTTTGAGTGTAACCGCCTCATATGGGTGGTGGGATTTCTGCGGATTTTGCAGTTTCCTCCCACGTGAAGCCAAACAGTTATTAATGGAACTGTGTAAACATCCACAATTCCCCAAAAAGAGTCACAGGCCTCAGAGTCTTTTCTGGGTAAATAAAGGGAATTACTAGTAGTAATAATCGACTGCATACATCACCTTTGCACAAAACCTCAGTAATGAATACATTGTTGTATTATTTTCAAATTAATTGTATTTAGTGCAATTTCTTATATACGCGGTAATTTATATTGTTGTGCATAGGTAGGGAGGCTACACCCTTCCTCTGTAATTACCTTCTGCCTACAGATAGCTATTATAAGCATAATTGCGGAGAATATAACTAACAAAGTAAATAAGCAAATAAGAAGGCAACGTCTCCTTCATATATCCGTCTCATATCAGCAGCATTGTTTCAAGGCAAGCTAACTCTAAAACGTTTTTAACATACAATGTCTCATCAGCAGCTAGGCTTGCTGTCTGAAGAGCTCAGTCATGCCAGGGATCTTACGGAACAGCACGTGCCCTGGGGAAAAGCTAGCTGATGCTGCGCCATCCCCTTCCAACAATTTATAGTTAGTTTACATTTTAACAAAACACTTGCGCTGTGTAAGTTTCCAAGTTTGTTAGTCACTATGCACTAGGTTTCACCCCAAAGTTGACCGAGCCAGGAACACACGCATACCCAATCTGCCAGCAAATTAATCTGTGGACATTGGAGGAATTCAGGATAGGTCGAATGGAAGGCAAAATCAACTTTAGGTAATGCAGCGAATTATATAACGTGCTGAATAATAGCAGAGCATTCATGGATACAGGGGCGGCACGGTGGCGTGGTGAGTAGCGCTGCCGCCTCACAGGGAGAAGGACCCGGGTTCGAATCCCAGCTCGGGTGCCTTTCTGTATGGAGTCTGCATGTTCTCACCGTGTCTGCGTGGATTTTCGCCGGCACTCCTGTTTCCTCCCACAGTCCAAAGACATGCTGCTGCATAGTTAATTGGCCTGTGGACTAATTGCCCCCGGTACCCTATGATGGACTGGCGTCGCATCCTGGGTATAGCCGTGCCTTGCACCCTGTGTCTGCCGGGATAGGCTCTGGCGCACCCTGTACAGGATTAAGTTGTTTCTGACAATGGATGGATGGATGTATGCTGGGTGGTTGAACGCATTTTGCCTTTTCTGTGCTACTGCACATGCTATGATCGGCACACTTTCATCACACAGCAGGTGCGACATAAGGGGGTCACTTAACAAACGCTCATTGTGAACGTGCCAAGGTGTTGTGTCTCTGGAGCTGTGAATAGCGATGCGATCTATCCACTGCTGGACGAGGCCTCTCATGAATAGTCGAACTTATACCGATGTAGGTTTTTACTGCTCGATATATGAGAATTGCTCGCCATAGCTGGTCTTTCAGGATTGCCGTGTCAAGCGTCTCTTCTCCTTCCTTTACAATGTTCTGCCTCCCACGTTGGAGGCATCATCAGGCGTGGAGAGCAATTGTCAGTAATCGAACATGCCTCACGTCACAATCCATCTGGCTCCTGTACCTCATTCCTCCACCTTCTCTGTGCTCCTCAAAGATAAATAGGCGTTAAACAATTGCCACGTACAACAGGTTTACTAAACGAACTCACTGAAAGATTCAAGAGATGTAAGTGGAGATGTGAAAGCGTGACACATTTGGTGATGTATACGCTGGGAAAGTAGAGGTGCTTTTGATAAACTGAAAATCGAAATACCAATGTGCCCAAAGTATTCACGTATATTTCCTTACAGCGTTAATAAACCATTCGAAACCCCTTCACTTTTGTAAGACTGATTCACAAAAGTTCCCAATGTAAATTGACCTTCTCCGCAGCATTGAACTCTTTATCTTCTGTGTGGAATGTAAAGACGGGGGGAAAAAACACTGGTCCATTTATTTTGCACACAAAAAAGAGTCTCTTTTAGACATTTTGTTTCAGTGTAGATGCATGGAAATGCAGTGGCATAGCATTCCCGTGTGAAGAATCTGCTGAAAAAAATGAAACATCTCAGAAAGGAAAAAATAAGGAAAAGTGGTGACATCAAAACATTCACCGTCAAAATTTTACAAGAATCCAAAAACGCTTCGCTAATCTTCAGAATGATGGCTTCATTTCTGGAGGCAATAACCAGGAGGGAAAAAATAGCCGGCCGTTTTACAAGTGTTTAGAAAACGGACAGAGAGAGGGCAGCACAAACTGATGACGCGGCCGAGTTCCCACGAGCATCAAAAGATCACTTGACCAGAGCGCTGGTGTGTGCTTAACATAAACGGAGGAGAATTGTGTTATTGAAAAAGCCTCTCATGTTGCAGTGGCTAATGAGCTCAGCCTAGGATCTGGTTGGAGGGTGAGGGCATGCGGTGCTTCGAGCAGACGTTTGTATACATTAAATGAGGTTGGGGGAGGGGTAGGCACTGAAGCAGCCGAAATATACACGAGAGGGATTTGTTTATTCACCTATACTCAATGGGATATAAAAAAAACATAATTTACATAGCTGGAAAGCTATGTTATGCACATCTAAATGAATGTAGAGCAACGGTATACATGGTCGTATAGTTAAGTCTTTAATTACGTGGGAAATTCTAGCATAATTCACGTTATGCAATGTCTGTCTTTGCCAGTGGAGAAATGGCTGAATGCTGAAATGCAGATTTTGGCTGTTAGATATAAACACAATAAATCATCATCAACCACGATCTATCTACTGCTGGATGAAAGCTTCCTCAATACCAAGGATCCAATGAATGAGCATATCAAGCACTTCATTAAGCAATATATTTGTATATATGTATGTGGCTTGGGTACAATATAAAATCAAGCAGAGAAAATGTTTTTGTGTATTTGGCCTCAAGCCGGTAATGACAGAGAGACCCCTGGATATGCCCTGGATATGCCAGTGTCGAGAATTACTGTGCTCGTGGATCTTCATCAGCGAAGAATGTATAATCCTGTTAATCCAATTGTGTACATCACTTGAGCTACTGCATGAGCCAACGGGTCCCTTGCGACGACTGCTCTCGCAGATGGGTTGAACCTGCCCTCCCTTTAAAGCAAAAGGCATCCAACATCCACCAGTCGTGCCGCAAACTTCCGCTGTTAATAAGGCCGAACAGAAGGAAGCATGAACATGTGTAGAGATATTGTACGACATCAATCAGCGCCCGTGCGACTAAAGAAAACCAACGAGTGGCTGAGACATTGCAGGCCTCTGCCACTCGGGCAAGCGTGCGAGGACGGATGTTGCAGGGCTCATCATTTAGTGCCGAGCCGTCTTCGATTTATCGTGCGGCGACTGATCGCTGCGCGCTCATCATTTCATGCAAAATTAATTCATTTCTCAGCGCACAGAGAATGATGAAGCGTGGCTAAAATTACTTATCACCAGCTGTAACCCATAAAAACAAGCCGATACAATTGCTCTGCACATGAAAGTTTTAATCCCAGGAAAAAAAATTAAATTTGGCGATGGAATAGTGAAAAGGCCCCCTTGGCGTCCGTGTGTCCTGTACCTCACCCCGTGCGATTCACGCTGACGGCACGTGTCCGTGCTCGTGGCAGATCGCTGCCGCTACATGAGCCCGCGGACGCCGTCTGCTCAACTGCCTTCATTTGGTCGCCAGGACCATAGTTTTTTGGCAGCAGCGGCATGTGTAAAAACAGCAACAGCAACTGAAACCGCCAAACAAAGCAATGGAAATTCAGAGAGAAAAAAAAGGACTAAGACCACTCTATGAACCATAAACAAAAAAAGTGGGGTACTCCCGCCAGGCCTAGTGGTCTGCCGTGGGTCCATGCACGCCAAAACCAATATTTCAACCCGGCTTCCCTGCAATCACGCGAGAGCCATCCTGAAATCGGCAATTCAGCTGTCAGTGTCACAACCGGAGCTTTGGAAATGTGAGGAAACACTTTCATAATCTTTAGTTTTGCGAGTCTCGTGCGAAAATTATAGCGGTTCAACTTCAGAATTTTTAAAAAATAAACTGACGCTTGATTTTCACTGAATCACCAGAAACAACTTTTCTGGTTTTTGCCAATGGCATGATGTATTTCAATTACGTGATTTACTATTTTGAGGCTGGGTTAAAAATATCTACAGTGCCTTTGGTAGAGGAAGAAATTCAACGGCGCATGTGGGTTTTTTTTTACATGCTTAAGTAATTTGACTTGGCAAGTTTGAATTTTTTTTTTTAGATATATTAAGCCAAAAATATATAAACTAGTACATTTTAATTGGACTTGTCAAATTGAGGCTTATGCTTAAACTTAACATGTCATGAGCAGTAGGAATGTTTAAACACAAATACCCTACCAGGTTTCTACTTGGCGCTGATGTACCCACAAGTCAGCCGCGTCTGAAATTAAATTTCCAGTCTCTAAGTGGCTTTTGCATTCACTTCCGCCACACGAAAGCACTTGTAATTCCGATGCATAAATAAACAATTGCTCTCAAGAGCTGCTGTTTTGCAATAGCCGCGTCGAGCGTTCCTCCTCTCTCTCGCGACATTTCACCCCCCACGTTGGAGGCATCATCTCATATGTAGAGCAGTGAAAACCTACATCGATGCATACATAGCTTGAAACAAAAAACCCACAAAGAACACCCGCAAAGATGTAAATATTGCATTACGCCTACGGTGGTGTCATATCGTGTCGGTGCCATACCAGCATTGTGTGGTGTCAAGTGGGGGTTAGTCTGTATCTTCTCTCAAGACCAAATTGTGGTGAAACAAGCCTCAGCCTCAGTGGCAAGTGCAGAAAATTCCATTGGTGGGGTGAAGCTGTGGGGTCACACCTAATTTCAAGGTGAGGGCACAGGCTCGAGCTCCCGAACAATAATCTCCACAGCTGAGAGTTCTGCAGGAAGGACATCCAGTGAGGGAGAGTTGATTCCACCCCGCGCCCCCTTTCCATTCACCACCCACCTGCCGCACAGCAATTGGAACGCTCCCTGCTCTGCGCTTGCCTGCTCACGCCACCTCGCAGATTTATTTACATCAATCACCCGTCATCGTGGCTTGCGAGGTCACATAGAGGGGCAGAGACGGTGACATGTGCGCTGCTTGTGATGCGCGAAGCGTCCGCTGTGCGACCCGCGCATCCTTACGCATTGTAATAGGCGCCTACGGAAGAGCCAATTGTATAGCAAGCTCGCACCAGCATCACCATCACCATCATCATCATTCGCAGCCATATTAGCAACAGTATCGTTATTGGCGCCGGCTAACCGCGTGGTTGCCTTACCCCCGACCTATCTGCGGTTACCTCGTGCCTCTAAATCATTTTCTCGTTGAACGAATACCTTCTACATTGGACGAATACTGTGCCAGGCGTTATGAATTCTACTATGCTCATTACAGTAAAACCTCGATTTAACGGGCCTCTATTCAACAGACTTCGGAAGCAATGGACGGTGTCCGCTATTTCTGCATTGGAAGTAATGGAAAAAATATTACTATGTTAGTACTTTTTTATTGCTGCTATTGGATACATGTATTACTCTATTTAATGGTGTTCATAATATACACGTGGTTATAATATACGGCCATTACTCTGTACATAAGATTGTCATGTAAACATCCGGATTTAACACACTTGCAGACACCCTTTCCCCCTGTTAGTCTGTTAGATTGAGGTGTGACTAAATTGTGGTTGTGATCGTAATCATTCACACAACCATCAGTCGTCCCCGACATTACTCCTCCATCCTCCACCCTCTGTTCCGTTCACCTTCTTCTTCTTTGCGATTCTTCGAAGCACGATGGCTAGCTTCTGGACATCGTCGTCTTTCAGCTTGGCTTCGAAGTGATTCTGCGCATAGCAGGAGGTGGAGGGTGGGAGGGTAAATGGACTCAACCGCGATGGCTCACCCACCTACCCAGCAGCCCCCCCTCACCCAACCCGTTCACCCACTACATGTTTGGCCAAACAGGCAGGCACAATAGGGGGATGGCAGGACAGACAGCAAGGGTGTCCTTCCCATCCACCTGTCACGGGGAGATGTGACGCACAGAGACAGTTATTCAATAAGCTTATCCGGCGCAGCGCACTCCCCCTGCTTGGTGCCAATCTGGGCAGAGCCTCCGCGCTCCGATGCATAGCTGACAGTGTCGCAGGTGATGCATAGCGTACGTTGCTTAACGTTACGCACGCGGTCGTGTGACAGCGGGGTGTGTATGCATCGCAATGTGAGTGGTGTCATATATTCCCGTGCATTTGTAATGGCTTGCCGTGTTATGGCGCTATAGAAATTGCCGTTGTTATTATTACTAGTGTTGCAACGGGTGCAATAACATGCACTGGTTTATATATATAGGGTCATAACAAAAGACGCTCGAGTTTCAACTGCTTATATTCAAGTATTTCATTCATTATTTGTCCCCGCTTAATCCTGTACAGGGTCACGGTGTGAGCCGGAGCCTATCCCAGCAGATACCAGGCGGAAAGCAAAGCTATTCCCAGGATGGGACGCCAGTTCATCGCAGGGCACCAGCGACAATTTAGCCAGGCCGCATGTCTTTAGACTGTGGGAGGAAACCAGAGTACTCGGCATAAACACATGCGGACACGGAGAGAACATGCAAACTCCACTCCACATAGAAAGGCAGCACCCGATCTGGGATTCGACCCCAGGTCTTGAAGAATTTCATTTGCAGTAATACTTGGGAGTTTGTTACCGGTGAGCACAAGAATAATCCACATGCGGTTGCACGTTTGAAAAAGGCAGAAATCACAGCTGCTGCGGAGAGCATCACTGAAGAAACACTATCTGCAGTTATGGAAAATGTCAGTAGACGTCAGCAAATGGTATTTAATGCAAATTAATTCGGCTGATGATACCTCCAACATGGGAGGCGAAACGTCGCGAAGGAGATAGGAGGAGGAACGGTCGACACGGCTATCCTAAAATAGCAGCTCTTGAGAGCAATTCTGAGGTTTGCATATTGCGCCAGTTACTCATTTACGGCTGAAGTGACCAAGGGAAGGCACAGGACTGGTTCAGATATCGCCGGTAATGTTGGGTCCGAGTGGACATTGAGCTCAGACGAGGTCCATAGCTTGGCGCTCTGACAGACTACTGCTATGTGTGTGCCCAAACCCACGCACGACCACGAACATTCATTCATTCATTCATTTTCAGAAACCGCTTAATCCTATACAGGGTCGCGGTGAGCCGGAGCCTATCCCGGCAGA
>JAZEWU010000001.1:7202573-7214251 GCA_036362915.1 Geotria australis
AGACGCGCAGACCCGTAAACGCACGCAGACGCGTAAACGCACGCAGCCACGGATTGTCCAGACGCGAAACACTCCCTTACAGACCCGCACGTGATTTTCTAGCACGACCCTCGTTATTGCCCAATTATTAATAGCGGTCTCCTTAACACTGGGGAGCCTGTGGCGTTGGCCAGATGCAGGCGACAGGAAGCTTGTGAAGAAGAGGAAACCCCGATAACTGCTCAGACAGGCGCTGGGTTTACGGCGAAGCCTAACGACGCGGCCCACCGCAGCAGGAAGGTGGTCGGCAGCCACGCGTTGGTCACGCTGCCCAGCGGCCGGTAATCAGACCCCGGGGAGGTTGTGGCACAGGACAGGGGAGGGGAGGATACGGGGTCACACGCTGCCCAAACAGGAGCTCATCATCGCTTCGTAATGGGCCCCATGAGACCAGCAGCAACAGTATCATCCATTCATTCATTGTCGCAAACCGCTTAATCCTGTACAGGGTCGCGGTGAGCCGGTACCTATGCCGGCAGACACAAATAGATAGATTATAGATAGGTGTTTATTATTACAGCGGAAAATTACCCAGTGAGCTTGCAAGCTATTTTATGGCGTGAAACAGGACTATATCCAGGATAATTATTATTATTATATCCAGGATGGGACGCCAGTCCATCATAGGGCACCGGGGGAAATTTAGTCCGCAGGCCAATTAACCTATGCAGCAGCATGTCTTTGGACTGTGGAAGGAAACCAGAGTGCCTGAAGAAACCCACGCGGACACGGGGAGAACATGCAAACTCCACACAGAAAGGCACCCGAGCCAGGATTCGACTCCGGGTCCTTCTTCTTGCTGTGAGACGGCAGCGTTTCTCACTGCGCCACCGTGCCGCCCCAGCAATACATAATCACTGAACATAATTCACATTCTATTGCAACAGATACGCAGGTGCTCCTGTGAGTCGGCTACATTACGAACAAAGAAAACACTTTTAACCTCTCTAGCAATAATACAGGTGTCAAGATGTTCGAACGCCAAATAGACACCTTTCACAAGGAATCAAGTTCGCAATAACCACACATATATGTTTGCATGTTTTGCAAACAAAACCTGAATCAAGCCAAAGTTTTGTAAATTGGATAGCATCGCAGTTTGAAATGATTTCGAATATTTGCTGTTGGTATATGTATTAATAAAAACTCTTCGTGTAAGGTAATTCACTTTTAAATAACTGATGTTCATTGATTCACTCATCCTGTTTTAACATGTCAAAATTAATAACGGAGTTGCGAGCCAAGGAATGTAACGCGTCCAATGGGACACGGACGGAGGAGACGCAGCGATGACATCAGCTGGCGTGCAGGTGCAGAAGCGTGGGAGGTGGCGATGGCTTAGACAGACCTTCATCCAGCAGTGGAGTGACCACGGCTGCCGCTCATGATACCGAGGCACTTTGTGCACATGTTACAATTTAGAGGTTAACTAGAAACGTGATAACCTAGTGTCACCTATTATTAAGCACATAGGTCATAGGGTTTTGTTGAGAGTATTCATAATATATGAAGCGAGCGAACTATTAAATTCATTATGCAGCCATCTGTGGAAAAGTTATCAAATAAAAACTGACTCGAAGATTTATTGTCAGCAGTTTTAAAGACGCCAGGGTGTGGTTTATCAGTTTTTCACTCCGGAATGACCTTCGCTTGATGAGCACTGCTGAGAGAAAGCGCTTCCGCAGAGATCTTGCAATTGGAACTGTGTGCGCCGTCCGTGGACTGTTGAGATGACTCTCGCGAGCATTGTTAACACCAGTGCCAGTTGTGCGGGCATCTGCTGTCAGTCAAATATACTCGTTCCCTACAAATCAATAAACAAGAAGTTATTTTTAAGGTGAGGTTTAGGTCCTTTATACCGGCAACATAAGTGACTTTAATAGTGCAACAAAACACTTTTCCTCTACAATAGCGCCCTGGGGTTTATAAATATAACTTTGCAAGAATGTATCACGAAAACCTTTCTTTTCTGCGTCTTTTTGTGCAGTTGACCGATGTACTTATGGAGGTTTCCACGGCTCGATGTAGGAGACTTGCTGTGCTTAGCTGTTCTTTTGGGATAGCCCCGTCAAGTGTTCCTTCTCTTTCTTTCACGACGTTTCACCTCCCACGTTGGAGGCATCATCACTCAGAACGCCTGATGACTCCTCCAACGTGGGAGACGAAACGTCGCGGAGAGAGAAGGAACACTCGACACGGTTATCACGAACGAACAGCTATGCAGAGCAATTCTCATTGACAATATCGACCCGACTGACTGCTACATTTAACGTGACGGCGTCTACTGAGTGTTGATCTCGTTGAGTTTCGTATTTTTCAACATCAGCAGCCGCTGTTGTGTGCACGCCCGAGCTCAGCTTGATCGCCTGAGGGTCACGATCCGAGAGCGGGGACTGCAACGAGAACGACAACATCGGTTTAATGATTATGTTTACAGCCGGCGCGCACATGCAGCTTGATTTTCGCATACGTTCGCAACACGACTAATCTAAAAATCCAATCTCGTGGTTAGTGAAAATTGCTCTTAACTGCTCTTTCGGGATAGTCGTGTCGAGGTGCTGATGATGCCTCCAACGCGCGAGACAAAATGTCGCAAAGGAGAGAGAGGAGAAACGCTTGACACAGCTATGCAGAAAGAGCTGCTCTTGAGAGCAATTCTCATACAAACAGCCGTGAAAACCCACATCGTTTTTTGTTAGATGTAATTGGTCCTTGTGACTACTTGCAGCCAATAGAGTTACTATAATGCACCACAACGTAAAAATAGTGAGTGTGGCATATCATCTTGATCATAATCATTATCATCATCGTCGCAATTGGTTGCCAAGGTCGGAGCAGATATCTTCCACAGCTCATTAATGAATGCAGGCATTGCGAACTGACGAATTCACAATGCATGGGCGGCAGTAAGTATGGCATTATAGTGTTGCTAAGTCACAGCAATAGATACATAGACGTGTATTATGCCAGCAGAAAATTCACAGTGACCTTGCAAGTTCTGAATGCGGCATTCCTGTGATACAATACACGTTCGAACTAACCAATGCAACAAAATATAAAACCACAAGGTAATACAACAAACTCACACCACCAAACCGTGCAAGGACGGAACCCCAACCAAAATCATAAAGTAAACAGTACCACGCAAAATTGCACAGGACAAAAAAAGACCACGAAAGAACGGCTATCACGAAAGAACAGCTCTTAAGAGCAACCATCATATAACAATGTATAGAATCGTGAGCGAAAATACCGTCATTTTGCTCACACTACCTGTACTGACATGTCGAGTTGAAAATCGAATGATTTTGTACTGCAAACATTATATGGGATAATTTCACTTAGGCTAATATAACAAACATAACTGTGAAAGCGAGACAAAGAAGACAGAAAAAAAAGACAAAAGTAACAGATTATTTAAAATTGGAATTGTAACCCTGAATTGCGAAAATCTATTGTACTGTTCGAAGGAGCAAATCATCGTGTGCCTGAAGCAGGGTACAACAAAATCAACCATGCACTGAAATCATTTGCAATACATTTTTCCTCATCACTGCTTAATGTCAGCTACATAGAATGTCAAACGCTTTTTAGAAGCATGACTAAGTGTGTGATATTAAATAGTGGCTTCTGGCTGTGGTGCAAGCGGTATCCTTCTTGACCTCTGTCAGGAGCCGTTGTACTAACCCAATACAATGCTACGAGCTGCCAAAGCAACCACATTATCCTAGCAGGTATTAGCAAAACGATGACTGTGGCAGCCAGCACCACCCGTTCTCTTTAAACTAAACACAAGCATTATGCTACCCTGAAACCCCCACTGCAGACGAAACACAAAATAATCATTAGCATCATCATCACTGAGAGTTTTTCTCCGCAGATGTTCTTTCGGAATAACCGTGTCGACTGTTCCCGCTCTCTCCTTCGCGACGTTTCGCCTCCCACGTTGCAGAATAATTATCATGCATTGGACAGCAATTATCATACATCGAGCCGCGAAGACCTACATCAGTAGCATAACCATTGTGGAGGACGTAAATAACTAGATTGATAAACAGATAATACATTTCCTTCACGGGCAGCAGGGTGGTGGAGCAGGTAGCGCTACCGCCTCACAGCAAGAAGACACTGAGTTCCAGCCATGGCTCGGGTGCCTTTCTGTGTGGAATCTGCATGTGCTCCCCTTGTCCACGTAGGTTTTTTCTGGGTACTCCGGTTTCCTCCCACAGTTCCAAGATATGATGCGTAGGTTAATTGAGCTGCTGAACAAATTGCCCTCAGTGCCCTGCAATGCACTGGCATCCCATCCTGCGTAATAGCCTAGTCTTGTGCCCTGTGTCTGCCGGGATAGGCTCTGACCCCCTGTGACTCTACACATGATTAAGTGGGCACTGATAATGATGATGATGACATCTCCTCCATTTCTGTCTCTAAACATAAAATATTCATAAAAGTGTTTCTTACAAAACCCATTGGTCCTAACGGCTTTCAGGAAGTGCAAAACTCTGGACTGGTTTTGACATACAGTGTCTCATCAGCAGAGTAAGGCTTGCTGGACTGAATGTTGGCAAAGTGAAATATGTTAAATGGGTTCAACCGACGCCAAATTATATAGTACATAGCACAATATAATTACTAGCTCCGTACAGAGAAAATTGTCCGTTTTGAGACGGACAATTTGTTTACGGCTGATTGGGGTCACCATGGCGCATGTGTTTGTTTGCAGTTCTCTACAAAGGAGGCACGCGGCCAGATCCCATCTGTGCAGCCACCACCGCAACAGTCGGTTGAACCATTTGACACTCCGTAATTGTGAATTCCTCCTCGCTGGATATTTGCTTTAGGAATATATTGCCTTCCCACAAATAAACAGGGGTGTGTCAAAGAGTTGTCCAATCGGGGAGCCAGTCGGGCAGGGAGACATTCATTTTAGTGGGGTCCAGCCTCAACGGAAAGAATGATAAACACCGTACCCTAAATCTCCTACGAAGGAGAGAGATGGGCGACTAGTCAAGGCTGTGTCCCCATTGGGCGGTGCTGCCCAAATTGCCTCAACGCCCAGCACGGTTGCTGTTGTGTGTGCCCCAATAAAGAAATGTTTGCACTAGTTTAATTGCGTGGTTCCACCACAGCGTCCTGTGGCTGTGGAGGTTACCAGGGTCCTAAAGCTATACGTTTGGTCTCCCCAATGAACGGACACAAAGACAAACATCCCCCGTATAGCTTTGATTTGTTGTACATCTATCACTTTTCTCTTTAGTTGGTGGTTTGTTTCCGTGTAACTTTGGTGTTTGTTTTTGTTGTCTGCAAGGCTCTTGTTGTTGCTTGTTTTTTGTCTGTTTTGCGCGGGCGACTCCTGGCCTAGTTTGTGTAAGGCCTGCCTTGCCTAGACTCGCCTCGTGGTGTGGCCCGGGTGTCGCGTGTGGAAGTTGTGTTTTTGTTGTTGTTATAAATGGCTGCGTTGTTTCTTTACTGTTGCGTGTGTCTTGTCTTGTGTTCTTGTGCGTCAATTTTAATTGTTGAATTTGGATTGGCGTTATTTCCCACTCGTGTCTGTCTTCCTGTCTGTGTGTCCCTGTGTCTCCCCCGTCGCTCGCCCTCCCTCCCTGTTTCCCTCCGTGTTTGTTTTTAAAGAAGTGACGACGATCTTAGGGGACGCTAGCAGATTTTTGCCGCTCTTAAGATTGCCAGTTTTACGACCTTTCAGTGTATTCGAAGCAGCCTTAATCATTACATTTTTTGTTGCTTTGGTTTTTATTAGTCCATCCATCCATTTTCATAAACCGCTTAATCCTGTACAGGGTCGCGGTGAGCCGGAGCCTATCCCGGCAGACACAGGGCGCAAGGCAGGGGCACACCCATGATGGGTCGCCAGTCCATCGCAGGGCACCTGGGGAAATTAATCAGTACGCTAATTAACCTCGCAGCATGTCTTTGGACGGTGGGAGGAAACCGGAGTGCTCGGCGAAAACCCACGCGGAGACGGGGAGAACATGCAAACTCCACACAGAAAGGCACCTGAGCCGGGATTCGAACCCGGGTGCTTCTTGCTGCGAGGCGGCAGCACTACTCACCGCGCCACCGTGCCGCCCCCAACCTTAAGTGCAAACCTAAATTTAAAATGAAGTGTATGTGCAGTCACTGCACTGGAGAATGCTGGATAATTTGCTGGTGGCTGAAACCTGGATTTGAATCCAGAATTTCTGTGGTGCTGGCTCAGCACTTTGACCTCTAAGTGACCCTGCCACCTTCCAACTTTAAATTGTATTCCTTTCAAACATTTACGAAATAGCCTTCATGGAAGGTCACTTAGATTGGTTTTATTTGGACTAATGCAGCGTTTTCTCGGAGCGCATTTTCACTCAGAGTGGTGATTTTTCCGTCTTTTTACGTTTTCCCTTATGTAAATTCACGGTGATTTGTTCCACTTAACCTCACGTCCATCATTCTCGGGCAGCCCTCGCTCCATGACGACAGCAGTCCAGTGCTGCTAGCGCCTATTGCCGCAATTTATGTTCCATTAAACGATCGTTTGACATACCTCATATAGCACGGCATTTGTAGGTTGCGTGAGGATTCAGCAAAGGGTGTCACGATTACATAGCGAAGGACACATCACTGATGGATTATTAACCGTACAGCATTTCAAACAAGGTGAGGAAACCAAAACCAAGCAATTGCACTTATTGAAATTAATAAAGGAACATTATAATTCGGGCGGCTCGGTGAGTAGCGCTGCCGCCTCACAGCAAGAAGGCCTGGGTTTCAATCCCGGCTCTGGTGCCTTTCTGTATGGAGTCTGCATGTTCTCCCCGTGTCCGAGGAAGTTTTTACAGGGCACTCCGGTTTTCTCCCACAGTCCAAAGACACGCTGCTGCATAGGTTAATTGGCCTGCGGACTAAATTGCCCCCGGTGCTCTGTGATGTCCTGGCGTCCGGTCCTGCGTATAGCCCTGCCTTGTGCATCCAATCTCTAACTATTCCCCATGAAGGGAACTTGGTTGTTGATCACCAAATTAATTGGAAACTCCGAATGCAAATTTTGGAAACATACTACAAACGTACTGAGTATTCGAATGGAAAATATGACCAAAACAATTTTCTTCGTGCTTATTCCTGCCAACCCTACATTCACAGAGATATGCCTCTGGGAAGCAATGTATTTGTTGAGGAATTCTCTCGCCAACTTAAAGATCCCTCAGGAATTTCTCGTCGGAGACGGCTGCTCACTTTGGCGCCAAAAAAATGGCGAGCAGATGTGAGATGGCTGATGCCTCGTAATATTGTACTGTGGACTTTGTAGACTGTACAAGTACTCTACTCACGCAGTGCACTGTTAATCACTGTACTGTGGTTGTGCTTGTTTGAATGTTGAACATACGTCCAAAGACATGCTGCTGCATAGGTTAATTGGCCTGTTGACTAAATTGCCCCCAGTGCCCTGTGATGGACTGGCGTCCCAGCCTGGGTGTAGTCCTGCTTTACGACCTATGTCTGCCGGGATAGGCTTCGGTTCACCGCGACCCTGTACAGGATTAAGCGGGTTCTGACAATGGATGGATGGATGGCTGTTGCCGTTTAAAGTATTTGTACTCATGTAGGTTTTCACGGCTCAATTCATGATGGTTGCTCTTCAGAGCCGTTCTTTCAGGATAGCCGTGTCGAACAGGAGATCGCTCGACACGGCTATCCCGAAAGAACAGCTCTGAAACGTGAGGTTGGCCAGCGGATTGGAGCAGAGTCTGCAGTGATGCTGGAACTTAGTCCTCGGACGAGGCTCTCGGTTTACAGGTCAATCTACGTCCCTATCCTCACCTATGGTCATGAGATTTGGGTAATGATCGAGAGAACGCGATCGCAGATACAAGCGGTAGAAATTAGGTTTTTCTTTAGGGTTGCTGGGCTCACTGTCCGTGACAGGGTGAGGAGCACAGAAATCTGGGAGAGCCTCAGAGTACAGTCGCCACTGCTCCTTCAGAGGAGCCAGTTGAGGTGGTTCAGGCATCTGCTAAGGATATCCCCTGGGAGGCTCCCCTGGGAGTCTACTGGAGGCCGACCCCGGAACACGCTGGAGGGATAATATCGTCTTTCAGCTCGGCCTCGAAGTGTTTGGTAGACGTAATATGTTATTTATAGAACACATTGTACTTTCATTAAAACAAAATCTCAACTATCTTCTACTATTTGTCTGAAGGGTGTGTAAATTACCAGATTCAAATTAAATTCTATTTTTCGTCAAATTTCAACCGTTGATATTTTTGTATCAACGAGGAGGAATATAACTTATTGTGCTTGTAATTTATAACTTCGTTATATTAATATCATGATATTTAAGTAAAACATTTTAAAAAATCTAACTTCACATATAATTGAGCAAATATATAAAACCTGGCAGTTTTAGAAATTCCACATGCATAACAGACGGATAATTCACTACTAGATAAAGGACTCCTTACGCCATTGGTCATTGTGGGTTGGTGAATGGAGGCCCAAGACCAGTTCCGATATCACTCGCCTGTGTTAGCCGTGCCTTGGAACCAAACTCAGGTTCGTAGCTACTGCTCCACACCTCCATAGGCATACTTATGCATATTTTACAATTCAGTACTTAAATATCAAAGCTGTTAAATGCCTTCAAAACAATCAAGACAGAAACAAGCACGATTTCAGAGATGTTAACGGCAATGTTTTACCCTTAGAACGGATTGGCCAGTACTCAATACTGCTGAATAAATCACTGGAATGTGTATTCTGACCTTTCAAACATAATGATCTATTACCCGATTAGTTAGACCAATAAAGTCATAATGAAAGACAGGATGTTATTGTCCTGCGTTAAGATCTAATTGCCATGCTGCCAGTGCCAGTACTGCCTCGATCCTGGTCTCGTTTAACAAACAAACCTGCACAGGCCCGCACAGGCTTAACAACCGCCAGTCCTGTCACAACTTGTTTGGTTGCCGCCTCTCAAGTACAAAGCTAATCCCGAACACGTCATGGGAACAAAAATATTTCACAATAGCCGAAAGAGAAAAGTACAACATGTAACTGATAAATGATTAATTTATAATGTTCTGGAAAGACACATAATTCCCCAGACAGCAGCTAGCTCAAAGAGACAACGATCCTGGGAAACCCAGGACAGGTGGAAATTTTAACCAGCAGCCCGAGCATTTTTACGCTCAGCCCAAAATGAATGCCCCCCGCAACTCACTCTCAGCTGCTACTGGATATAATTCAAAGTTAATATTTCTTCCATAATTTGCTTGACTCCAGTCACAGGTGAGCAACCAAAGAATGCGTGAACTTCCTCTGCTTTCGATATGTTATAAAACTGCACAGGGCTTTTCCCAAGACGGTCAAGAGTCTGGATAATGTTTTTAAAGAAAACGGTAACCTTGTGCTTAGCCGAGTTTGAGCTTTGCTGCACATTTCTGGCACGAGTGGTTGCCCGTTGAGTTTGGCAAACGGCACGGCATGTAATGCACACCATATGGGCTTAGCGATATACAAGTCAATAATTTTAATGAAATTCTTTGCTGTTTTGTTGTAGTGGGGTTCACCCGCACACAACCATATCTGACTTGGGGAAGGCAGTTAATCAAGCACCCTTCATCAGTGAACACACAGCTTCAAAGGGCAACCCTCCTGGGGTGCAAACTGGCTCATATTTTAGTGTGCCTCTAATATTTTCAAGACGTTTCATTCGCAAAGCCTCAGCTACTCACCGTGGGTTTTAATATGACAGGCTGTGATTAATATCCCTAATAAAGAACGTAAATGTTTTTAGAAGCTGCTAATGCAGATAACTGTAGCGGTCACCGTGACTGTATTGTACATTGATTGAAATTGCTTCTGATTTTATGAACGCTTGTGATAGAATTTATATAGTCATGCCGAGTTATTCTTTCTCTTTTTCTTTTACGGGAATGTTTAACGTTAATACATTCCTCGTGCGCCAACTCGGCACTGTGTACTTCTCACTGTTTTTCAAGCTTGTGCTTTTGTTTACGTTGTTTTTTGGGTGACCAAATGTGCACTCGCCACATTGTTATCCCACTCTTGTTTACCTCTGTTATCATTGGCAATTGACACGTGTGTCCCAAGAGGGCTTTTTCAGGGTGTTCATAATAGAAATGTTCTTACTTTAGCCACTGAGTCACACTCCCTATTTGGGGAGGGGGGGGATTGCAATGCTATGTTCAGCCAATTCTATTTATGAGTTTTTGGAGGAAACCAAAGTACCCAGAGAAAACCTACAATTATGAGGGGGTAACGCTGAAAGCTCGGCAGTTGCATGCAATCAGTAATAATAATAGCATTTATAGAGCGCCTTTCACCCGAGGGTCACAGAGCGCCTCTCACCCGAGGGTCATGTACACACAGCATTGCACATAAGTGTCAAAATACAAAAAATTACAAGGTAGTTAAAATAGTTAAAGATTCTAAACGGTTACAACTTGTGAACAGGCCTGCGGGAAGGTTTCAGATACATATAGATCCGAAGACCCTTCGACTGAATGAGGTTGGTCTCAGGAAGGCCAGCCGGCAATAACATTCTGCTCCAATGCCCACACCACTGGGGGGCAACTGGCCACCTCTGGTCAACCTGCATACCAGCCGTTTGCACGGGCAACAACATACCATATGCACGGCGTCAGAGTGTATATGCTGCGTGCTGCTCTTTTGTAGTCATAGTTGGACAGGCAGGCCACGTTGACCCAAGTGACAAATCCCACCCGACACGAAGTCAGGTTCATATATCTATGTATTGCGTGCGTATTAAATATTTCATTCCCAGCAATCAAGTGTAACATAGACAGGAAACTGAAGGGGCTGTTCAAACACTCGGATATCCCTTTTTGCAGCTTATTGAGAGGCTGTAGGATTACCACTCGAAGTGTTTTCTGCTTCTTAATAAATTCAGAGCATGGAAGGATTTGATCTTCGTCCAACGTCAGCAGAGGAGACCATACTAGTCAATATAATCAATAGTTCTGCCAATCTTCCTGCTGCCTTGTTACTCGTGCTGTCTTAGTGTTTGACAAGTTCTAAAGTTATAGACATTTTAAATGAACCGTGTCAGTCTTCTGAACTTGTTATTCCCACCTCCTCGGTGTCGCTATCTATTAAACGTCTTCCGATTTTCATTCACCACTTCAATTTACTTCATTGCTATATTTGTTACGGGCGGCAAGGTGCTGCAGTGAACAGCGCTGCGACCTCACAGCAGGAAGGGCCCGGTTCCGAGTCCTGGCTTGGGTGCCTTTCTGTGTGGAGTTTGCATGTTCTCCCCGTGTCTGCGTGGGTTTTCGCTAGGCACTCCGCTTTCCTCCCACATTCCAAAGACATGCTGCTGCATAGGTTAATTGGACTGTGGATTAAATTGCCCCCGGTGCCCTGTCATGGACTGGCGTCCTGTCCTGGGTATAGCCCTGCCTTGCGCCTTGTGTCTGCCGGGATAGGCTCCGGATCACCGCAAGCCTGTACACGATTAAGCGGTTTCTGATAATGGATGGACGGAACAATAAGCTCAAATTATAATAATCTACTTTTGTAACGTGCGCATTTTCTCCGGGCGCGTTGCACCCGTTGATGCGGAGGCGCGCCACTGCGCATATTCGTTCAATTTCGAAAGT
>JAZEWU010000001.1:7226596-7240208 GCA_036362915.1 Geotria australis
CCACCGCTCACACGCCAAGAGGCCGAGCGAGCGGTTGGAGACGCTTTAACTGGTGTCAGCCAGGCAACGGCTGGGTTCAGGTGTGACATTAGTCACTAACTTGGCTGCGGTGAGCCGCCAGCGAGCAGGGGGCATCGGGCCAGACAGTGATGAATAGGGAATCTATCGAGGCAGATGGTGGGAGTGTAGCCAGGGCGAAGGAAAACAAGGTCAGTCGTGCAAGCCACCTGGAAGTATTTTCCAGCCGCAAACACGCGCGTGGAGGGGTTTGTGTGCAGCAGTGAATCCTAGAGCTATGTCGCCTGGAGTCTAGCGCTCCCGCTAGGGTCTCCCTTGGTGAGCAGATCCGATATCTATCACTCCTGCTAGGATCTCTCTCGGTCAACACGTCTGATCTTTATCACTCATGCTAGAGTCTCCCTTGGTGAACAGGTCTGGAGTCTAGCACTCATGCTAGGCTGTCCATTGGTGAACAGATTTGGCGTGAAGTTCCAGACAA
Source organism: Geotria australis (assembly GCA_036362915.1). NCBI lineage: Eukaryota > Metazoa > Chordata > Hyperoartia > Petromyzontiformes > Geotriidae > Geotria > Geotria australis. The sequence continues at coordinate 7,227,096 of JAZEWU010000001.1, forward strand.
ATAACGATCTGAAAACCCTCCAACTAACGGAGGTTGACGTCACGAAGGGCATCCGACCATACATCTCTGCTCCAATAGCCCGAGCAAAGGTGGGGGTCAACCGGCCAACCCGGGTCAACCTGGATACCGGTCGTTTCAACCGACAACAACAACAAACACGCACAATCTTCTTGTGAGGGATGTGCCGTGCTTCGTGATGGACACCGTTCTTGTACGAACGCAGCTGAAGCACTTCAGCAACCAGCCTCGGCTGAGCGCTTGCTCTGCAGGAACGAGATTGAAAGAACCTGGCTCTAAACACACAGTGAGGGCGTGTATCTTGGCACGAGGCCCCGAGCGCGGTGTGCAGTCCGCAGTGGCACACGGGCACAGCTGATTGTAGTTGGTTCCCTCTGTGTGTATAGATGTGTGCGCTTAGCCGGGCGGCTAAAACACAGCATGTTGACACAGTAGGGAACACAGTTGGTGCACCTGCCTGACATCTCAGTCAGACAACCCATAATACCTGGCTCTGTGCCGTGACCTCCTGTCGGCGGGCGTTTGACACTTCACGTGCCCTTGATTAGTTCCAACGATTGTTGCATCGCAGGAATCCCGCTTTTCGAGCTTGTAAGCTCACTGCGTATTTTCTGCTGTAATAAGAAATAAACGTCGATCTATCTACTGATGTAGATGTAGGTTTTCACGGCTAGATTTCAAGCGCTCGACACGGCTATCACGCAAGAACAGCTTTGCAAAGCAACCATCATCTATCTATCAAGGTACACGTACCCTGGCACAAGCACCGCAGTGAACAGCGGTTGTTATTGTATCCGTCATTATGTAATGATAAATGCGAGTCTTGAAACAGTCTTCCCCCAGTGATGTTTGATTAATGTTTGCGCAGTCACTGCAACAGAACCTCACACATGTATGTTACGTGTGCGTGTTCGGCACTTACACATCTCCATTCTGGATCAAACATTTACACGGGTGTGATTAATGCACTCAATCCAAGGCATTTAATGTCCGTCACATTAAGATACATGTTTAAAGAACAAATATGTAGGGCCACAAGTATAAAAGTAACCTTAGGGATATGGGTCATATAACTTTACATCCATTTTACTCACTACAGTGCGCACACTAATGGGATTTATGTTGTTGGAGATAGGAATGGGACCGTCACGTTATTGAATTAGATAGGAATGGGACCGTCACGTTATTGAATTCTCATAATAGGCTATTCCGTAGCCATTGCAATTGATTGCCCTGCTGTGCAATATCCATCTGCTGCCCTCCTAACAGGCCCCGGGCCCCAAAGTGACTGATATGCGTTTTCCCTCGTGAGTGTGAGCATTTATTCGTTCGTTATCAGTGGTCCTTTGGAGAGTTTTTTTTTTATTCTCCCGGAGCCTGCCCTGGCAGACATAGGGCGCCAGGCAAGGCTGTACTCAGATGGGACGCCAGTCCATCAAATGGCACCAGGAGCAATTTAGTCAGCAGGCCAATTAACCTAAGCATCAGTAGCAGCGTGTCTTTGGACTGTGGGAGGAAACCGGAGTACCCGGCAAAAACCCACGTGAACACGGGGAAGAGTGTGAAAAAAAAAAATCCTCTCCAAAATAAACGTTTTATGATCAAATTCTTACCTCAATTTAAGCATAATTTCTTACGGTAGAAACTATCCATTCAGAATCCTCACAGAGCAGGGCTACCCAGCCGGGGACGGCACGAGAGATAACGTCTTGCTACCGTGGTGCAGCCTCTGGCGATGGGGCTTAGACCATCACCTAACTAGACGTGAGATCCCGTATAATTCATGGGTGACTGAATTCCACATTCGAATCTATTATCTCAGGGGTGTCACCTCAGCGCTCTGACCTCTGAGCCACCGGCCACCTTGAATAATTATTTCTGAGAAAGCACAAATCGGTAAGAGCAGGATATTTTTTGTTGAGCTTCACAGTCATTTGCAGAGCAAATTGGGCTTCGCTAGGTGATTACAATTAGTCTAGTCCTGGCCTATTTTCACTGCTTTCCTATATCGTTACGAATGGATCTTAAGAAATTCCTTTTGATCTGTAGGGCTTTCTAAAACGGAGAAGCAAATTATGACACAGATTTACCAACCCCATTTGTGGGGTCGTCCCGATGGACTGATGTGGCACAGAAAGATCTGGAGCTGAGTGGACTTTCTGAAGACTGGTTCCAGTTGTATCAAATCGGCCTCTATAGAGGATGTTCGTGAAGGACGCTACTGCGCAGTTAGAGGTAGTTGCCATCCAACCACAGCAAAGGGCACAGGAGCGACGCTCACAACGAGTGAAGCGCCGGGTGGCTAAAACGTAGCAAGTTGGCACAGTAGGCAGCACAGGTGGTGCATCTGCCAAATCATCTCAGTCAAGCAACCTATGGCACCTGGGTGTGTCCCGTGATCTTCTGCCAGCGAGTGGACTCAAGGTGCATATGGCCTGTGACAAGTGCCGTGGTGACTTAATGGCGAATGGCAGTTGTTGTTGCTGGGCATCCTGAAGGCTTCATTCCTCGAAGGCCGGTGCGCTGTGCAATTTTCAGACGTGGCTCCGCACGTTGGGTGGCCGTGCTGTCTGTCACGCTGCTCCCGGCCAGTAGAGCGAGCGCCCTGCCCTAGGGTTCGTGATTCAGAGACAAAGGTGGTGTTTAAACCCCACCTTTAACTCGCATTCATTCTCTCCGTTCCTCTGAATTGACTTCTATTTGTATTGATATAGGTATTCACGGCACGATGCATGAGAATTGCTCTCGAGAGCTGCCCTTTCGACATCATAATGATGCCTTCAACGATGGAGGCGAAACGTCGCAAAGGAGTAAGGAGGAATGCTACACACGGCTATCAAAAAAATAACTGCTCTTGAGAGCAATTCTATTCGTAAATTGTCCTCGCCTTGGCCTTTGAAATTCTGTAGGTGATGTACAGTGCTTTGAGTTCCTTGTACAGAGATGCTTTGTGAATGTATTTTTATTACGCTTATTATCTTATTATTAATATAATTTGTGACAAATTGACGCAGAGATGCTGTTATAATTGCTGCATTGAACAAAAAGTTAGATAGGACTTGAGAGTGCCGTTATAAATTCAGCAGTACACTTTTAATCACTTGAAGGGAAATTTGTGACAAGAATGTACACGATGTGCAATTTTCACAGAAGGGAGCTAAGAGCTAATTGCCAGCACCACACATCCCCGTTGAAATTCCCCTGCCGCTTACCAATTACCAGCCACGGTTTGGAAAAGGACTTCCAAGGTGTTTCAGGCTGTTGGTGTGCATTACACATTATTTAAATTTTAATAGAGGGTACTTCCAATCAGCAGCTAATCGTGCAAATCCAGAACTGGGCTGTATATGTGTGATTCTGAAGGTGCCAGTGAGCGTGTGTGTTGGTCTGTGGGGACCAACACACACGCTCACTGGCGGTAGTGTAGCAGTTCACGCACTGCACCACAAACCCGGTGAGACCTGAATTCAATCCCCACTCACAAGCAACAACAGTGACGATTTTCCGAACCAGTCCTGGACCTCAACCAGATCCACCCAGCCTATATTGAGTACCTGGTGTGGTGTGTAAACATTGCCACTAGGGAGACAAATACGGCTGAGCATGTTGCTGGCCACCGACCACCGCGTGTGCTGTACCAACCTTCATAGGTCCTGTTAAGGCTATACGGGGATCTTTGTGTCGGTCTGACATACAGTGGGTTTCCATTAAGAAATATATCTTGCCTTGTTTGAATTAGGGGTAGGGACAATGCAGTCCCCACAACAGTACGTTATGAACGCAGTCATCTGAGGTTGATTCTGAGTCGCATCTCGCGAGTGATATCTGAACTGGTCCTGGCCTCCAACCTTCAACCTACACTGGCAAGTGTGCTGAAGTATGGTCAGGGGATTGACAAAGTGCAGTAAATTACTGTTTATAACTTTATTATGATGCAAATGGAAAATGATTCGTATAATTTGAGTAACGGAATTTTCGAAAATATTTTGTTTCTTCTTAAAGTGCCCCTGCCGGTGGCCATGTGGGGTGATGAATGGGTTGTTTTTACAGTAGCCTCCAGATTCAAACTCTAATTACGTGCAATACATCATTTGGAGCTGATTTTGGCTTACAACTATTATCGGAATTGGTACGTTTTGTTCACGTAACAACCCTTTAATGATTGGCTGTGTCGGGTGGAGGCGGGTTTGCGACACTTACTTTTTACGTGACCTAACTCATAATAACAGCTATACTATGGACAACATTGGTCATGAAAGCCTTCGTGTTAAATAAATATATTTAATCTTCAAAATGCGGAATAAATTACTTACAATAGCTAGAATCACACTGATACGGTGCAAATAAAATATGCCCTGTAATCTTCATCCTGTTTGCGAGAAGAACTTGAATTATGGAAAAACGTCTGTATTGTTGTTAGTCTTGTCAATTCACCACTGCGGGGGTGAGGTTGGTGGCTCACCCATCCCGTTGTTATAATGTCATACCGTGGGGAGTGAGGAGGTACCCTGGCTCGCGAGAAGGCAGTACAGCAAATGTGGACCTCGTCTGTTCTGTCCGTATGGAATAGAGTGTTATCTCCTTGCACGCGTGGGTTTTCTTCGGGTGTTCCGGCTTCCTCCCAAATATAAACATACACGGATTGACCTGTAACAACCCAATATATAGAGGACCACAATGCTTGGGCAAAAATTGGCACTCGCTGGCCACGTGGCTGCCTTCCTACCTATCTGTGGTTCCTCGCACCTACAGCGTCGCTCTCTGTCTTCGAGAGCGAGCAAATACTGTGTCCAAATCTGTATTATTATTACACAGTAGTATTACCATATCTTGGCGACCGTAGCAGTGATAGTTATATTGTGTTATGTCGGTCCGTGCTGCTGACCTTGCACATGTGGGAGACATGTGGACCCCAGACGGTCTTCTGTCTGCTCTGGGCAGAGGCGCCGAGCCCGCAGTAAATCTCCTCGCTACGCGTGGTTCGTTTACCGTGACCACCGTAATGAATTGTTCTAGTTTGCTAGAAATCCATTTGCCTCTGGTGACCACGTCCCAGTGTGAGGTGTGCGAGAAGAGCTGTAAACAATGAGCCGCTGTAATTCCGCCCTAATAGCAGAGACACTGCTGGGATTGTTATCGCGGGTCAGAGGGCAACCTCAAGAACGCTGCAGCAATAACAGAAAGCCAGAGGTGCGTTTAATAAGCATGTGACGACTCCTGTCGCCGCAGTCGCTCCGTAAACAATCGCGAATAACTGAGTACTCTTCCGTGGCTGTGTCACTCTTTGTACTGGCTCTGTAAGCTTCTGGCCTTAGCGCTGGAACAAATAAGAATGCTGCGACGTCTCACATACCGCTGAGTGCGCTGACTATCTGGAGACAGATGCCACTTATTAAAAGGTGCAACTTCCAGACACATCCACCTTACACTGAACACACATGGGAGACCCGGCTGATCCAATAACGCTGTGCAGCCCGTGGCATCGCCCTGTGGATTACACCTTGTCAAGCAGACGGGAGCATCTTCTCTCTCCCCGAGGCTCTTACGAACAGGGCCAATAAGGGGGGCCACGTGCACAGGACCCCGCGTGATAAATCGTGGCCTGAATGTCATTCCGTCAACAGAAAGCCCCACGTTGACAGCAGACAGACAACCCCTTAACCAGGCAACAACTCCTAATTCGGATGACTCAGCTAGTCCTGTCAGCGCTCAGCAAGCCACTTAATCGGTCCTGTACTCACCGCTCTTGAGATGTAATTTCCGCTCGTTCCCTGATCCGTATGATGCGTCTCATTCATTCTCCCAGTGCAATCCTAATACATTCCTCCCTCGCTTGTACGTTAGAGTTGCTGTTGCATTTTCACTGTCATTGGTCCAAGTTTCAGATCCGCGTCATTACAGATAAGACAGAGATTGAAACATTCTTAGAATATTGATGGATTGCGTTTCATTACACAGACGCACTCCCATCCTGCTCTGTCGCTCACCTCTTTGTTTCATCAATCAGATACGTACCCACCTTCAGCAGTCGCGTTAGGTATTCATATTATGCTGTGTTTTCTCTTGCTGAGCAAATCCGTCGTACGTGACTTTTACTTTGAACCGATCCTTATCTTGAGCCCGGCTCTGCAGCCGTCTCTGTTAAGATCTTTATTGATTCCCTGTGGTTACTTTCCACTGGTTGTTACAAGGACCGTCCACAGCAAATCCGAGAGGTTTCTTTCTTTAAAAAATCGCTTTTAATTACGTGTTTATTATTAAGGGCTTGGTTTGAAAGCATTTAATATATATATTCTTACACTGATTTAAATGCCTATTTACTGTTTACAAAGCTAGGCGTAATTGTGTTTGTTACTATTTTTGTCATACAATGGATTAGTCAACCCTGTGATGGACTGGCGTCCCATCCTGGATATAGCCCTGCCTTGCACCCTGTGTCTGCCGGGATAGGTTCCGGATAACCGCGACCCTGTACAGGATTAAGCGGTTTCTGACAATTGATGGATGGATATTTTATATGTTATGGGATCTAATGGGTCTATATGCTTCAGAGTAATTTCGTCTCACTTTTTGAAAATGAGCACCGGGCATAAAGGTTACAGAAAGAATCCACAGACCAAGGCGGTTGGGTTACTACTCTGAAGACTTATAGACCCATTAGATCCCATAACATACAATATATCGTTCACCGAAAACACATCTTCACCATTGAACTTGGGCTCGGTAACATTATCCTTATGACCTCTAACCCAGAGCGAACCAACTCAGAAGCCAGGAATATTGACCCATTGCTCAGGAGGCAATAGCCATCAGACAGGACCCACTGTATGCAGAAACCAATACCCAATTCCATATGGCGAGGGCCTCCACTTTACCATTAACCCAAGCACCGCACTTGAAATTCCTCGAGTCTTCACTTGCAAAAGTTAGCCACAGGAAATTGTTTAGTTATCTGTAAGATTAATCCAGAACCTCTGGTATTTTCATTTGTTCCACGCAGCTGGTTATTTATAGTGTAATTCCATACAAAGCAGAATGACATCTCTGCGTGACGCATTATTTATATCTAAGCAACAGGCTTAATGCTGAATGTGGTGCGTGTAGCACAGGCCATCGTTCAGTAACTCTAATCGCGCTAAACCGCGTGGGCATTTGTGCACCAAGAGCGGCCACAGTGACAAGCGATCGCACAAGTCTCTGAAAAATAAACACGCACGCGGTCATCGCAGCATCTGTACTACCGTGACTCAAAATAAAAAGGAAAAAAAGAAATACTATTCATAATACACACAGCATTTGGTCGGCAACAAAGGTGTTCGTTTTAAAAGAGAACACTTAGTGGCGTGAGAAACGCAGAGAAGGGGTGAGTCAGCAAACATGGTTAACAGCTGGCAACCCGCCAGACACTGTATTCTGTGTTATTATGTTATCCGCCAATTAACTAACGAGTGATTTTTATTCGTGGGAGGAAACCGGGATACCCGGAGGAAACCTACGCAGAACAGGGGAAGAACACAGAAAATATGCACAGAAAGGCGCTCGAGCCAGGAATCAAACCACCTTGGGCAGGACCTTCTTTCTGTGAGGCGCAGATGTTACCACAACACCACCCTGCCACCCAAATCCAGCCTAATAAAATCTCACTTTTAACCTGACCATCAGGATGGTTCACCAACTACATAAAAAAAATTCCGCTATAAGACAGTTGTAATATTCCCAATTCGAGAGTTAAAACGAAACTATTAACGAAGACACGCGATAGCCATATCAGTCCCATTTAACAAACCCACGGACACGTCTGATAACAGGCTTGGACCCAGATAAAGGGGTCCTGGTGAAGAATTACACGCCATTAGTTCTGTGCGAAGAGGATTCATCTACTCTAAAAGGCAGCACTTGCGCGAGACATTTCAAAGTAACCGTTAATTGCGCTGGGACGCCTCGGAATTCCCAGGGGCGCCCCTGACCACGCATAGCTAAGCGCGTTCACTCCGCTGAATCGCTGAGTCGGACATCATTTTCACCGCGCTGTTCATCGGCTCACGATTATTATGCACCCTGGTGGAGCAGGTCGTGGCAACCTGCCCCACCGTCGGACGGATTGAGATTGAGGTCACCACGCTTGGTGGCTTCACTGATGTGCTGAAGGCTAATTGGAGCTCCCTGTCGACGGCTGAGATGTCCCATTCACCCGCGAGCCGTACGTATCGCATTGTCTGTATGCGGAGTGGCTGCGCGTAAACAGCAGGCATGCGACAGTCATATGATTTTTGATTAAGGATAGTCGTTCCAAACGTCTCTCCTCTCTTCTTTGCGATGTTTGCATGTTCTCCCCATGTCCGTGTGGGTTTTTGCCGGGTAATCCAGTTCGGTCCCCACAGTCCAAAGACATGCTGCCTCGGTTAATTGGCCTTACTAAATTGCCCCAGGTGTCCTGGGATGGACTGGCGTCTCATCCTGGGTATAGCCCTGCTTTGCACCCTGTATCTGCCGGTATAGGTTCCGGCACACCGTGACCCACTACAGCCGCCATTCTCAGCCGGTGGGTCGCGACTTACCAGTGGGCCGCGAGACCACCTAGTGGTCCGTGGAGACCAGACCCAAGTGGGCCTTGAGATGCAAACGGTTGAGAGCTCTACAGGCTTAAGCGGCCACTGATATTGAATGAATGAACGCTTTGCCTGCTCCTTATCAGCAAAACATTGATTTCAAACACTGCATGTGCCACCACTGGCAGCCAGTGGCTGCCACCAGTGTTGCCACGTATCAATATTCGGGTTCCACGCACGAGGCGTTAGCGATGCCAGCGACCAAATTCGGTGCGTTTAATTAGAAACGGGGTCGACGGTTAAATGTTTCAAAGCATGTGACAACCTTAACAAGAGGGGCATTGTTTCACAAACAACAAAAACAGGGTCTCGTAAAAAAATATTTATGACGACTTGTTGTAGTCATAAATATTGGGTAAAAGCATGCGCGCTTTAATGGTCGCCTTGCGCAGGCGTTGTTCATTTAAAGCCTCCTCCCTAAGGGGGGATTGCGAGTGTCTCGACGCGCCAAGCGCCGGGCGGCCTGAGGACTTGCAACACGATGTGTCGTTTTCGCCAGAAAGGTGGGGTAGGGGCGGCACGAATGAATCATTAGAATGACTCGCAGAGCACCCGCCCTACGGGGTGATCCTGTTCCAAGTGTGTAACAAGTTCCTCTCACGTCTCTTGTTGATGATGTTTGTTGCTGCGATGACTGTTTTGACGAGGATGTTTTGTCCTTTTGGGAATCCTGCTGGCTCTCTGGTGTTTCAGAAGAGTAATCAATACTAGAAAAGTAAAGCTAAAATAAGTCATTAAATCCTTGGTGTTGGGCAGATAGAATGTCTGCTTGGGCGGCACGATGACGCACTGGTTACATTCGTGCCTCACAGAAAGAAGGTCCTGCCATCAGCGGTTTGATTCCCACCTCGGACGCCTTTATGTGTGGAGTGTCTGTGTTCTCCCACTGTTCTGTGTGGATTTCTTCTGGGTTATCTGTTTCCTCCCATAACAAAATAAGAACCTCGTTAATTGGCCAAAAACATCATAATATATAGGACAAAATCTCTGGGCAATGTTGGCGCCGACAAACCGCGTGGCTGCCTTCCCCGCGCCTCTCTGCGGTTTCATCGCGGCTACGTGTCGTCTCTTTGAACGAATACCTTTGACACTGAACGAATACTGTGCTACACATTATTAAATGTAACGTTAAACTATTAAAGAGAATTACGAAATATTCGAACCCGGTACCCTCAGTGCATACGTACACACGCAAATAGAAAAAAATATATACTTGCTCTATTATATATATGATATATATCGATAAGTGCGGGAAAAGCACAACAATTTCCAGGGTTTTGAGCTCATCACCAATGGGGTGCAGGGAGCTGTGGATTTGACTGTTTTTTGAGCTGAGCAAATATCACATTCATTGTCCACTGACATTAAACATACTCTGCTGTAACACGAGCCAAGTTAATGAAGACTGGTGGAACGATAACAGCTTCTAACCGAGGGAACATAATCCGATGCAGTGGTCTGAAGGTATTTAAAGGGGAAGTCGCTCGTTCAGAAAATCCCTCGACCAATGAAGGCCCTGCGGTGGACAGGGCTCCCAGATTGTGCATGGGAACATAAAGCAGTGAAACGCCTGTTTATCCATTCTCCTGTTGTTCGCAATGTTTACTTGATGCTAGATGTTAGACGATTTGTTGCTCTTCAAAGCTGTTCTTTCGGGGTAGTCATGTAGAGCGCTCTCCCTCCCGACGTTTCGCCTCCCACGTTGGAAGCATCCTCAGGCGCCTGAGGAACCTTTGTAGAGCAACCATCATGAATCGAGCCGTGGTACCTTTCTGTGTGTAGTTTGTATGTTCTCCCCGTGTCCACGTGGGTTGTCGCCGGGTACTCCGGTTTCCTCCCACAATCCAAAGACACGCTGCCTAGGTTAATTATCATTACTAAATGAACCCTGATGCCCTGAGATAATATAACTTGCTTACCCCTGCCAGCTGGACAACTGGTAAAAAGAGATATATAGCTCAACGGTTCTTTCCAGCTTATATATAAATAAAAATACTGACTGATGGTTGCTCTTCAGACCTGTTCTTTTGGGATAGCCGTGTCAAGCGATCTCCCTCGCTCCCTCGCGACATTTTGCCTCCCACGTTGGAAGCATCATCAGGCGCTATGGTTGTATGTGGAAACAGACCGTTTATAAAGGTGACCGACGAAGGTGACTGACGATAACGTAATCTCAGTGTAGCTGTCGCTTCGGTGTATATGTTGCGGAAGACTGTGATTTGATGAATCGTCGCCGTTTGGGTTCAAGGATTTAATTCACCGGTGTCCTCTGTGAGGTATGTGTGTGGAGGCTGGGGACCACATTAGTAAACCCCCATGGGTTACGAAGATCACTAAATCTGGCTCTGCAGGTCCTTCTCCGTACCCACACGTTTCCCAGGCCGTTTCCGTTTTGGCTACATTTTACGAGAGGCAATCGAGGACCGATGTTAAGAAAGTGAATTAAAACCACCGGCGAGACTCTGTTAACCGTAGCACAGCGAGACGCAAACCGGAGCTCCGCGCAATATGCCCTGTCTGGGCAGACCTGGAATGTTTGTAAGGGAATTGGGCGTCAGGATGGTGTAGGGGTAACATCTGCACCTCACAGAAAGAAAGCCCTGTCCGAGGTGGTTTGATTCGTGACTGGGGCACTTTTCTGTCCGGGGTTTGTGTTTTTGTGCTCTCCCCCTTCGTAATCTCCGTTTTCCTGTCACAATTAAGAAAAACACTCATTAATGAATTGGTCGAGACCGTCATAATATATAGGACGCAGTGTCTGGAAAATGTTGGCACCTGTTTACCATGTGCGTTACTTTCCGCTCCTCGGCCCTCAGCGGTTTTCCTCGTGCCTCTTAGTTATTTTTTTCTCTCTCTCTTCGACATTGAACGAATGTGCGCGCGTTATAAATGGTAATTATTAGTATTAATTATATTCAACTACTGCAGTTCCAAATCGGACAATTCCTGTAAGAAATATTCAAAGGGTGATTCTCATCCTTAAATCTGCATCAACCGATAGAAATTCATACAGGTATTGTTACATGCAGATTTTTGCAATTGAATGGAATTATATTTCAATCATGTAATGAATAGACCACCGTCCTATATGGCTGTGCATGTTAGCTTACAATGTCTGATTCCAGCCACCTGGAATGGTGCATCTGGCCATCTTCAGTTGACCAAAACAACATTCATAATTACATTGATAATTACTGATGCCGATACCTACGGAATTGGCCTAATTGTCACGTGCTTCCATCATGGCAATCTGGCAAGAAGGGATGGTTCATGGGACCTTGGAGACCAGGTAAGAGCCAGCCAGGACATGCCCCTTGACAGCACCCAATTGTGGTTCAGATCTACGGAGCAAGTAATGTATAGCGAAGTCACACACACATATCTGCCACGTGCATGTATATGCTAGAGGATTGCCAAGGCTATATAATATCCACCATGTGTATATGCTAGGTGATAGCCAAGGATACTTATACACAAAGCTGCCAGTGTATTTGCAAAGCTATCGCCCCATGGGCCCGAGGATCTCTTCTGAATACCACGCCAGATTCTGGATAAAATCAAGCAAATTCTGCACACCAGGCATCGGCCATATATTGCAAGGATGATTTTGGCCAGTGGGTGTCAGTGAGCTGGGCTACCACTCGAACCTCCCTGACTACGACTTGAGCTACTGGGACCAGAACAACTACTTACTGATCGAAATCGAACGAAGATGACCGGGTTCACAGCCCTGTGTGCTAACCACCGCACCCCCGCATCGTTGCACCGGATCAAGGAAAATAATAAACAAAACCGCTAACGATCAAAGATAAACTCTCAATTTTACGAATGGCTCTTTGCTGGTACACCAATGGACATTAAACATGCGAGTAAAAAAAGGATTGGGCTTAAAGCAGCCATCACGGCACGAACTATCTCGATAGCCTCTCGCTGCTTGTCTGACGATGCTTCGTGCCCTCAGCTGAACCGAATTGGCCGCGTTCCTTCTCAGTGCAGGGCATGGGCATAACGAACCGCGCATCGTGCCGACTCCGATAAAAGACCTTTACCGATTAACTTTACCTTTAAGCGATATGCCCTCTGCTCATTCCGTCCTTCCCTTGTTCCCCAGGCGCAAAAGGTGGGGGCGAAACCTTATGAGCCAGCAGGAAGCGTAGCTCCGATCTGGCTACTGTGATTCATTACCTCCGCGAGCTCCCCTTATAATATATGCCGCACGCTGCCCATCTAGCAGCAAGGGTCAATGGGAAAGAGGTGAGGAGCAGCTCGCTCATCAGCCCCGAGCCCATTGCCCCAAATCCCCAGCGCGGCTTGCGGTGACATATTGCTTGCAAATGCGTGTGAAAGTGCAACGGCAGAGCTCGGAGGAGCGCCGATCCCCGCACGGCGCCTCGGTCGCGGCTCCGCGAACCTCCAGGCGTCTCCTGGCGGGATTGTGGAGACTCTACGTTCTGTACCCCCCCCGCCAAACAACGTGCGCGACCCC
>JAZEWU010000001.1:7253280-7269212 GCA_036362915.1 Geotria australis
AGTGTGATTCGCGATGTAGCCAGGCAACGTGACACCGCTGGCCGATGCCAGCGTTGTCCCCGCCAGCGCTGTGTGCCAAACACGAGCTCGCGGGCACGGGATACACAGCTGGGGCGCGCGGACGGTAGCGAACACGCCGCGTCTCACTCTCGGGGCCGGCAGCGAACACGCACGGGTTTGGCGAGCGAGCGGCAGCGAACACGCACAGGTTTGGCGAGCGAGCGAGCGGCACCCAGAAGCGGCGAGCCAGCCCCTGCTCAGCGCTCGCTCTGGAAATTACCGTCGCCAGTCTCTCGCGAATCTGGCCAGGCTGGGCTCGCCACTCATTCGGGGTACAGCCCCCCGTGGGGTGTTGTGAATCTGCATCCCCCCCCCACCCACAAACAATGATATGTGACTCAGAGACGCCCGCGAGATTTTTGTTGAAAACCAAACCAGTCTATATCTTTGAGCGCGCGTCCTTTTGCCTTCAGCAAGGTGACGTGATGCTATTTTGGCGACAGAATCTTTGGAACACACCACAGCACACGGACAGTAGGCTCCGGGATGAGTCAGTGGCCGGTGGCTGTGCAGAGTTAATAATAATAATTGCGTTTTATATAGCGCCTTTGACCCGAGGGTCACAAAGCGCTGCACAAGGGCCGCGAAGAGAACGGCATGTCAACAATGAAAACAGTTAAGGTGCAGCAGAACACTCGTGATTGGATGAGGGAGCGAACTTTGCAGATCCGATCTGTAATCGCACCGTATCCCCCCGGAACCATTTGCTCGTGGGACGCCCCTCAACTTCCACATTGCGGTTGTGTCCCTACACCCACACGTAATCAGTATATAAATTACATAACAGTGGCGGCACGGTGGCGCAGTCAGCAGCGCTGCCGCCTCAAAGCAAGAAGTACGCGGATTTGGTTCCCGGTGCCTTTTTGTGTGGAGTCTGCATGTACTGTGTCTGCGTGGGTTTTCGCCAGGGACTCCGGTTTTCACACTCAGTCCAAAAACATGCTGCCTATGTTCAATTGTGATTTATTTCTTTGTCAATTCGTCTGTTTGTTTTGGGGCCGGAATCCCGCAAAGAACTTGCAAGCTCACTGGATATTTTCTGCTGTAATAATAAACATCTATCTATCTAACCTTGCCCTTCAATGGACTGGGATAGGCTCTGGCTCATTTACAGGATTAAGCGGGTGCTGATAACAATGACAAGTCCAATGATAGTTCAGATGGCCTCCTCCTCAGCACCGCTCTTGTCGCTATGGACCCTTTAAAGAGCGTGCGTCGCTTGACCCCATCGTCCCCAAATATATTTTCCGCGACGTATGATTTCATTCTGTGTGCGGTCTTTTTCTAAGCGTGGATATGCAGAGCTTCCGTGGAGAACCCCCATGCTCCCTGCCCTACGGAAAAGTCAGTTTGCTGCCAGATATCTTGTGTCAGGGGCACTTGCTCTCCTGGGCAACTATTAAGCCGACACCACATAGTAGTCAGCCTACGCCACACGGCAGTGAGAACTACGCCACAAAGTAGTGAGCCTATGCCACACAGTAGTGAGCCTACTCAGGAGCACTCTGCTGTAAGGTTTGTGGCGTACCTCCCCCCCCCCAGCACGCTCAGCGTAATATGTTCCCGCTGCACATTATGACATTGTGATACGATTTTGTGGTCTCCCGCAATTGAGGTCGTTACGTGCCGGTATCACGGCTCACATTTGGCAAATTCGAGAAAATTCCCCGTAAATGACTCGGCTGGGCATTATGAACAAAACATCCGACCGCTCGCGGCCCCCACTCTGGGCTCTGAGTGGCGTGCCTGTTTCAGTCGCCACGGAGCAATTGTTTCTCTAAAACAACCGCGTGCGTGTCCCAACTTCGCTGTCCTCTTTACCCGCATTATCTCACCGTTTTATGGGCAATTGCACGCAATTACGTTCGACGTTCCTAACGCAGCTGCACTCTCCGAACGAAAGCACAAGCGTTCCGCGTGCAATTCCGACGGAGACGACGGCGGAAACACCGAGCGGAGCCTCGCCTACACACGGACTCGCCACGTCGGCCCCCCGCTGCATCATCGCGCAGCTGCTACGATCTCGGGTTCGGCGGCACAAGTCGCGCCCCCCCCCTTCTCCCCGTCAGCAATTAACCACCGGCAAACGCGCCGGCGTAATTATAAGTGGCAACTGTGACGGCGCGCTAATCACGGCACGCTGTACGTCTGCCATTTTCCGGGTCAGTGGAGTAGAAAGTGATCAGCGCCTGTGATGCGTCCCCCGCGACATGAGTGGCAACGGATGTGGCCGGTGTCAAACCGCCCGGCGCGGCGGGTACCGGGCAGTACCGGGCTGCCGGGAAAGCACGAAGGTCGAATGAGCGACGGCCCGGACTTTGACAAAGGTCGTCGTCGGTGTGAGCGCTCACCGGAGTAGGTAGGGTTGGTAGATCGTGCAGCGATCACTGCGTGCCGTGAGACACCCGACCGGCTGGGTTGTGGGCAGCCCAAGGTGAGCACAGTACAGATAGATAGGTGTTTATTATTAGAGCGAAAAATTGAAAATATCCAGCGAGCTTGTAACTCTGGATGTGGGATTCCTGCGACTCAACAAACGCTCGAACTTACCGACGCAAACTACATGTACAATTACAAGGTTATACAACGAACTAACAGCACCAAGTTGTGCAAGGATGAAACCATAATCATAAAGTGAATAGTAGCGCGCGGGACGCAGTATTACACACCATACAGCAAGTGGGTTTGTGAACCCTCTGAGTGGACTTAGTGCCATCCTCCCCTTTGCGTCAGCTTTCTCCAATAAATAAAATCATGTTTTGGAAATACGAACAGAAGTCTGTTTATTCTAAGAAAAAGTAATTTTAAAGCTGTTATTTCGGGATAGCCCTGTCAAGCGCTCTCTCCATCATGATGTTTCGCCTCCCACGTTGGAGGCATCCTCAGGCGTTGAGTTCCCAGTGTGGGTGAGGTTGAATGTGTTGTTCTAAACCTACACTAGTCCGTCAGCAAAGGCTAAACGTTTTCTAGCAGTATTTATTTATGGTGGTCGGCATGGCACACGACAGGATGGGTGGCCAGCACCTCACGCGGCCACGTTTGTCTCCTTATTGACGAGTTTTATCCACTGCACCAGCCACAGTATGCACTTAAGGCTGAGTCAACCTGGGGCAGGTCCAACACCGGTTCACATAATTATAACTGCTGTTGGCCGTGAGCGCGAGTCGAACTCGGGGCCACCCGCTTTGTGGCGCAGCGTGCTAACCGCCTCATTCCCCGTTGGCGCCTACGCACCCGCTCATGCCCACCCGCGTACAGAAACAACAGCGAGAAACCCACGCTTAACCGCACGCTCGTACACCAAGAGCTGTCATTTAGCGACCTTAAGGGAACTTGAGCCCAGCGCTGCCCAATAAATAAGAAATAAAGTGATTTATGGTACGTGCTTACCACCTCCTAACAGGACGGTTTCCCAAAAGCCAAACTCGTCCCTCGGGAACACACGCACACATACCGTGCACGCATGCCCCCCCCCCCACACACACACACGTAACGCGCATCTATAGATCACTGCCAAACGTACAGCTCACGAAATGTAAAAATAACCTGTGCGACATCCAAAGCTTAGAGCGGGCATTTTCTGGCTCCTCTTATGCCCTCTACTGCCTCACCTGTGCATGCCAGCACCCGAGCATATTGTCCCCTCGACCTTGACATCCCACCGCTTGACCCAAGATTCACGCCTCGCCAATCTCAGGCAGGTCCGCCCGCGTGACGCCATCGATCTCTCTCTGTCCGGGTCCGTCTCTCTCTCCCCGTGTCCCCCTCGCTCTCCGTGTCACCCCCGCTCTCACCCACTCACTCACCCACTCATCAACTCACCCACCCACTCATCAACTCACTCACTCACCCACTCATCAACTCACTCACCCACTCACTCATCAACTCACCCACCCACTCATCAACTCTTGAGAGCGGTTCTCAAACTGCTCGTCAAACCATCGGGTGAGCTTGAGTTCAATCACTGCTTACCGATCGACGTAGCACATCATGCCACTCGGAACAGTCAGTCAGTCATTTTCAGAAACCGCTTAATCCAATACAGGGTCGCGGTAAGCCGGAGCCTATCCCGGCAGGCAAAGCGCGCAAGGCAGCGGATCACCCTGGATGGGACGCCAGTCCATCGCAGCCACTCGGAACAATAAATTAATAATCACCCGCTTTGTGGGTTGGCCGTAGGGTGACGCAGTGCTAACACCTGCGTCTCGCAGAAAAAAATCTCTTGCCCGAGGCGGTTCGATTCCCACCTCAGGCACCTTTCTGTGTGGAGTTTGTGTGTTGTTTTGCGTGGGTTTCCTGCGTGTTCTCCGGTTTCCTCCCATAGCTAAAAGACACTCATTAATTGCCCGATAACATAATTATAGGATGCAGTGCTCTGGCAAATCCTGGTGCCGGCTAACTGTGTGGAAACCGCCTCTCTGCAATTTCCTCTCACCTCTGAGTCATTCTCTCTGAACAAATACCTTCGACATTGGACGAACACTGTCCGCGCTCTAAACTGTAATATTAACTAAATTATTCATCCATAGTTTACGAATGGAGACTTTCCACCGGGCTCAGGGCTGCCGACCGAATTGAGCAGCCGCCCTGCCGTTCCGCGAAACGCACGGCGTTTCTGCAGGGTGGCAATTCCTCGCTACGGAGGCGACAAATCGCCGGCTGTGTGCGCGCTTGGCTGGGGCGGTCGCGGGCCACGCTGCCGTATTGACCCACCCCCTAATGGTCCCACCTGGCGCGCGGGCGGATCTGTGGCCTTCGACACGGTTCGTTGGGTCTCTTGCGCCCTCCGGGGACCGCTGGAAAACTCCGGTCAGGAGCTAACTGCCAAAGGTCATGACCTCGCAAGGAGGGATGCCACAACGTTATTTTTTTTTATTACCGTCGAAAGTCAACGCGTGTCCCCATAAGTCACGTGTTTATGGGAACGCTTGTAAAGCAATGACATTTTTAAAATGTAAACTGGTAATAGCACGCAATAAGGTGAGGGGTTTTTTTTGCTAGATATAATATTGCCTAGGTTATGCAGGGACAGGTTTTTACAAGGTTAGTTGTGGGTAATTTTGAATTTTCACGGAGGTTTTTGCAGACAACCACTATCACGTCTGAAATATGTCGCAGGTTATTGAATGACCTCTTCACAGCAGTCGGCGCGCTAGAGCAATGCGATTGGGAATATCACTGCCAACACCAAGCTGACTGGCTCTTTGGTGAGGATGCTGATTGCTTCGGTATCCGAGCCAACATTTTTAAGTCAGAAAAACGATGAGAATGTTAGAAATAGTGGGGGGGGGGGGTTACAACTCGGATATAATTTCTGCCTTGAAAATCCATCCATCCATCCATTTTCAGAAACCGCTTAATCCTATACAGGGTCGCGGTGAGCCGGAGCCTATCCCGGCAGACACAGGGCGCAAGGCAGGGAAACACCGAGGATGGGACGCCAGTCCATCGCAGGGCGCCTGGGGAAATTTAGTCAGTACGCCAATTAACCTGGCAGCATGTCTTTGGACGGTGGGAGGAAACCGGAGTGCCCGGCGAAAACCCACGCGGACACGGGGAGAACATGCAAACTCCACACAGAAAGGCACCCCGAGCCGAGATTCGAACCCGGGACCTTCTTGCTGTGAGGCGGAAGCGCTACCCACTACGCCACCGTGCCGCCCTGCCTTGAAAATGTTTAAATAAAACACAGACCTGCATTTATTGTGAATGTTTTAAACATTTGTCTTATTGCCAGTGTTGGACGTTTATATATATATAGAAAAACATCTCCTATTTGCCTGCTCGTTGTGTTATTAGGCGAGTTGTTGTGCCTATGGGGCTCAAGTATCAGAACACTGTTGGCACCGGTGAGTTTGGATTTTAATCTTGGTTTCAGACACTTGGGAACGAACCCGGTTATCCAGGGTAGTGAGCTGATGTTCTCTATGCGGTCACCAGTGACAGTATACATTCCATCCATCCATACATTTTCAGAAACCGCTTAATCCTGTACGGGGGATCTTTGTTGTTTGTCTTTGTTATCCTGGCAGACAGAGGGCGCAAGGCAGGGGAACACCGAGGATGGGACGCCAGTCCATCGCAGGGCGCCTGCGGAAATTTAGTCAGTACGCCAATTAACCTGGCAGCATGTCTTTGGACGGTGGGAGGAAACTGGAGTTCCCGGCGAAAGTATATGTTCCATTAATTTTATTAATCCAGCAACATTCCAGCTCTGAGAATTAAGATTGCTGGCAAAGTAGCCGCCATACGGACAGTCTTGTTGCAAGCGCGTAACGCTCGTCTGACACCATGATAAAGGCAGAAGAGTGCTTCAGAGGGTCGATGGTGCTGGCGCAAAAGTGGATATTTTAAACCTGAAATACTGGTAGTTTCAGAAGAGTAATAAATACGTTGGAATTAAAGCTGTAACAAGGAATATAAGTATTGGTGTTGTGCAGATAGAATTAAGTCTGAAAATGTTAACTCGGTACCTTCCGTGCGGACATACATCAACAACAACCGCCGTTCGACACTAAGTAGCGGTGGCGTCATCACGGCGCCTGTGCCAAGGCAGGTGCACCTTGATGCCACGCTGAGTGTGGAAGGCTCGCTGACAGGCGGTCACGGGATAAACCCAGGCGCCATTGGCTGCCTGACTGTGATGACTGTCTGGGGCACCACCTGTGCTCCCTACCGTGCCAGAGTGCTGAGTTTTAGCCGCTCGGCGCTCGGCTCGATGTTGTGAGCGTCGCTCCGCCGCTCTGTGTTGTTGGAAGGCGACTGCTTCCAACTACCCAGTAGCGTCCTTCACGAACCTCTTCCACACAGGTTGATCTTGACACCGCTGGTACCGGTCATCGGCAAGTCCGATCAGCTCCACATCCTTCTGCACCACATCAGTCCATCTCTTCGGACATCCAATATATATATACATGCAAACACTTGCTCTGTTATATATAGATAGGTTTGATTTCGATGCAGAAAGCTTTTCTCTGCACCAAAGTGTGGCACATCGCGTCATCTAGCGGACACACGCGTAATAACTCTGTAGGGTTCTCGACAGCAATTCTGTGACGGCATCTTCCGCGCGCAGTTATGTAACACACTGGGCGAGGCACGGTTTGGCGAGCGGTCCCAATTGACTTTGAAGTAAATTTACGATGTGAATGAACTTGCAAGTCAACGAAAACCAAGTTGTCCCATCACCTGTTGCTCATAAGTTCTTCTTTCATCACGGCTTTGTCGACTGTATTAAGATAAATACTTATTCTGCTTCACTATTGATGTAGGTTTTTACGGCTCGATCTCCATCTCTCCCTCGCGACGTTTCGCCTCCAACGTGTCGAGCGATCTCCATCTCTCGGAGTGCCCGGAGAAAACCCCCCGTCGTGTTACCTTTCCTCGGAAATTATTTTCTATCTTCTCAGAAGCGCCACTCCGTCGGAGACACGTGGAGAATTATGTTTTTGATTGCCCCAAATTGCTATCTTCTTGCCAATAAAAATGTTTCCAAACAGAAAATAGCATTGCTATCGGGCGGTATTGATTGCAGGACTTTTTCACGAGGAGAGGGCATCGACGGTCCCGCGCGACGTGAGCGTTCACGAGTGAGCAGGCAGCGCACGATTGTTCCGACACCTGATGCACAGGGGACGGCACCCCCTGAAAATATCAGCCTTGCAGCCGGAGCCCCGCAGGCTCCTAGAGAAAGGGTTATTGACCGCTGGGTTACGGCAACTGCCTGCAGAGAAAACCGTGTTGTTTTTGTGCAGTCATCAATGTGCAAGCAGCGCTAACGCACCACTGATCCGTTTCTACCTGCATTAGGCCTGGGACGGACGGAAGGTGTGTTGTCAAGTAATTTCACCGCAAAATGCCCTAAATGTTTGCGTGGACGCACCGACTCCATCAATCAGCAATCAAACCAAAGCAACGAAAATTAAATGATTAAGGCTGCTTCGAATACACTGAAAGGTCATGAAACTTGCAATCTTAAGAGCGGCAAAAATCTGCCAGCGTCCCCTAAGACGACCGTCACTTCCTTAAAGACAAACACGGAGGGAGAGAGGGAGAGTGCGCAACAGGGGGAGACACAGGGACACAGAGACAGGAAGACAGAGAGACAGACATGAGGGGGAAACAACGCCAAGAACATATACATAGTTACACGTAACATTGGAGTCTATGGGATGATTTAACACTTAAGTCGATGAGAGCATTTAACGTCGCAGCACGGTGGCGTACAGGTGAGTTGAGCTGCCGCCCCGCCTCTTTGAATAAATCAACGCGGTAGCACCGCCCACAGTTGCCGGTTGACCAATGAGAAGTCTGTCGGTTATTTTTTTTAAATCTTAGGCCACCGCCCACTACGGGTTGATTGACCAATCTGGAAGAGGGGGCTGGCTCGCGCCTTTGTTTTGATCACGTGACGCGGGGTGACACGTGGGTAGGACAAGACAAAGATCCCCGTATAGTCTTAACAGACTGTAGGGGCAAGTGATGTTAGCGAGCACCTATTAAGGTCGACACGGCACACGAGGGGGTGGGTGACCAGCACCACTCCCGGCCGCCTTTGTCTCCCTAGTGGCGATGTTCTTCTTTGCGATTCTTGGAAGCACGATGGTCAGCCTCTGGACATTAATCATATACACGATCCATTTAATGTCTGTGCATCACCGCATGATCGCCGGATCGCCGAAGCCACCAAACAGGTCACAGACCAGGCTGGAAAGCTCTGCTCAAGCGGAAATCATTCATTTAATCATTGTGAGAAACCGCTTCATCCTGTACAGGGTTGCAGTGAGCTGGAGCCTATCCCGGCACACACAGGGCGCAAGACAGGGTTATACCGAGCATGGAACGCCAGTCCATCACAGGGCACCGGGGGAAATTTAGTCATCAGGCCAATCAACCTATGCAGCAGGATGTCTTTGGACCAGAGCCGGGATATGAACCCGGGTCCTTCTTGCTGTGAGGCGGCAGCGATACGCACTGCGCCACCGTACCGCCACAAGTCGACATTGGGAAAGTGTATTTTGTGTTGGGGAGTGTTTACTAGTTATGAACCAGGATTTTACAAAACCGATCGCATCGCCGAATGAAACACATTCAAATTGATGGTTGCTCTTCAGAGCTGTTCTTTCGGGATAGCCGTGTCAAGCGATCTCCATCTCTCCCTGGCGACACGGCTATCCCGAAAGAACAGCTCTGAAGAGCAACCATCATATATCGAGGCGTGAAAACGTACATCAAAACGTTCAGATTGTTGCCGGATGCCGTGTTGGCTGCTGAGTGGAGGTGCTGTCTCACCTCTGCACTCAACCCCATGCCCCTTATGAAGAGCTGACCTTTAAATAGAATTTCACATTGAGGCGCTGGCTATTACGTGAATGTTAAAGATCGTGCTGCAATTCTGTGATAGAGAGCAGGGGTGTTAACCCTGGTGTCATGTCTGCAGTCGCTCAATTGAATCATCAGCCTGCCCAAAAGCTTCTCGCGAGATGATATTCCAGTCAAAGAATCAAGGGCACTTCCCCAATAGAGACGGACATTTGTGTGAAGTGGAAACATCCCACTGGCGTTAAGCGCAGAAATATTATCACTGTGAGCTGAATGCCGCGAAGCGCTGGCTGACTGGATGATGTAGAGGTGACACGGGATTTTGTCGTGGAGGGTAAAATAAAACATATGCGATTGCAGCCACGTGTTTTAAATCAAAGGCATCATCGCAACTGAAAGGGGATATTGAGTAGAGTTCCTACTCATGATAGACACTCATTGAGACTCGATTAGAATCGGGACAACTAATAACCGCATTATACATGTCAGACAAAATACATTCCTTATTATTTAAGCGGAGCCCCATTTTTCACATGAGCGCTTAATAATTATTTAATTGGCCGCAGTACAAAACTCAAATTTGTTTAATTTGACTTAATAACATATTTTTTTTTATTACGAAACAAAATGTGACGGCGCAGTGCTACGAATAATAACGTCGCGAAGGAAAGGCAAGGAACACTCGACGGGGCGAACCCGAGGGAGCAGCTACGGAGAGAAGTTCTCATGCCGAGCCGTGGAAACCTACACCATTACAATAATAATTTACATTTTAAAGCGCATTTCACTCAAAGGCTGCGAAGCGCTGAACGAAACGAAGTTTTAAAACAAGAGCAGATAGATAGATACATAGATGTTTATTAATACAGCAGAAAATACCCAGTTGGCTCGCAAGCTCTGGAAGCAGGATTCCTGCGCCACAATAAACGCACTAGCCGACATTAACAACGTATACAATCAGAAGGTAATACAACGAATTTACAGCGCTAAATTTGCGCACGGAAGAAACATTACGTAAACAGATGTAGGTTTTCACGGCTAGATTCTTGATGGTTGCTCTTCGGAGCTGCTTCTAACGTGGGAGGCGAACCATCGCGAGGGACAGAGGGAAGATCGCTCGACACGGCTATCCCGAAAGAACAGCTCTGAAGAGCAACCATCATTATTTCAACAGTCTGACAAACACTGCAAACAACAAAACCGCTTAACTAAAGCTCGAATTAACCCAAATAAACCCCCCATTCCAGAAAGTCCACGCGCTGCCAGGAACAGGTTTGAGTCCCGAGACGAGATCGAGCCGATAGACTCAGCGGATGTGATTTTCCTGAAGAGGAATCACGTGGAACCGGTGTAACAGGCGCGCGAATCCAGCGGGAGAGACACAGACTCGCGACGCGTCTCGGCCCTCAGAGACAGCGTGAGAAACTCGCAAGCCGATCAATATTCATCTCAAACAGCTGCGCGTGGCATCACCGGGAAACTGTCACAAAGCCTCACTAAATATCAGCTCGCCGCGCTCGGCAATTAATTGTCCTGCCTGCGCCGTGAAATGCCTCAGCACTGTCGCGACAGCGGAGTGTTATTGCTACCGCGATTTGTATGCGGTCCGGCGTGGACGTAAAATGCAGGCAGGGTGATAGATTGAACACCATCATAGGACACAATATATTTATAAAAACCCATGGACGTTATGGAGAATTGGTATATTTAACACGGGCGGCGCGGTGGCGCAGCGAGCAGTGCTGCCGCCTCACAACAAGAAGCATTCCAGTTCGATTTCCGGCTCCGGTGCCTTTCTGTGTGGCGTTTGCATGTTCTCCGTGTGGGGTGTTTTGGCCGGGTACTCCGGTTTCCTCCCACAGTCCAAACAAACGCTGCTGCCTATGTTAATTGTCCTACTGACTAAATTGCTCTGGGTGCCCTGCGACGGATGGCGTCCCATCATGTGTATAGCCCTGCCGTGCGCCCTGTGTCTGCCAGGGGGATAGGCTCTGGCCCCTTGCGACCCTGTACAGGATTACGCGGGGACTGATAATGACAATGACTGGCACTGTCTGCTTTACAGTCGACGTTAAAGATTCCGTGACGTTCTTCACAAGAGGAGACCAATTGAGCGCTGGTGTCATGGGCCAAATGTGAAAGCTGATCCCGCGTGTTGTTCATTTGGGATTGCACCAGCAGTGATCGCGCTCCACTGCAAAACCTGGCAGCATGCCCCTGAACACGTTTCCTGGGTAAATGAGCGTAGTCTTAACGATGATAATCCATCCATCCATTTTCAGAAACCCCTTAATCCTGTACAGGGTCGCGGTGAGCCGGAGCCTATCCCGGCAGACATAGGGTGCAAGGCAGGGGTATACCGAGGATGGGACGCCAATCCATCGCAGGGCATCTGGGGCAATTTAGTCAGTACGCCAATTAACCAAGCAACATGTCTTTGGACTATGGGAGGAAACCGGAGTGCCCGGCGAAAACTCACGCGGACACGGAGAGAACATACAAACTCCACACAGAAAGGCCCCCGAGCCGGGATTCGAACCCGGGGCCTTCTTGCTGTGAGGCGGCAGCGCTACCCACTACGCCACCGTGCCGTCCAACGATGAAATGCTAACTGCAATTATAAAAATGTAGACCAATAAACCGATGTGTGTCTTTGCAAGAGAGATCTGGGAAAAATGTACGGCCTAATGGTGAACCGAAGATTGCATTAAATAGTTTAGAGCATTCGGGCATGAATGGAACTTTACATTTTTTTAGTTGATGCAATTATTTTAGAAGTGGAAGGGTAGAACAAAGGTGAAATTTTAAAATACAATGTGTTTGATTTCGTTTAAGTTGCAGTGATTCCTGGTATGAACGACTCGTGTCAAGGTTGATCCGGGTTGGCCGGTTGCCCCTCCGATAGTGGGGGCATTGGAGCAGAATTCTACAGCCGAATGCCCTTCCTGACACCAACCTCCTTTAGTCGGATGGTCTTCGGATCATTATACAGTATGTCTGGAACTTTCCCTAAAACAAGGGAGATCCTAGCAGGAGCGCCAGACTCCAGAGCTGTTCACCAAGGGAGGCCCGATCAGGGGTGCTGGATTCCAGAGCTGTTTACCAAGGGAGGCCCTAGCAGAAGATCTAGACTCCACATATGAT
Organism: Geotria australis; assembly: GCA_036362915.1. Classification (NCBI taxonomy): domain Eukaryota; kingdom Metazoa; phylum Chordata; class Hyperoartia; order Petromyzontiformes; family Geotriidae; genus Geotria; species Geotria australis. The sequence continues at coordinate 7,265,806 of JAZEWU010000001.1, forward strand.
GATGACTGTATTAAAAGATGTGCTCAGTTAACGATGCGTGTCGTTATTGGCCGATTTGTCAGCAGCAGCAGCAGCGAGGCATCGCGGCCGCGCGGCTCCTCGTCCCGCAGACTCGCATCTGCAGAGTCACGCGAGACGCACCCAGTTGGATTCAGCCGCCGTGCAGCTGTGCGGATTAAAAGTCCCGGTTTGTCCCAAACGCCGGTCCTCGCGACCCCCCACCGCGCTACGTCTTTCCGCCCATACCAATGTCCATCCATCCATCCATTGTGAGAAACCGCTTAATCCTGTACAGGGTCGCGGTGAGCCGGAGCCTATCCCGGCAGACACAGGGTGCAAGGCAGAGCTATACCCAGGATGGGACGCCAGTCCATCACGGGGTACCGAGGGAAATTTAGTCCCCAGCCCTATTAAGCTATGCAGCACCATGTCTTTGGGCTGTGGGTAAAAAACCGGAGTGCCCCGCGAAAACCCACGCGGACAGGCGGAGAGCGTACCAATGCCTCACAGAAAGGCACCCGAGCCGGGATTCAAACCCGGGTTTTGCTTGCTGTGAAACGGCAGCGCTAGTCGCCGCGCTACCGTGCCCCCTTACCAATGTACACACTCCTAATTCAAGTACATATTAACTCGCTTCACGCTACGCGCGCCCAATGATTGCGAAACGCGTCCCTCGTGGCGCGCCGAGCAATTAACCCTGTCAGCGTCACGTGTAACCTGATGCACACGCACATGGAACACGTGTACATACACGCACGGGGAACACGTGCAGAGACACACACTGAGATCTCGGTGTTAATTTGAATTGGCTCAATAACGCAAACAGCGTTGTTTAGCGCATCACGTGGGATATGTCCAATAATCGTTGGGCGCCTGTCGCGTGGAACGAGTTCATTTATATTCGAATAGAAGTTGGTAAACGCGGAGAGGGTGTTGTTCCACTTTTGAGACACTGGGTTGCGAGGACTGGAGTTTGAAAAACACTGACTTAAACATTACTAGAACGTTTTCCTTTCACGGCTTTTTTTTGCTTTTTTTCTGTAACCACTCCGCACTTTGCGACGTCTTTTAATTACAGTATAGTAATGCAACTCGTAACGGCCAAAATAATTCACGGGCATCAATTAGCATGACTGCGACGCGCGGAGCCAAGCTCAGTGTCGCTCAAAAGCCAGGCTGAAGAGGTGGGCCCTCTTAAGAAAGAGGTGGGTCCTTTAAGAAAAAAAAACGTGGGTTTTTTTAAGAACAAGGTGAGACATTTAATAAAGAGGTTCTGGTCTGAAAAGTCGAGGCCTTTAAGAAGAGGTGGGGTCTTTATGAAAGCGGTGGGGGCCTTTAGGGAAGCGGTGGGGCGTTAAAGTATCTATTGAAAGTGTCTCAAAATTGGTCCAACACCGTTTGTGAGTTGTACCACATGTTGTTGCTTGGAAAAACCCCGAAAACAAACATACTGCGCAACCACTAAAACAAAACTACACAAGGGCTCTTTACAAACACTGTCAAAAGTAGTCCCAAGTGTGTGCCCTTCGCAGACGCTTTGAAGTGGCCACGGAAGCTGAAAAACTGGCGGTACGGCTGCCACCTTTAACGGCGGCACGAGCAGAGACACGCAGGGTCGGCGAGCGAGTTCGGGGCGCGACGCGGGCGGCAGGGAACCTGGCACCACGAGCGCCAATTAACACAGCGGCACTGTGCCGACCCACTCGCTCCCCACCCGAGACACATAAAGGAGCTCACTTTCAGTGCTCGCTGAGACAGGGCATGTAGAGAGCAGGTTTTTTTTAAGACTTTGGATGTGAAAATTCAATAATTAAATGTGGTAAATAATCAAAGTGCGCCAGAGAGCAGCCTCACAGAGAGCGCTCACGGAGAGCTGGGTTACACTGGCTCGGGAACCGTCTTTAAAGCCAAAGCCTTTGGACTGCATTGTAGCTGGAAAATTACAAGTTTTTCGCTTCAAAAAAAATACAACTCACAGCAAGAAATTCCCCGGTTAGATTTCCGACTCGGGTGCCTTTCTGTGTGTAGTTTGCACGCTGTCCCCGTGTCCACGTGGGTTTTCGCCGGGTACTCTGGTTTCCTCCCAAAGTGCAACGACATGTTGCTGTTGCCTAAGTTTATTGGTCTGCTGACTAAATTGCCCCCGGTGCCCTGCGATGGACTGGCGTCCCATTCAGAGTATAGCCCTGCCTGGCGCCCTGTATCTGCCGGGATAGGTTGCTGCCCCTCTCGGCCCTGTACAGGATGAAACATGAACTGCCGATGACGCTCGGCTCTTTCAAAGCCCCGGGAATAAGCCCCATTTAAATAATTAACGGAAATATTTCACAAGCGTGGGAGGCTAGGGTCAAGGACTCTTTTTATATCGATTCTATCAGTAGGATGGCAATTAAGCAATTTATAGAGGCTAATTATACTTAATCCTCAGCGCAGGATCATAATATAGCGTGTTATATTAAAGGTCTCATTTAAGTTAAGTGGCAGAAAGCCGATTACAAGGAGACCTTCATTTGCAAGGCAGATCGGGCATTGGTTGCGGAATCCAGTGTCTCCGCGTTTGTATTTTGGAGAAAAATATTAGACAATTAACATTAACAATCACTGCATGCCGCCTTTACTAACTTAACTCAATTTGGATCCAACATGAATAAAGCAATTTAACCCACGTATTAGTGTTCCTTGTGATATCATCAACGTTATGAGTATCCGCTTCACCCCGTACAGGGTCGCAGGTGGGTCGGAGCCTATCCCGGCAGACACAAGGTGCAAAGTAGGGCTATAACAATGATGAGACGCCAGTCCAACGGAAGGCATTTAGTCAGCAAGCCAATTAACTTAGCAGCAGCATGAAAACCGGAGTACCTGGCGAAAACTTACGCGAACACAGATAGTACATGCAAACTCCACACAGAGCGGCACCCGAGCCGTGAATTAAACCGAGGTGCTTCTTGCTGTGAGGCGGCAGCGCCTCCGTGCCGCCCCCATTGTGATATAACAGCATTTAAACGATGATATGAACTGCTTTCGTTTTAACTCAATATATAAAAAATGGGCTTGTTTCTATTACATAACCAGCAACTTTGCTGCCGTTGCTGCAGCTGCTGATGATGATACATTGGAATGCAGCCTTGGTAAATGTGTATTAATGACGAGACAATTAGAAACATGTGGAAATGCAGCAATGTCAGCGCATGAGGTCGATCAGATTTACACCACGGAGCCCAGCGTTTCACGAGCAACATCATGTCGGGATATTAATGGGCCATTGGGGTAAATACATTTATCATATTTTTCGATTCAGGCGATTCCTTTTAATGTGCACACAATTCACGATCAGTAAATGTGTTATACCTAGAGTTAAGGAATTGTGTAACTTAATTGTTTTGCTGTATAATAAACCTCGCTTC
>JAZEWU010000001.1:7290941-7301300 GCA_036362915.1 Geotria australis
ACGCACGCACCAAACACGAAGATCGCACGCCGCAACCTTCACAAGCTGTTGGGGCGAGTGCCGTTAGCGAGCACATATGAAGGTCGACACGGCACACGAGGAGGTGGCTGACCAGCACCACGCCCGGCCGCCTTTGTATCCCTTAGTGGCAATGTTTACGCACCGCACTCGGGTACTCGTTTGAGGCTGAGTCGACCTAGGGGAGGCCCGGGACCGGTTTAGAAAATCGTCACTGATGCTGGCCGTGAGCGGGATTCGAACTCGGGCCGCCGGGTTTGTAACCCAGCGCGCTAACTATTGAGCCACCACTCCCCATCCACGCAGCCATGCATACACGTGCATACAAAAGCACGATGCCATACACGCGGACACTGCCTTATACACAAACTGCCACCACACACAAATCCACACAGATACGCTTTCTCAGCCAAGTGCACGAACACGCTGTCACACACACGCGTAAGCGTAAATACACGCGCACACAGGCTATACCCATGCGTGCATTGCTGCACACAGACACTGCCACACACATACGGATAACACACGAATGTGATGGATAAAAACGTGCCAGTTATGCAAACGTGGACTTCTCCGCCAGTTGCAGTTGGCAAGAATGATTTGCTGACGTGGCACACAAGGGTGATTGTGTGGCCGGTTCCCAGAACACCTGGCCGCCTCTGTCTCCCTAGTGCTGATGAGGCCGCAATGCCCCAGGTCGCCGAATTCACCAAGCGCCAGGCCCTGGACCCAACATCACACGTCAATTACAACTGCCGAGCAAGAACGCTCGATAACGGCCATCCTGACAGAGCAGCTCTTGAGTCCAATTCTGGCTAAACAAGATGTGCGAACCCAGAGCTAAGAACCCGTACATTGATTCGTATCGTGACGGTACTTCGTTGGCGGTGTGCGGGCGCAGGCTGGCAGGGCAACGGCTACAGCTGCACGGACGTGAACGAGTGCGCGACGGGCAACGGGGGCTGCTCCACCGTGCCGCCCGTGCAGTGCCTCAACACCATGGGCTCGTACCACTGCGGGCCCTGCCCCTCCGGTAGGCTCGCGCCACAGCGGCCCACGACGAAGGTCCCCCACGGTATCCTAGCAGACCGCTAGGGGAAAAATCCTTCGTTCGTTCATTCGTTGTCAGAAACCGCTTAATCCTGTATAGGGTTGCGGTGAGCCGGAGCCTTTTCCCGGCAGACACAGGGCGTGAGACAGGGCTATACCCAGGATGGAACGCCAGTCCATCACAGGGCACCGGGGGAAATTTTGTCGGCAGGCCAATTAACCTATGCGAAAACCCACGCGGACACGGGGAGAACATGCAAACTCCACATAGAAAGGCACCCGAACAGAAAGGCACCCGAGCCGGGATTCGACCCCGGGGGACTTCTTGCTGTGAGGCGGCAGCGCTACTTACCCACGAGACCGTGCCGCCCTCGGGGGAAACTGGTCTGACCAAATATTTAAGGTTGACACATGAGCGGGAACCACGGGACCTCACAAACGGGTTCCTCGTGACAGACGCCACTCTTCGACCGACTCGTCCAACGCTGGACTAGGGCTGCCCTGAAAGAGCGACTCTTGAGAGCGAGTCTCACACATCGAACCGTGAAAACCTCCATCTATAAACCGCGGGGGTTGCTGCCTCGTCGTAGCGCCGCTCGGCGTCGTGGGCGCCGCGCGTCGCGTTGTGACGGAGCGTGCGTGCGTGCGTGCGCGCAGGGTACGAGGGCGACGGGAGGACGTGCACGGCCGTCGAGGTGTGCTCCATCAACAATGGCGGCTGCCACCCGCTCGCCACCTGCACCGCCGTGCCAGGTGAGTCGCTCCCGCGAGACGGCGGGGGGCTCTGCCCGCGAGGGCGCATGGTGGGGCCACGTGAGGGCGCGTGGGGCCGCAGGGCCTTCCGAGTTCGGCCGCGTAGTTGGCGATCGTTTCCGTACGACCGCCGGCTGGCTGAAATGTTCCCTGCGCGCTCGGATTACAAGCGGCCGCGAAAACCCACGTCGTAAAGCGTACGCGTGTGTGCGCCGACACAGAAACGAGACAAAAAATCACAACCCGCGAAACCGCCAAGGTGGCAACAAAAAACTTTCAGTATTGCGAAGCGTACCGTGAGCTGCGCGTGGTGGTACACGCCTGTCATCTAGCGCCTTCGAGGCGGTGGTTGGTGGATCACCGCATTCTCCAAAATGCCGTTGACCCGATTCGAGAGCACGTGTTTCCATTAAATTCCAGACTCGATCGCGAAAGGTAGCGCCGCAATGAGCTGTGCAAATCACGTGAACCCATTACATGCAACGTGTACGAATGAACAATACATAGAGTCAAGTGTTCCACGTCTCTCCTTCGCGGCGTTTCACCTCCCACGTTGGAGGAGTCATCCTTCAACGTGGGAGGGGAATCGTCACGAAGCAGCGAGAAGGAACACTCGACGCGACTCTCGTGAAAGAACAGCTTTGGGTGAGCAGTTCTCATCACACACGGAGCTGTAAAAACCTACATCGGAACAATTCATCGCTTCTTCCGAACGCAATTAGACGCAGTTGCCTCGAGCTTCGCGGATCGACACCCATCCAGGGATCTGCGTCTCATCCTCGCGCTAGTGCGTCAGCATTGAAGCCGATCGCTTTACTTTCAATCACACAGCAAAGTCCGGTGATGGAAAGGCGGCCCTTATTAAGGCGCTCTCCAGGGGCGCGAGACGAGCCTGCACTTAAGAGCGCGTCAGCCGTTCCCCGGACGTGCCGGGAAGCAAATTGGGATCGCGTCAGGATTATCCGGCCACCGCTGCCAGGTCAGGGCGACTCCTGCTCGCAGAGTGTCGCTAAAGTCAGCGGTGACTCATTAGGGAAGCGTGTCCGTTAATCAGCTTGAAATAACATCGACAACAACGACAACAAAATGCACACCTATGCAAGCAAGAGCCCGGCAGAGAAATTACTCAGCCTGTCGCTATTTCTCACGAGCAGGTCGATCGCAGAATCGTGGACGACGAGGAGGGGGGGTGGGTGGGGGGGTATGCTTTCAGGGTTCTGTGGGTGCAGGAGGTTTTGTCAAAATGGCTTTGCATTTTACGACCCAAAATGTGCTGCTGATGATGAGCTACGCCGTGGGAGATGATTTACCGAAACGGGGTTACTTATGAATCCGTCTGATGTCAGCTATTGCTGCGGACTTTGAAAATCCTGAATTGATGATGGGCGCGTAACAAAAACACCAAGCTGTGCGTTTCTCAAAGCAGGCGAACGCGCCGAGTGATTCCACAATCACACAGACATGTTAGGACGCGTGAAAGAACAAAAACATCATGCACACAGTGATATGCCTTCACATTGCAAAACAGCAGAAATATACATCTGTGGCATTTGCCGCAGATGCTTTACCTGATACCTGAATTTAGTTTTCCCGATGGCACGCGTGTCTCGTGATCCCAGTGGCTGGCATGACTCAGGTTCTGACCACGCAACCTGGGCTCATGTCCAAATGTCACAAGTTCTCAGCCGAATTCAGGGGGTCAAGGTAGAAGCGTTCACGTCGCGATCCCTGTCAAGTAATACTTGGTGTTACCTGCGAATTCTACCAAACACTTCGAAGCCGAGCTGAAAGACAACGATGACCAGAAGCTGACCATCGCGCTTCGAAGAATCGCAAAGAAGAAGAAGAAGCCGAATTCAGAACATCGCGTCTCTGATCGGCTGAACGTTCCACAGTAAGGGAAATGTTCATAGACCGTTCCACATGTACAGGTTAAACCCGATACACATAGCAAAGACAAAGCAGCCTCGTATAGCCTTGTCGACTGTTGGGGCAAGTGCCGCGAGCGAGCAACAGCCAGGGCTTGCACGGCACTCGACGTGCTGGTGCGGGCGGTAGTAAACCTGACCGCCTTTGTCTTCCCAGTGATTGCGTTCACACACCGCGGCAGGTGTTGATCTGACGCCGAGTCAGCTTCTGAGAGGGCCCAGTATCGGTTGGGATATCATGCGGATATTCCTCGTCGCCGATGTTAGCCGTGGCAGAGAATTACATTCAAGTCACCAGGTTTATGGCACAGCGTGCTCAGTAATGCGTTAAGCGGCCGGTGCCTGTTTCTTCCTCGTTACATTACCAAAGATAAAGATCCCTTATATAGCCCTAACAGCCTGTAGGGTCATTGCTGTTAGCAAGTAACAGCGATGAAGGGTAGCACAGCACCGGACGGGGCGGGTGGCCAGCAGCATGCCCAGTCGCCTTAGTCTCTTTCGTGGTGATGTTTGCACACCGCACCAGGTACTCAAGTAAGGCTTAGTCGACCAAAGGGAGACCCAGGACCGGTTCAGAAACTCGTCACTGGTGTCGGTGGCTGCGAGCGGGAATGGACACCGGATCACCGGGTTCATAGCACAGTATACTAACCGCTACACCACCGCTCCCCAGGAAATTACCACGACATTAACAACGCACACAGACACAAACACGGACACTTTTATATTTGGGTCATAACAGCGCTTTCAAAAACGTGATCGTCTGCAGTGAACGCGACGTTTGTGACGAGAGTGACGCGGTGCCCACACCAACGCGATTAGCACTCGCTCGCCCACCCGTACGCACCACCCTAATACGCGCCGCGCCGTGAATTCCTAATCACACTCGGTGCAAAGGCAAAGTGTCTGTTGCATTATTAACTCGGGTGTGATGCGCGTCAGTTGCAATGCGGCTGCACGGGGGGTGGGGGGAATGTCGGAAACCCACGGCGCTTGGAGGCGTCAGACGCTTTGAGCGTGCGTCACGTTTGCGCCGATGGTTTTCCGATGTTTTTCCTCTTTGTGACTCACTCGGAATAACGCGGCCGTTGTGACGCCGTCACCCTCCTTTGCGGGCGGCAGGGTGTCGGAAGCAAGGTACTGGCCGAGGCGGCTCGATTTCCCGCCTCGGGCGCCACTACAGATGCAACGCATTTTGTTCACCCCAGGGCACCGTGCGCGTGAGGGGTCGACATCCGGTTAGAAGGGTTCGGGTGATCCGACACTCAGGCAACTCTCGCTCCCGTGGGATTGAACGACGCCGCTTCAACTCTACGCACGTTATCTCTGCACCTCTCTCGGATTAACCTCCTGCCCCCGCGCTGTTTCCCCCTGCCGCGATGCCATTGCAGGAAGCTCTCTGCCCATCTGCACGTGTCCCGACGGATACTTTGGGAACGGATACGGCCCCAACGGCTGCGTGGCGAGCAGCGGCAACTGCAACCCCAACCCCTGCGCGCACGGCCGCTGCATCGTGAGTGCCGTCCCTCCGGCGCAGCGTCAACGACGGCGCGCCCAGCACGGTCGCGTCACGGCACCCACAACCTGGAACAGCCTGTAGCCGCATCTACCACGACAAACACAGTCCTCCACAACCTTCAAAACACGTTTAAAAAGACACTTATTCACCGACTCACAACAAAGCAACTGAGCCAGGCTCTGCGCCCTCGAATCACCGGGCGCAGGGCGCCCGGAGAATATGCGCGCGCTATAAATATACATTCTATTATTATTTGTCACTCCTTCGCTCAACACGGCTACCGCGAAAGAGCAATTCTCATACGTGCGTCCAGCCGTGAAAACCTACATCAATTGCCGCTTCTTTTGATGAGGGTCGCGGCGGCAGCATGCTGAGTAGGCCACAGCAGACCTACCTCTCCTTAGAGACGGACTCCAGCTCCTCCTGGGGGGATTCCCAGGTGTCCCCCACGCCAGCCGAGAGAGAATCTCGCCAGCGTGTCCTGGGCCGGCTAAACCCACACTGAACACCACGGTGGGTTAGAGTCAATACAACCTTCATCCAGCAGTGGATTGACCAGTCCCATGACACAGCAGTTGATTGACAACCCAGTGACACGGCAGAGGGAGGCATTCATCCAGCAGTGGATGGCATCTGTCAATTATTACAGCAAGGTCCAGCTGCAGGTGGTCAATATAACTCCTGACAACTCATCGCGCCCCCTTTCATCCCCAGTACTGCCGGCGACACGGAACGAAAGATGTAAAAATTAACGTGAAACAAACGAGGGCATAAAGTGCGGCGACCTGTCTGTCAGCAGATTACACTTTAGGCATAAATCCCGAGCTTTACAGCCCGGCGTCAGCATACGTAAACCAAAGCAACGCAAACAACGCCGCAACTCATACACAGCTGACACACTCACCTGCCACGTTACGGCCGTCCCATGGCGGGCTGGGTTACCGTGGGCACGTGCCGGTGGACGCAGTAACCCAGCTCCACATGCGACACTCCATCACATGTTCTCCCCATGATAAGTTGAATTATTGCTCTACTTAAAATGTTAAACTTTTCCTCTTACAAGCCACCCAATGTTCTTTCACTTAAAAAAAAACAAGTTCTGAAATATTACTCAATAATGTATGAATATGCTTACTCGGCATTACTAACGTTGAGGTACGGCTGGTATACGATAGACGATAAGTCTTCGTAAATGGACCCAACCTTGTCGGATCATGGAAGCTAAGCTGTGTTGAGCCTGGTTAGTACTTGGATGGGCGACCGCGATGACTTGGCAAGTGCTGTGTGGGCCTTCGAGGTGGCCAGGAGATGACATCCGTTTGCCGGTCACCGTGCCCGATCTGACCTTTTGTGTAACTTTCCTTTAAACAGAATAACAAAAGCCACCCGCAACTTTGCACAGGAGGGCAGTACAGTGGCGCAGCGAGTAGCGCTGCTGTCTCAGCAAGAATTCCTGGGTTGAACACCTGGGTCGTGCGCCATTCTGCGCGGAGTTTGCATGTCCTCCAAGTGTCCGCGTGGGTTTTCGCTAGGTATTCCGGTTTCCTCCCGCAATACAAAGACACGCTATTGCTGCTGTGCAGATTAATTGGCCTGCTGACTAAATTGCCCGCAGTGCCCGGTGATCGGCTAGCATCCCATCCTGGGTATAGCCCTGCCTTGTGCCCTGTATCTACGGGGATAGGCTCTGGCTCACTGCGACTATGTACAGGATTAAGTGGGTTCTGATAATGACTGACTGAATGAACAAAACGTAGCATTGGCGCACAATTTGCAAAACATTGTTTTCACACGTGATTTTGATGTACATATCGAGCGCCTTAGGAAAAAAAGTGATCCACAAACTGACACTCATCCTGACTGTCGTGCAAAAACAAAGATCCCCCGTGTAGCCTTAACATACTTTTGAGGCAAGTGGCTTTAGCGAGCACCTATAAAGGCCAGCACGGCAGGTGGGGGAGCAGGTGGCCAGGACCACTCCAGACCGCCTTCGTCTCCCCAGTGGCGATGTTTACACACCAGCTACTCATTTGCGCCCAAGTCGACCTGAGATACGCCCACGATTGTTTCAGACAATCGTCACTGGTTTTTGCCGTGAGCGAGAATCCAGGGGCGTATCTATGGAAAATAACGCCGATGGCAAGCACTGAATTTGCGCCCATGTCCAAACATCTGACACCCATCTTTTAGATAACTTTACCATCATATCAGCTCAAAAACACAAGTCAAGCTCGTTAATCGTTCAACTAACAAATTACGGCACTACACGACAATTATAACTGCACCTTCCTTGCTTCACTATCCGAGGATGACTTGTCTGACTTTAATAGAAACTGCTCAGTTGGCGCCCCCCCCCCCACCTTCAATCAAACACAGGTCATAGCACGCTAACCGCCGCGCCGCCGCTCCCCGCACGCGCGTCGCCTTCTGTCTCGCACACAGGAGCAGACGACGGGCTACACGTGCGTGTGCGACGCGGGATGGAGCGGCACCATCTGCGACCAGAACATCAACGAGTGCGCCAGCAACCCCTGCCTCAACGGGGGCACGTGCGTGGACGGCGTCAACGCCTACACCTGCACCTGCACGACCAGCTGGACGGGCGCCAACTGCCAGACGCCCGTGCAGGGTACGGAGCCGCCCGCGGCCGCATCCGTTCAGCGGAGTCCCTTGACCATCTTCAAATCTCGTCTCAGGACTCACCTGTTCCGTAAAGGTTTCAAGCCCTCCGGCTAGGACTAATGATGCGGCTCAATGCTGTCGTGCCAGGATGTTGGCTCGCTTCCTACCTACGCCTTCATGGGAACATTTATTCCTTCCTCTGGCTTGGACCGTTGGTGCGGGCCAGTGGTGCAGTGTCGAGATGTTGGCTCTCTCTTTCTCTCTTCCGATCTGCGTCTACTCGGGTACATCTGTTCCCGCCTTCCTTGTTATAGAATTATTATAATTATTATTTTTCTGTTGTCTTTATGTCCCATGTCCTATAATTTATCGCTATTGCTTGACTCTCAATTGATCTGTCTTGATGTTATTGACATGCCGTTCTTTCCACAGCCTTGTGCAGCGCTTTGTGACCCTCGGGTGAAAGGCGCTCTATAAATGCTATTATTATTATCACGCTGCCGCTCGTCGACAGTGTCACAGCCTTCAGAGCTGCTCTTTGGGGAGTCTTCTTTTCGATTCTTCGAAGCGTGATGGTTATTTGACAGTTTCCCATTTCTTTACACAGTTCTTTGCATTTTTACTGAACTCTGCGAGGTCTTTTGAGCTGCAGAGGTTGGGTAGTCGAGCGCAGACAAGGCAGTGCTCCATAGCATGGTCTGCTTCTCCACATTCACAGGTGGTTGGGCCTGTCTTGTAGCCCCATCTGACCAAAGCAGTTTTTGATCGTCCCGTTCTAGTTCTCAGGCGGTTGAGTGTCTTCCACTGAATCCATGGTGCTTCTGAGCCAGGAGGGGATAGATAGATAGATAGATGTTTATTATTACAGCAGACAAATACCCATTGAGCTTGCAAGCTCTTTACGGGACTCCTGCGACACAACAAACACGCGAAATGCTGACAATTAAAATATATATAAGATTCATAAATAACGTGTCGAGCGATCTCCATCTCCCCCTCGCGACGTTTCGCCTCCCACGTTGGAAGCATCCGAAGAGTAACCATTATGAACCGAGCCGTGAAAACCTACATCGGTACAGTGTCACAGCCACGGTCCGGAATCAAACTCGGTTCGCCAGCTTCGTGGCGAAGTGCGATAACCGCTAGTCGTCGCGCCTCGTGCTCCAATAGCTCAATTGGAAAAAATAGCAGAGTACCCGCCCCACGGGCGATCTTGTTTCAAGCGTGTAACATGTTCTTTTAACGTCTCTTGTTGATGACGTTTTCTGCTGACATGACTGCTTTTACCGGGATTTCTTCCTGATGTCCATTCTGGAATATTGCCGCTGGCTTTCTAATGTTTCGAAAGAATATTTAATAATCCAGTGTCGACACAATTTCAGGAAGCTTTTGCAATGTGCTTGTTTGACCATCCTCGTTAACACTATTTCAGCTTTAAATCACCACATTTGCACTTGTACCATCAACGCTGCTAAGCACTCCTCCGCCTTTATCCAGGAAGAAATGAAGGTAAAAGCAACAGAACACGTCACCGACAGGAGACGGTCGAAATAACGTGTTGCACTCTTTGAACAAGATCGCCGTTGGGCGGGCACTCTGCTAGCGATACGAATCCACACCGGCCAGGGCTGGCTTTGTGAGCGGGGTTTCACCCTGGCGACGCGTGGCGCTGTGTTGTGCAGTGTGCGGCGGGTGGCTCGCGGGCCCCGCCGGCTCCTTCAGCTACCCCACCAATCCGGGCTCCGAGACCTACGACCACCAGGTCAGCTGCGCCTGGGTCATCGAGGTGGCATCCAATCAGGTGAGCTACACGAACGCGCAGCACAACTAACAACAAGAACCGCCGTTCGCCACTAAGTGGCGGTGACTTCACCACGGCGCCTGTGCCAGGCCGGATGCACCTTGAGGCCACGCGGAGTGTCGAAGGCTCGCTGACAGGAAAGGCATGGGACAGACGCAGGTGCCAGGGGATGACTGACTGAGATGACTGGCTGGGGCAACACCTGTGCTCCCTACCATGCAAAATTGCTGAGTTTTAGCCGCCCCGGCGCTCGGCTCGCACACGCGCACACGTGCGGACGCACAAACGTTCAAAAGGCAAACGCGAAAAAAAACCCGTCAACATTCTAACTTCGCCGCGCATTAGGACAATCTTCCAAATACCTCGCATGTTTGTTGTGTCGCAGGAATCTCGTAAAGAGCTTGCAAGCTCACTGGCTATTTGTCTGCTGTAATACTAAACATCTATCTATCATCTATCTATCCGGTCGGGAGATTAAATAATAACGATACGGTAACACTGAGTCGAGCATCGGCGATCACGCCCCGCGTGGTGCGGTTCTCCGCGACAGGTGGTGCGCATCACGATCCCGTTCTTCCACCTGGAGGGAAGCTCCGACTGCCAGTACGACTGGCTGCAGATCCACGACGGCAGCTCTGCGTCGACGCACATGCTCGGGAAGTTCTGCG
>JAZEWU010000001.1:7314710-7327537 GCA_036362915.1 Geotria australis
TCGGGGAACGCAGGACTGGTTATCACTCGTCGCTGATATTAGCCGTGGCTAGGAATTGAACGTAGCTGGTTTGGAGGGCAATACGCAAAGTACTGCAAGGGGCTGTGTAAGAAAATGGGAAACTGTAATTTAACATCGCGCTTCGAAGAATCGCAAAGAAGAAGACTGCAATATCACTCAACCGCTGGTCTCTAGTACGATGGGCTTTTTTGGTTCCCCCCCCAACCCCTCTGACCAGTCCGGCTTTCTAACATGTAGAGAAATAATTAATAATTTGAGCTGAAATGCTCGATAAAGATTTGTTTCAGCAGAAACTATCCTTAGGTCTCAGTAATTATTTATTCATGGGTAGCAATATACATTATATTTATGACAAGAGTTTCCATTAACTGTGATATCTTGAAGCCAAGCAGAACCGTGAATTGTTTACCATTGGCTCAGGGCCACGAGCAGAAGTGCTCAACTGAAACTACCGTATAATTAAACCTGTCTCTCACCTTGCCCCTTGTCTCTATATTGACACCCCAACTCCAACAACTTCCAACCACCACTCACGCCTCAACCTCCGCCCCAAAACTCCCAACCACCACTCCCAACCACCTGCACCCAAACGCGAATACTCCCAACCACCACTCCCTACCACCTGCACACCTGCACACCCCACCCACCAAAGTGTGCCAGGGCACAGTGATCATCAACCGCACTCGCGGGGAGTTGCAGAGCCCCAACTTCCCCAACAACTACCCGCACAACAGCAACTGCAGCTGGCGCATCTCGGCCACGCTGGGAAACACCATCAACTACACCTTCACGGCCTTCCAGCTGGAGCACGTGGTCTTTGACTACGTGGAGGTGAGAGCGATCTGCTCGGTTTTTTGATAGTTATCGTCATTCTTCCATTGTCAGAAACCGCTTAATCCTGTACGGGGTCGCCGGTGAGCCAGAGTATACCGGCACATACAGGGCGCAAGGCAGGGTTATACCCATGATGGGACGCCAGTCCATCACAGGGCACCTGGGGAAATTTAGTCCGCAGGCCAATTAACCTATGCAGCAGCATGCCTTTGGATTGTGGGATGAAAACGGAGTGCCTGGAGATAACCCACGCGGACATGGGGAGAACATGCAAACTCTACACAGAAAGGCACCCGAGCCAGGATTCGAATCCGGGACCTTCTTGGTGTGAGGCCCTGTTTTGATAATAATAATAATACAATTTATTACGTGTGGTGGATATTCATTTAATTTCGAAGTGGTTCATTCCAAAAGAGAACGACTCAGAGGCGCGAGGTAACCTGCAGAGAGGGCGAGTCAAGCCACGCGGTTAGCCGGTGCCAACCCGCCAGACACTGCGTCCTATAATATTTTGAGGTTATCGGCAAATTAATTAATGATATAAACGGGGACAAGCACAGTTAGTGTGGGAGCTCACAGCTCGTGCAAGGTGCCTCGCCGTCTCGCAGCAGCAGGAAAACACCCCACTAGAGGGACTCCCCTGGAGCTTCCTGCAGGAAAGGCCCTTCCTCCTGCAGCGGCACGAGCAGCAATTGCAGGGCCACACCTTAGCCTCTGCTCACGCGCCGCCTCCGCGCGTTCCCCGCAGATGTTTGACGGCTTGGACAGCTCAGCGACGCACATCGGCAGGTTCGGGGGCACGGAGCGGCCCCCGGCCGGCGAGACCATGGGCCAGCACCTCTACGTCACCTTCTTCACCGACGCCTCCGTCGCTTACAGCGGGTTCCAAATGAACTGGTACCAAAACGGTACGGACGGAGGGAGGGGGCACACAGGCTGGAGGGTGGCAGAGGAGATTCTGGGTAGACGGAGGGAACGGTATAGAGCCAGAGAGAGACGGGGGGCGGCGCTGGATGGCACGTGCCGTGTGTTGCAGCAGTGCGCCCATTAAACTGCTCTCAACGACCGCCTCTCTACTCAATTCAGTATTTGCTCCGGCCGTACATATACTAAAATTGGAACGATACAGAGAAGATTAGCATGGCCCCTGCGCAAGGATGACACGCAAATTCGTGAAGCGTTCTAAACAATTACATAATCTGCACAAAGACGTGTAACAGCTTTCCTCAGCTCACGAGTAACTGGCGCAGCTACATCATCACATGCCCAACAGACGTGCCGCGTCGTGTCTGGTAGAAACGATCACAGCCTCGCTTTTACCGGGCACCACGATGCACGGCCTCTCGATCGAGCACGGTTGCCGGGCGCTGGTTCGGTGAATCTCTGGCGGAGATTTCTACGAATCCAACCTCATACCTGTCGCCCGTCCTCGTCCGGCGTCGCCGCTCAAGGGTGAAAGTAGAATTTCTTATCGTTACGGTGGGGATATCTCCCCTACAGCCCCCCGGGCAGTGGAATAAACTTATGAAAGAAAGCAGGTGCGCTGAGCCCATCAGCTCATTCAAATATCGCCTCAAGATTGACACCTGTTCCTAAACGTTTACAGACCTTCTTAGTTGGGATTTTATTTGATTTAATTTAAGTTATTGGGGTTTTCTTGTTTCTCATCCTGCGTGCTGCGTTTATCAGCGTTCATTTTTTTTTTTCAATCTCAGTGCTTGTACAGCGCTCTGGAGCACTTTGGCTTCAAAGCGCATGAGAAACGTTAACTCGTATTATTATTTTTGTATTATTATTACCGGACCGGCTTATGTTCGCCTCTGCCAACACTCCACGCCGCAGGCTGCGGAGGGGAGCTCACGGGACCGAGCGGAGAGTTCAACAGCCCCGGGTACCCCAACAACTACCCCAACAACCGCGAGTGCCTGTGGTTCCTGGAGACGTCGCCGGGCAGCAGCGTCCAGCTCACCATCGACGTGTTCGAGGTGGAGAGCCACCCCGACTGCAACTTCGACGTGCTGGAGGTGAGAGGTCGCGTCCGCGCCGACGCCGACGTCAGAAACTCGCTCGCGACGGATGTCTTCGAAAGGCTCTGGGCCTCCCCTGCCGTCATTTATTCAATTCAACTTTATTGTCAATTCTGCCATATGTACAGAACATATAGAGGATCGAAATGCCGTTTCTCTCAGACCACCCCGGTGTTGGAATATACATGGACTGGAACACAACAAGAAAGGTTTAAAAATACTCGGATAAAAAACAAAATACGATTTTTTTATAAATTTACAAGTTAAGCTAAGCTGGGGGTCGGGGTGGGGGCAAGAACAAGGCACAGATCTAGAACAAAAACTATAATTATAACAAATATAGTGCAAATAGAACTAGTTTCGTGCAGATTTAGATGAAAAGATGTGCACGTAATATGCCATCTACAGGACGAGTCGTTAGCAGCAGTTTTAATCCTCGTCCTTCGCTCACTCGAGAGTTCGCTCTCGGTTCCAGACCTCTACTCCTCGACTTTCCTGCATGTTTATAACATTCTCTCCCACCTATTTTCTGATTAACATTGTTCGTTGTGTTGTTTTCAACCGTACTCACGGGTAGAAATCACTTACATTTCTTACCGGTACGGTTGCATCGCAACCCCCCCTTTCCCAGCCGGACAGCGCTGAACGCTTCGGTCGCTTTCTGACTGGTAACACCGTACCGGACCATACCGGCTTACTTCACCTCTGCCTATACTAAACATCTGCTTCCCGTTGATTCTGGAAAACGTGGCCGCACCACCTCCTGTTGCGCCGCGCTCGTCATCATACACGTTCACTAACGGCACGTGCCCAACATTCTGTTAACGGCCACACGGCAGGGTGGCGCAGTGGTAACATCCGCGCCTCACAGAAAGAATGGTCTTGCCCGAGGCGGTTCGATTCCCCCCTTGGGCGACTTTCTGTGTGGAGTTTGTGTGTTCTCCCCCTGTTCTGTGTGGGTTTCCTCCGGGCTCTCTGGATTCCTCCCAAAACTAAAAAAAACCACTCTCATTAATTAGTTGGCCGATAACATCATAATATATAGGAAGCAGTGTGTGGCAATATGGCGCCGGCAAACCGCCTGGCTGCCTCCTCCGCCCCTCTGCGCTTTCCTCGCGCCTCTGAGTCCTTCTCTCGTCGAATGAATATCTTCGACATTGAATGAATATGTACGCGTTATAAATTAAAAATTCATATTATTATTTGTCTTCGCGCTAGGTGTACGGGGGTCCCGACATGAGCTCGGTGAGGCTGGTGCAGCTGTGCCACTCGCAGCCGGCCGGCCAGCCGCAGCACGTGAGCAGCACCGGCAACCACATGGTGGTGCGCTTCAAGACCGACGTGTCCGTCAGCAAGAAGGGATTCCACGCCTCGTGGCAGGAGAACCCTGGAGGTGAGGCCCCGCGCGCTGGGGACGTGCAGGGAGACGCGTAGAGGCGCGCGCGAGATTTTGATTTTGAAATTGTGCTTGTGAGATCGTATTCGTGAGATTGTATTTCTGAGGTTATGTTTTTACGAACTTGCGTTTGTGAGTTTGCGAGAGATTGGGCAACCGGTTAATTTTGCTTGAGAACGAGCAATGGTTGCTGTGGCTTATTAAGATGTATTTTTGGAATTTTTTTTCTGTTGGGTCCATTCTGTTAGAACAGGGGTTCTCAGGCTGTTGTACCTCACGGTATACTTGGGTGTGGTCTCCACGGACCACTAGGTGGCGCTCGCGGCCCACTGGTGGGTCGCGACCCACCAGTGAGAATGGCGGTATTAGAACAACTGCACATGCTTTCCATTTAAAGCTAAAAAAAAAGCAGCCAACGGCATCATTATTTTTCTCTGATATTTGGAAAATTAAAGGGCGGCACGGTGGCGTAGTGGGTAGCGCTTCCGCCTCACAGCAAGAAGGTCCCGGGTTCGAATCTCGGCTCGGGGTGCCTTTCTGTTTGGAGTTTGCATGTTCTCCCCGTGTCCGCGTGGGTTTTCGCCGGGCACTCCGGTTTCCTCCCACCGTCCAAAGACATGCTGCCAGGTTAATTGGCGTACTGACTAAAATTTCCCCAGGCGCCCTGCGATGGACTGGCGTCCCATCCTCGGTGTTCCCCTGCCTTGCGCCCTGTGTCTGCCGGGATAGGCTCCGGCTCACCGCGACCCTGTATAGGATTAAGCGGTTTCTGAAAATGAATGAATGAATGAATTTGGAAAATTAAAAACAATACACGTTGAAAAAAATGTGGTTATGACGATGATGGTCGCCACCAACATCACCATCATCATACATTTCCTTTACCAGTAGATACGAGTTACATATACTGCATCAACACAGGCCGCAAACCAAATAACACCTAACCATAAGCAACCGATGATTCAGTAATTATGATGGATTATGATACGAGTGATGCATTCATTGAATTATTTAAAACAATCTATCATGTATCGTTTACATGTTACTATGTGTAGGTGGTTTACGAAGGCCTGGCAGTTACATAATAATTACAATTATTTACCGGGGAAAACGTTGAAACTCTTATTTAAGAGGGTTCTGCTTTGGCATGTTTGGCTGGTTCTAATTAATTAGTGTTTGCCTTGCTGCGGCAAAGCAAGAAAACGCCCGAAAAGTTGCAGTTGCTGGGCGTCATGGAAACTCGACAACTGAAATGGAGTCTGGCGCACTTAACACAACACTGGCAAAAAAAAATAATTGCTCCTCGAATAAAATCGTGGCCCGAAAATTGTGACAACACGTCAAATTGTAGGGAAAGGTGCGGCGGTGGTGAGAGGTGCGAGGGGAAGTGGTGAATCATTAAACGGCTCCATTAAACGGAGAAACGAATACGACATCGACCGCGCGGGTGTCCGCGCTTGTGCTGCGCGTTACCGCGTGTCGCTCGGCACGACGTCCGACGTTTCGCCCGTCCCGGCACCGGGACATCGTTGCCTAACGCCGCGAGGTACAAATCTGTTCCAGTCAACTTGCGCCCCATCCCCAACCGTCCCGTGTGCGCTGCCCGCCTCAGGCTGCGGTGGCAACGTGAGCGCCCCGAGCGGAGAGATCCACTCGCCCAACTACCCGCAGCCGTACGGCGCCAACGTGGACTGCTCGTGGCTCGTGTCGGTGGCGCACAACCACCGCGTGCAGCTCGCCTTTAACACCTTTGACCTGGAGACGCACACCAACTGCAACTACGACTACGTCGCCGTAAGGCTCGATCGCTCGCTCGCTCGATCCCTTAGCTTGCTCGATCGCTCACTTGATCGTTTTGTGCAGGGCCGAATCTCCCTACAGGAATGATGGTGGTTATGCTGATGAGGGTTTGACGTCGAAAACAATTACAACGGCAGCGATGATGTTCATGATGATTGCGTCGATTATTATGACAAATACGTAATTGACGATAATGATTGTGTTGACGATGACAATGATTACCGATGATGACGATCGGTGATGTTGACGATGACGGTGATGATCGGTGACGATGATGGTGATTATCGATGACGTTAACGATGATTATCAATGATGTTGACGATGTTTATCCGTGATGATGATGGCGGCGGCAGGTGCACGACGGCCACAATGAGCACGCGCCACTGCTGGCGATGCTGTGCGGCACGGCGCTGCCGCTGGCGATCGCGGCCACGGGCAACGCGATGTTCGTGCGCTTCCGCTCCGACGGCAGCGTGCAGCGGCACGGCTTCAGCGCCTCCTTCAGCACCGGTGAGCGGCGGCAGCATCCGTCATCATCGACGTCAGCAACACGATCGACGTTGTCGCATCGTCGTTGTAACGCCGTCGTCGATAGCATCAGCGTCAGCATCGTTGTCGTTAACATTATCAATGCAATTGTCATCATTAATACCATCAACATCCTCCAGGTTCTCCGGTTTCCTCCCACAGCTTAAAAAATACACTCATTAATTGGTTAGCCAATAACATCATAATATATAGGAAGCAGTGTGTGGCGTCATGGCGCCGGCAAACCGCCTGGCTGCCTACTCAGCCTCTCTGCGCTTTCCTCGCGCCTCTGAGTCCTTCTCTTGTCGAATTAATATCTTCGACATTGAATGAATATGTGCGCGTTACAAATGTAAAATTATTATTATCAGCAATATCATCATCGCTATGGTTATCATCGTCGTCATCATCCCCATTAAAAGCATTGTCGTGATCAAAATCGATTCGGGCTAGTGGGGTAGCTAGTCTGGGCAGTTAATTGGCTTGGAGGTTAGGAGTAGGGTTAGAGTCAGCGGGGTAGCTAGTTCGGTTAAGGGGTTACGGTTAAGAGATCAGTGGCAGCGAACCATTGACAAAGATGAGGCACCACCCATCGCCCGTGTAAACACAAAGGACGCGGTGACTGTGACTCTCTACGTCTCACCGTGACGCACGGACCTGTGAGGTGACGACCTGGACGCGTGACCCCCGTCCCCGGCTGCAGGCTGTGGCTACAGGATCATCGCGGACGCCACGGGCGGTGCCATCACCTCCCCGCTGCACCCACACAACTACCCCGGCAACCAGAACTGCAGCTGGATCATCGAGTCGCACGCCAACTGTGAGTTGCTGCGCCGCTGCCGCGACCCCGGCCCGTGCTCGCGCATCACAGCTGACCGACTGTCCTCTGCAATGCTGTGAATAAATGTGTACTTTATGTTTTTGTGATTTGTTGTGTTAACTTTTTATATATTTTTTTTTTTTGACCCTCACCGGGACAAGCGGTTTAGAAAATGGATGGATGGACGAATTTGTCCATTCACGTATTTGTTGTGTCGCAGGAATCCCGCAAAGAGCTAGCAAGCTCACCGGCTATTTTACGCTGTAATAATAATAAACATCTATCTATCTATCATCTCTTTTTCTTCTGCCGCTTTGACCCCTCCTGCTGCCGCTGCCGCCCGCAGACGGCCACGTGACCGTGTCGTTCACGGAGATGGACATCGAGAACCGCCTCGCCAACTGCAGCACGGACCACCTGGAGGTGCTGGACGGCGACAACCCGTGGGCGCCGTCGTTGGCGCACCTGTGCGGCCGCGACCTGCCGGCGCCGATCACCTCGCGCGGCAACGCGCTTCACCTCAACTTCGTGTCGGACAACGTGCTGGAGGGCGCGGGATTCCGCCTCGTCTACGGGGCCTCCTACTCAGGTGCCGCGCCGTCGCGGGAACGTCTAGCGATGCACGCGCGCAGCTTGGTCTGTGATCCGGGGGTCGGCGGATCGCCGCGCGAACGCAGCGGAACTTCCCCTAGTCCCGTGGGAAGGGGGAGTTCGCTCGATACGGTTATCCCGACAGAGCGGCTCTTCAGAGCAATTCTCATGACACGTCGAGCCGAAGCAACCGCCGTTGACACACTCGCCACAATCGGCACTATTACGATCACCGTCGTGATCGCCATCGCGATCGCCGCCGCCACGATCCCCACGTGACACCGGGCGGTGGATGTTGTCGGCGCGTGCAGCGTGTGGAGGAACGTTCCACGGAGAAACGGGGGCGTTCAACAGCCCCAACTACCCCGAGCCGTACCCACCCGACACCGAGTGCACGTGGATCCTGCAGAGCTCTCCTGGAAACCGCGTGCAGCTAACCTTCAGGCAAGGCGCACTCTCCCCGCAGCTCTACCACCTTGAATCTCCCTCCTTGACTCTGACACGCGAGCAAAAGCACAACAACAACAACCACCGCCGTTCGCCACTAAGTGGCGGTCACCACAGCACTTGTGCGAAACGCCACACATACACACGCGCGCACGTACTCGCTGAAACGAAGATGCCCCGTGTTACCTGCACGGGTTGATATCGAGCACCCACACAAATACAAATATTACCCAGTATAGCCTTGACAGGCTGTTGGGGCAAGTGCAGTTAGTGTGCACCTTTGTAGGCCAGTATGGTCTATGACAGCGTGGGTGATCGGTATCACACTTGGCCGCCTTTGTCTCCTCACGTGGCCACGTTTACACATTGCTCCAGATACTCATTCAAGGCTGGGTCGACCTA
Source organism: Geotria australis (assembly GCA_036362915.1). Lineage (NCBI taxonomy): Eukaryota > Metazoa > Chordata > Hyperoartia > Petromyzontiformes > Geotriidae > Geotria > Geotria australis. The sequence goes on from JAZEWU010000001.1 coordinate 7,323,577, forward strand.
GGGGATGCCCAGAACTGGGTTCAGATAACCGTCACCGGTATTGGCCGTGAGCGGCACTCTAACTCGGGGCGCCAGGTCTGTAGCGCACCATTAGCGCTAACCGCCGAGTCCCCGCGCCTAACCAGCGTCGCGCTGCGGCCATGCTGGGCCACAGGTCCTTCCAGCTGGACGGGCCGACGACGTGCGGAGCCGCGGGCGACGGGGACCTGGTGGAGGTGCGCGAGAACAACGAGACCGGGCCGCTCGTCGGGAGGTTCTGCGGCGCCAGCCTGCCGCCCGACTACTCGCTGGTCGCCAGACACGTGCTCTGGGTCAAGTTCGTGTCCAACGGCCAGGGCAGCGGCGCCGGCTTCATGGCCGAGTTCTCTCACCGTGAGCAGAACGTCCATCCATCCATTTTAGAAACCGCTTAATCCTGTACAGGGTCGCGGCGAGCCGGAGCCTATCCCGGCGGACACGGGGCGCAAGGCGGGGCCATACCGAGGATGGGACGCCAGTCCATCGCAGGGCACCTGGGGCAATTTACTCAGGAGGCCAATTAATCTGGCAGCATGTCTTTGGACGCTGGGAGGAAACCGGAGTGCCCGGCGAAAACCCACGCGGACACGGGGAGAACATGCAATCTCCACAGAGAAAGGCCCCCGAGCCGGGATTTGATCCCGGGTCCTTCTTGCTGTGAGGCGGCAGCGCTACTCACTGTGCCACCGTGCCGCCCCGTGAGCAGAACAGTGAGGAACAAAATATAAAGTTTATGATACGGAGGTGCAAGAAAACCACAGGGGCAGGGGGAAGATAGCCGTGCAGCTAACTTGCCAACTTTTTGCCAGACACTGCATCCTTATGCATGTTATCGACTAATTTATTAACGAAAATAATAATAAAGACAATTTACATTTCTAAGCGCTTTTCACCCAAGGGTCACCAGGTGCTGTACATCGCTACAATAAAAATATTAAAGATTTAAAAAGTGGATAAAATGAAAAACTAAAATGAAATTAAACCCCAGCTTAAAAGTCAATTTACTTAGTAACAAAATAAATTATAGTGCTAAAGCGCCTTATGCCCGAGGATGCAAGGCATTGCACAGACAAAACAGAGACGAGATTAAAAAACTTCAAATTTCGTAAAGTGATAAAATGGTAAAAAGGCCAGTTTATGGAAGTTAAAAAGCCTTAAGGAGCGAATAAGCATTAAGGCTCTTTTTTAAAGGCCCAAGGAGTCAACGGAGTGAGTCTCCACGGGAAGCGAGTTCCACAGTTTTGGGCCTGCGCAGGAAAAATCCCAGGACTGAGGGGCGCGACAGCCGCTCCTGATATCATTACCCATAATACATTGCCCATTGTGAAGAAAGTTAACCCTGGCTATTACGGTTGCTACCTGTCCTGGTCACTGCACGGCTGTCTACTGTTTGCGGTGGCTGCTGTCCTGGAGAATCTGTTAAAAGTTTTAGAATAATATACATATATATAAAACGAAGCAAGCGTTTGTATTATGTATATCTGTACTGAGGGTACCGCGTTCAAATCCTTTATAAGCACGAAAACATGTTTTATCTGCACAACACCAAGGTTTCTATGTGTTGTCAGCTTTTACTTCCCACTTATTGATCACACTTATAAAACCTAAACACTATTTCAGCTTTAAAATCCCACTTTTGCACAAGTACCATCAACCCTCTTCAGCACCGATCTGCCTTTAACCAGGAAGAAACCCGGGTGAAATACATTCAACTCAAGCGATAAATCTGACTTTCTATTAATTAACACAGTTACACCCTCGCCTATTTCACCCATCCGTACTGAACGCCTCCGTCGCTACCGTAGCGGTACGGCGCTACGGACCGTGCCGGCTTACTTTAACCTCTAACCTCATCGCGCACCCCTCCCCGTGCCGCACAGAGTTCGGCAACGACATCACGGGCAGCAGCGGGCAGGTGGCATCGCCGCTGTGGCCGCGCGTGTACCCGCACAACGTGGACTACCGCTGGACGATGCGCGCCGGCGACGCAAGCGAGCGCATTCACATCACCTTCGTCGAGATGGACATCGAAGACTCCACCGTGTGCACCTACGACAAGCTCTCGGTGAGTGCCCCGCGACCGACCGACCGGCCCCGAGAGGCAGCCTCATTCATGTGCGCTATTGTGTTGTGCCTCACGGCAAGAAGTCCCCGGGTTCGACTCCCAGCTTGGGTGCCGCCTTTTCTACGTGGGGTTTGCGTGTCCTCTCTATGTTCGCGTGGGTTTTGCCCGGGTTACTCCGGTTTCCTCCCATGGATAAAACAACAACAAAACACTCGCTATTTGACCGATTGCATCTAAATATATAGCGGACGCAGTGTCTGGAAAATGTTGGCGCTGGCTTATTTTGGGGGGTTGCCGTCCTGCTTTCCCCACCTCTCTGTGGATCTTCGCCTTCACCGTCTTCTCGAGAGTGAAAAAACATAGCTGTTGTAGTCACGATTGTCATCATCGTAACAAACCGACGTGGATTATAACAACACCATCGCTGGGCGAACGACTGCGACAAGACGTGAGGCTGTCGCGTGACCTCTGCGACCCCCCCAGGTGTACAACGGGCTCGACTCGACGGCGCCGCTGCTCGGCACGTTCTGCGGCTTGACGCCGCCGGGCCCCCTGCGCAGCACGGGCAGCAGCATCAGCCTCTACTTCCACACGGATTCGTCGGTCGCCGGCCGCGGCTTCCTGGTCGACTGGCGCGTCTATCCCGGCGACCTCGACCCGTCCGTGCCACCCTCCATCGCTCCCGGTTTGTGGGCGCCGCCGGTCGAACGCGAGAATAAAAATACTAATGCGTATTTGTGAAACGTTCCGCAATGGCACTGTACGTTAACACTAGGGGGGTGGGAGACGCATACGCTGTGTCCGTGGCGAGGGAGACGGGCAGGCGGGTGCTCGGCGTCGTGACGGGTGGCGCGCGTGCGTGGCTCGCCGCTCTGCCCGCAGGCGCGTGCGGCGGCGAGCTGGTGGCGGGAGAAAGCGCCAGGACGGTGTTCTCCCCGGGCTGGCCCGAGGAGTACGGAGACAACCTGGTCTGCGAGTGGGTCATCCGCGCGCCGGAGGGCCACAGCGTGCAGCTCGACGTGCTGTTCATGGACATCGAGATGCACGGCTCCTGCATGTACGACTACCTGGGAGTGCACGACGGTGAGACTGGGCGGGGGGGGGAGCACGCCGTGGTGGACTGGGATGGTGGGGAGGTGGTAGTTTACTAGTTGGTGGAGCAAGTCTCCAACGTCGAGCTGTAAAAACCCACATCGATACCGTCTATATACAACACGATAGTCACGGTGTCAGTCTAGATTGTTTCAGTGTTCCTGTCAGCTGGTCATGTCACGCGACGACTCTGCAGAGGATCTTGCCGATCAGCTGAACTAAAATAAAATAAAAATAACTCCGCCTTAAAAAGAGCACGCAGGCTCCATTAACCGCGACTCGCCTTCCCGTCACCCTGTCGCCCGCTGCCACAGGCGACAGCATGAGCGCGCCCAGGCTGGCGCGCCTGTGCGGTCGCGACCCACCGGGCCCGCTGCACTCCACCGGCGGCGCCATGTTCCTCTACTTCTTCAGCGACATCCAAACGCGCGGCATGGGCTTCAACGCCACCTACCGCAGCGGTGAGCTGGCCGGCTCTGGCCACCGCGAGGCCCGAAGGGCCCCGCTGGCTCTGCGTGGGGCTCGTGCCGTGTGTGAGCCGTTGAGCCGGCACTGCTCACATCCCCGGGGTTAGAATCCGGGCATTAATCCGCTAGACCTGTTTGTCGTTCTACTTATCTCTGAGTAAAATATACGAGGTTTTGCCTTTTCTGGAAATGAGAGAAGTGTTAAGATCTTAAAACACTAAATGGACACCTTTTTTCAAAGGTTTCAGTTTGCAAGCAGACACACATGCTTGTGACAAAAGCATGCAAACAAATGCTATGATAATATATGGATTGTCCT
>JAZEWU010000001.1:7348829-7362992 GCA_036362915.1 Geotria australis
TTAAAACACGGATCCACATTCACACCAGCTTGTGGGACTGTTTAATTTCACTCTTTGATTGGACGCCTCCCTGAAATGGATGCCCGGGGCCGTCGCCCCCTCTGCCCCCCTCTCTGCACGCCACTGCCCAGGCCCGGCGCAGGGCTGCGGAGGGATGCTGACGGGCGACACGGGAGAGTTAACGTCGCCGGACGTCAACGGCGACGGACTGTACGAGAGCAACCTCGACTGCCGCTGGACCGTCGCCGTGGACGCCAACAAGATCATCACGCTGACCTTCAGCTCCTTCGATCTCGAGTCGGCCATCCAGGACACCTGCCACTACGACTACGTGTCCGTACGTCACGATCCCCGGACAACAACAGAGATACCCCGTGTGGCCTGAACAGACTGTAGAGTCAAGGCTTAACGGACTGGTTGGTAGGGTTGTACAGTGGTAACATCCGCGTCTCACAGAAAGAATGGTGTTTCCCGAGGCGGTTCGATTCCCTGTCAGGCACCTTTCTGTGTGGAGTTTATGTGTTCTCCCCATGTTCTGAGTGGGTTTCCTCCCGTAACTTAAAAACGCACTCATTATTTAATTGGCCGCTAACATCATAATATAGAAGACCCAGTGGCAATATGTTGGCGCCGGCAAACCGCCTGGCTGCCTCCTCTGCCTCTCTGTGGTTTCCGCGCCTTTGACTCGTTCTCTCTTCGAATTAATACATTCAAGATCGAACCCGGAGAAAACACGTGCAGAACAGGGGGAGGGAACACAAACTCCGTTCAGAAAGGTGCCCAAGGCTGGACTCGAACCGCTTTGAGCGGGGCCTTCTTTCTGCGAGGCGCAACCCTGCGGAACCCCGCAGGGTTGCAACCCCGCAGGGTTGCGAGCCGCAACCCTGCGGCCCGACACTGGTAGACAGAGCGATGACCGCCAACACAGACAGACATGGGCGCACGTGACACAGCGTGCGAGAGACACCCACCTCTAACGTCCAACCCTCCCCCTTCCCCATCACACTCCCCCGCACCCCCCCCACCAGGTGTTCGACGGAGAGAGCGTGCTGTCGCCCATGGTCGGCCGCTACTGCGGCGCACTGGTTCCGCTGCCCATCACCTCCTTCGGCAACTTCCTGCACATCCACTTTCGCACCGACAGTTCGGTGCAGCGCGCCGGCTTCCACGCCACCTACCAGACGGGCGTCAGTGAGTAGCCGCATCACGCGGTACGCACAAAGACCCCCACCCGTGTAGCCCTTCACAGACCGTGGGGGGTCAAGTGCCGTTGTTAGCGAGTAGCACCTGTGAAGGTCGACACGGCACACGAGGCTTTGGGTGGCCGGTACCGTGCCCGGTCGCCTTTGTCTCCCTAGTAGAAATGTTTACACACTGCACTAGGTACTCGTTTGAGGCCGAGTCGACCTAGGAGAGGTCTAGGACCGGTTCAGAAAATTGTCACTGGGGTTGGCAGTGAGCGGCAATCGAACTCCATTTTCTAAACCGCTTGTCCTGCTGCCACCGCGATCCTCTTTTATGTCCTGTCCATACGGCAGAATTGACAATAAAGTTGAAATTTAAATCGAATTGAGAAGCCTCATCGGGCGTTCCCCCCTCCACGCCCGCGTGGCCGTTACTGAGCCTCGATCTCAACCCCGCTGCCTGTCTCCCCCCCCGGCGCCACCCCGCTCGTCCCAGGCAACTGCGGCGGCACGCTCAACGCCACGGCTCAGGCGCAGACGGTGACATCGCCCGGCTTCCCCGACGCGTACCCGACTGAGACGCGCTGCCGCTGGACGCTGGACGCGCCGCCGCAGGAGGGCGTGCGCGTCACCGTCACGGCCTTCAGCCTGCCGGCGCACCAGACCTGCTCCAACGACTACCTCGAGATCCGAGACCAGCCCGTGGTGAAAGCGCGTGAAGGGAACGCCGGCGGCGCCCCCTTCTGTATACATACAGGACGTATATAGAGGATCGAAATGCAGTTTCTCTCAGAACCCCGGGTGTTGGCATATACATGGACCTGGAACACAACAGCAAGGGCTCAAAAATACTAGGATAAAAAAAACTAAATACTAGCAATTTTTTTTCATGTACAAGTTAAGCTGAGCTGGGGGTCAGGGGGGACAATAACAGGGCACAGATCTAGAAAATAAACTATAATTATCCCCCGGACGGTCGCCTCTTTTTTGAGGAGCCGCTGGCTGTCGTGGGAGATGGACTGGTGTTGCCGCCTCGAGGGCACAAACAACTTTGACATATCGTGGGAACAAACAGAATGACAAGGAGAGAGAGAGGACTGTACCCTCTGTGACTGGCTAAAAACTCACTTTTCATGACACCTCGTTCCGTGCAGGGAGACTTCGGGCAGGTGCGCCGCTACTGCGGCACCGACATGCGCATCCCCGAGTTCTACTCCATCGGACGCACCGTGCACCTGGACTTCAAAGTGGACACCTACGAGTCCGGCAACGGCTTCAGCCTCTCGTTCCAGACCGCAGGTACGCGCACACGCACATGCACGTACTCCCACGCACCGGCACTACGCACTCATGTACGCGTGTACTGACACACTCGCACACACGCACTACGTAGGAAAGTGCACACACACACGCACGCGCGCCAGCACGTGAACCTGAACGCTCCCTTATCGTAGGATTGTTGTCGGTGCTATTCTGCACAAAATTCTATCGATATTGACCCGTTTACGATGGGCAAGTTTCAATCTCACGGAGTCATCAACGCGTATACGGTTAATGACACGTCCTCTCGTACCCTTAACCCAGTAAGCGTATCGTATGCTTCATGCCCTGTTCCTCATACCCCACGCCCCATACTCCGTAGCCCACACCCCGTATCTCACACCCTGTACTCTACACCCCACACCCCTTGTTATTGCCCCCCCCCATCCCAGCTTAGCTTAACTTATAAATATTGAACATTGTTAGTATTTAGTTTTTTTATCCTAGCTTTTAAACCTTTGTTGTTGTGTTCCAGTCCATGTATATGCCAACACCGGGGTCTGAGAGAGAAACGGCATTTCGATCCTCTATATGTCCTGTACATATGTCAGAATTTACAATAAAGTTTAATTGAATATCTGTACCCTACACCCCACCGCACACCCCGTCCCCCCACGCCGCGTGACGCGTCCCTCCCTCCCGCACCGCCGCCCCGCCAGGCTGCAGCCGCGAGTACAACGCGTCGTACGGATACCTGTCGAGCCCCGGCTGGCCGGACATCTACCCGCACAACATGGACTGCACCACGGTGCTGCGCGCGCCCGCCGGCAGCTTCATCTCGCTCTTCTTCAGCGCGTTCACGCTCGAGTCGCACCCCAACTGCCAGTTCGACTACCTCGAGGTGCGAGACCACGCGACCACGCGGCGACGCGCCCTTTCCGAGGTTAACCTCCTTTAGTCGGAGGGTTTTTGGATTGTAATTTGTCTGCAACCACCCCCGAAGCTTGTTCACCACCAAGGGAGACCCTAGCAGGAGCACTAGACTCCAGGTGACATATCTGTTGAGTCATTGGAACACACGAACCCCTTCACCATGAGAAGGTTTACGATCCTCAGCTCACTATTAGTGCGAGAAATACCCGTAAAAAACAACGCTCGCCCCGTTATATATTTCTGGATTGTGTTACCGTCCACCGCAGGTCCACAACGGGAGCGACGCGTCGGCGCCCTCGCTGGCGAAGCTGTGCGGTGCGGGTCTGCCCGACCCCGTGTTCCCGGGTGCCAACGCGCTCTTCCTGCACTTCGTCTCCGACATGTCGCTGGCGCTCAACGGCTACGAGGTCACGTGGACGTCGTCGCCCGCAGGTGAGCGCGTCGCCGCTTTCGTTGCGGCTCCCCCCGCGCCTCCGAGTCGTTCCCTTTCACTCTCTCGTCTAGAGCGAGCGAGCGAGCGAGCGAATCCGGGCAGGCCTCGACTTACGGACGTCCGATTTACGAACGCGCGTGCGTACGAACGAGCGAGCTCCCCTTAATTTACTATTAAATGCAGAGTACGGTATACTGCTTGCGGTATACAGTATAACGATGCATATCGACAACAGCACAAATAATGTCCAAATCCTCAGCGCATCGAGTATACTGTACCATCCGGCATTTTCAACCGGTGGGTCGCGACCCATCAGTGGGCCGGGAGCGCCACCTAGTGGAGACCAGAACCAAGTTGGCCAAGTAGGCCTTGAGGCACAAAACGTTGAGAATCTCTGTTTTACAGTAAAACATTAAAAGCTATTGTATTGCAACCTGCGAGCAAATGGATTTTAATCCGGAACTCAGGGACGTAACCCGTCCATAACCCATGAACCCGCCTGCACTACCATGCTGGCTACGAGCGCTACATTATCACTACCACTACTGTCACTAAAGTCGCGGTCGCGCGGCGCAGGCTGCGGAGGCATCCTACACGGAGACCACGGTGCGTTCACGAGTCCCGACTTCCCGGGCACCTACCCCAACAACTCGACGTGCGAGTGGCTGCTGGAGGTGGCCGTGCACCGCCGCGCCACCCTCCGCTTCCCCGTCTTCCACATCGACGACCCGGGCGACTGCGAGCGCAACTACCTGATGGTGCACGACGGGCCCGACATGAGCTCGCCGCCCGTGGGCACCTTCTGCGGTCAGGTGAGCGCACCGCCCGCCCTGCCGCCGGGCGTCCAGCCGGTAAAGCTGGTCGGACGATGGATGTGCCGGCCAGCCGACCAGGGTCAGTCAAATCAGACGGCGGTACGACGGTCGGTTAAGCGATGAGATAATTGGGAGCCGGTTGTTCAATGGACTAACCGATCGCACTGATCCAGCGTGACAGCCTCAGCGCATCAACCGATTAACCAAAAATGTAATCCCGCCTGCAAGCCAGCTAGCCACTGTAACTAACCAGTAAACCAATTAACCAGTCGATATTCCAACCGTCTCTCCAGAAACTAGTCAATCCTATATATTATATGAATATAAAAATAATTATCAGTCATTAATCATTCGGCTACTTAATTAGCTCGCCAACTGCGTATATACTTAATCATTCATCTGCACGTTATCACTGATCTTTATATAGCCAGGTGGCAGCCGTTGAAAATGAATAAAACATAACATTATTTTTAATATGGGATGTCGAAAAAAATGCAGTCGTTACATAACGGCAACTATTTTATTTTAATCATCGCCCCGTATATTGGACAAAAAATACCCATATTGGGGTTATACATCGCTAATTTTGTATCAATCAGTGACGGCCAGAATCCTGCGTTAAAACCTCCGAGCTCAGCGATACCATTTAGGAATTAAACCGCCCGCGGTACAAATGTACGTTAACGCCGGCGCTGGCACGTGGCGTCTCATTTGTGGGTAAAACAAAAAAAAATCGCGTGTTCACACATTTCATCGCCTCGCTTTTTGAAGAAACTCTCAAAAGAGTCCATCAGAGAGAGAGCCCTCGCGTCAACCCAATAGCACGCGTCTCGTCTCCGCACGTTTTGATCGGAGACTCTGAACGCGGCCATCGCGAGCGTTTACCGCCGTGACTCGGTGCGTCGGTGTTGTCACTCCCACCGCCCCCCGACCTTCCGCCGTCGTCAACAGAACGACAACATCGCGGACTTCACGTCGTCAGGGTACCAGCTCTTAATCCACTTCCAATCGGAGGGCTCCACCGTGCCGGCTGGGTTCCGGCTCACGTGGACCAGCTCCTGAGACGACCGTGGTGGTGATCACCACCTCGACCACCGTCAATCATCGTCACCGTGACTAGCACCGTCGTCATCACGAACGTCACCGCGAACATCACTCACCTCCGTCAGCGCCATCACCAACACCCCAATCACTATATGACCACCACTGTCATCACAATCACCACCACCACCCTGACCAACCCCAGCAGCTGTGCCAACAACAACCGCCGTTCACCACTAAGTCGCTGGACGTCACCACGGCGCCTGTGCCAGGCCAGGTGCACCTTGAGGCCACGCCGAGTGTCGAAGGCTCGCTGACAGCAGTTCACGGGACAGACCCAGTCAGCCACCACACACATGCACAGTGTGTGGTGGCTGACTGGGTCTGACTCGCCTCCGCTACACACATACACACCAGCACAAGACAAAGGTCCCCCGTGTAGCCTTAACAGACTGTAGGGTCGAGTGCCGTTAGCGAGCACCTATGGAGGTCGACGCGGCACACGAGGGGTGGGTGACCAGCACCACGCCCGGCCGCCTTTGTCTCCCTAGTGGCGATGTTTACACACCGCACTAGGCAACCAGCACACACACGTAATAATAATAACAACCGTCTTTCGGCACTAAGTGGCGGTGACGTCACCACGTCGCCTATGCCAGGCAATATGCACCCCGAGGCCACGTGAAGTGTCGAAGGCTCGTCGACAGGAGGTCACAGGACAGACCCAGGTGTCACGGGCTGCCAGACTGAGATGACGTACACACCAACACACACACGTACACACCAGAACGGAGACCCAGGCCGGCACGTTGCGGCCTGCTTCGCGAGGGCACAGCGTGCGCAGCCGTGCCACCCTGCGTGCAGCGTGAGCTTTAGGACGGTGTAAGACTTTCTGTAAATATTAAATCCACGAGAGATACTTGATTGTGCTGAATTTTAAACAATTCCCTCGTTCTGCCCCCCACCCACTCCCCCATTTTTTTGTACAAACTCTCCTGTCTGTTAATCCACAATCCGTGTGCGGTCCAACTCTTCCACACGCCTCGAAGGCTCGCTATCGCCCAGAAGGCAGTGCAATAACCGTTGAGCCACTCAGCGTGCGGGCCGCGGTTCAATTGCCTCTTCCACGGTTGTGGATTGTTTGTCTGATTAAGTTACGTTAATAAAGCGTGCCACCTGCTGTCCAGATCACGGATGAGACTCTCGATTGATTGATTGAATCGTGGCCTATATTTCTACCAGGTAAGAGCCTGTCACCACCGGATGCTTCCATTTCAAGGCAGACCGGAGTAAAGTTTGACAAAATAACAACACCTCACACGGCACAACAGCAAAATGGTGCATTCAAAATGCAGAAATGAATCAAACTGACAGCGACGATATACAAAAAAAATGCCAAATACACTCGTAAGACGACGAAATCTGAAAAGCAATTACATTGACGGTGCGACATCGGTCACAAAGAGTTGACCGCTGCACGCCGGCGTGCCAACTCACACATCGCTATAATTCTTCATTAAACCGAAACTTTGCCGGAATTAAAATTGAACACGGAAACAGTTCGTAGGTAAATACGGCTGCCAGGTCTCCCGTCGAAGCGATAATCCGATTGGGCCCGCGCCAAGTTAAGCGAGTGGTAACCGTAATTGAGCTGGGCTGCGCGGGTGAGCGTCCGCACAGATGGTGGCAGCGCCCTGAACAGCTACCCTCTGCCGGCCCCCGCCGCAGAAATGAGCGGCAATGAGGCGTGATTACAATTTGTAGGGAGACATTATACCCAGACCCGCTCCGCATCTGTAACTGCCTATTACCCACACCAGAGGTGGCCCGTTTGCAAGAATCATCGTGCGTAAAATAAAATCCGAGAATGATTCACAACGCCCGTTAGGTTCCGCTTTCGCGGCCACCAACCTCCTCGTTGCGCCGTCGAGTAACGGCTCAAGACGACGGCTGCACCTCGTCGCTGACTGATAACATTCGTTCATCGTCAGTCCCTGCTTCATCCTGCTGCGGAGGCTCGCGGCGAAGCCGGAGCATCTCCCGGCATACACAGGGTGCGAGGCAGGGCTATGCCCAGGACGGGACGCCAGTCTACCATACGGCACCGGGGGGCAATTTATTCAGTAGGCCAATTAACCCAGACAGCAGCTCCTACAAGACCTTGGCAAAAGCGCACACGCCGAATGAATTAGGTTTTACGCGTGTGTGGGACCGCTATCGCACAGCAGCCGTGATATTGATTTTACAATTGCCCCAGTGTCATCGCCCCCCTTATAATGAGCAACACGGGCCGAGGGCGCCGCCAGCCCCGCCAGGCAGCGCGGCCGGCGTCCCATAAATAATCGATGACGGGTGATGGCGGAGCACGCGGACGCACGTTGTGAACTATGTCGAAACGACTTTCTCGCCCGCCCGCTCGCTCACAGCTTTGCCCTGCCGCTCCGCACTTTAACTCGCAGACGGCTCGCACGATGAGAGATTGTTGGAACGCGGTGGAATCCCCAGCTGCCGTGATCGGTCGGTGGCGTCCGCACGGCGCGACCCGTTGCTTCGACGCGGCATAGACGGCCGCAGCAGCGGCAATTCGCGTCGGTCAAACCGGCGCGTCTCGCGTCGTGATTGATTGCGCGAAAATTCCTGACGCGCGCCCCCCACGTGTTGCGCGTGTAAACCGCCGTGGGTGAGTGCGGCGGCGCCTTCCCACTTGTTATTTCTCACAGCGGGGGCCACGGATGGAGATACCAATATTTTTAATCTCACGTCGGAGGTTAAACCGAGATGCCTTAATTGCGCTTTTGTGTTGCACGCTGTGAATGTTCACTTAGGGTAGAAATGTCATTTGCCGAGAAGCGTGCGGGCCAAAGCGACACCTAAATTACACCGTGCCAGACCGACGCTGCCGGAGGATATGAAATTATAATGCCGCGAATGCTACTTTGACCGTGCACGTTGGCGGGAAATGCGGTGATGTTATTCGCTAATAAACGTAAATGTTGTGTATCACGGTGGTCGCCGACTATTTAATTTGTGATGCCGTGTCAAATGTTAATTTGAGGCGAAATCAAATCCAAATAAATACAGCTCCATTGATAATTGGGTGGTGCTAACGACGGCTGGGCAACCCTCTAAGCCAGCGGTGGAAGTTTCGCATTCTTGTGAACGGGTCCAGACTATTGATTAGACACTGAGTTTATTTTTGCTCTTTCCTACAAATGTATTTTAAAACGTCGAATTACAACTAGCAGAGTACCCGCCCTACGCGCGATCTTGTTCCAAGCATGTAACGCGTTCTTCTGACGTCACTTGTTGATGATGTTTTCTGCTGACATGACTGCTTTGACCTAGATTTCTTCCTGATGTCCTCTTAGGAATATAATTCACTCTCTGTTTCAGAAGAGTAATCAATAAGTGTGAAGTAAAGCTGAAATAATGCACACACTCCTTGGCGATGTGCAGATATTTGCACTTGACGGATTCAAACACGTTACCCTCAATGCAGAGATACATACGTTGCATAGATAAGAACACTTGCTCCTTTATATATTTTATATATTTTCATACACCGCGACCCTCACCAGGACAAGAGGTTTAGAAAAAGGACGGATGGATATTTTTGTACCGAGAAACAAAGATTCCATTAGGAAATCTGAAACTGTTGACATCTGTCGGAGCAGCATGCTCCATGTGTCAGAACAGCTGTGAAAGAGGAATCTCACTATTTTGCACATCTTAGACATCCCTTACATCCTCAATCAGTGCAGTCGCAGTATCCCATTCACTCTGCCATGAGACTATTAAATGACAGGCCAACCAATACATTTAATGCCCAGAGATGAGATTTATCCAATTTAAACGAGAACCAATTTTAACACAATCGGTTTCTTTGTGGTTGTGTGTGTGCCGTCATTGGTGACGGTGAAGAGATAAACCATCAACTCACTTCAGCACCCAATTTATTCCTGGGCAGCTCAGACCCGGATTAGAACCCAGGTTTCTCAGCAGTGCTGGCTCTGAGCTCTGAAGCAGCCACTTACCAATCACCATGAACATTCCACGAAGCTGTACTTACGCTGATCATCCCTCAAAGTGGTTGTTGAGTTAATAGATCACGCTGTGGCTTACCACGCACGCGATCTGTTTGAGAGCACCTGTGCAGTGTGAATAGGCGACCATCGCTTGGTACCGTGGTGACAGGGGCGAACGTAACTTTGATTTCTCACTGGTACGGTTGCATAACAACCCCTCTTCCCACCTGGACCGTTCTGAATGCTTCGGCCGCTTTCCAACCGCTACACCGTACCGGACCGTACCGGCTTACTTTCACCTCTGTGTGGCTCGATGTCTGGCCGTTTGGTCGTGCCACGTTCGTGTCAGTGCTTTCTAATCAGTGTTTGGGGCGGAGGAGGTCATCACTGAATTTTGCCCGGGGCTCCAGAATCAGTAAGAGCGCCCCGCATTTCCGCACCAGCTCCACGCGCTGGAGCTGTGGGTGCGGACCTGGTAACATTACTTATAGTACAATTTTTGACGCGCGCAAATTCCACGCCTGGTCATCGACGAGACACGAATACGGAGGCACAGCCAGGAAACCGCTGAGAGGAGAGGAAGCAGCCAGGCGGTCAGCCGGCGCCAACCCGCCACACACTGCTTTGCTACACATTATAATGTTTTCGGCCAATTAATTACTTCGTTGTTTTGTTTACGGGGAGGAAACCGGAGAACCCGGAATAAACCCACGCTAGAACAGGGGGAGAAACAGACAAACTCCACACAGAAAGGGGCCCCGGGCGGGAATCGAACCGCCTCGGGTAGGATGTTCTTTCTACAAGGCGCAGACGTTACCACTGCTCCACCGTGCCGCGATGAAGGTGACGACTCCGGCGCGTTGTCACCGAACACGCGGGGCGAAAGGCGGCGCGCGACGCGCACGGGCCATTGATTTTGTCGAATTATCCGGTGATCCGCGAGCGTGTGATGCCGCAGACGCCGTGTAACTTAGAACTTTTCCGTGTCCTGTAAATGGGCACGAGGGATATTTTCGGTTCGTCATCGTCGCCGGTGAAGGGCGGCTCGTTACGGCGCGACCACGCTGCCGCTTGCATAACCGCCTCGCGTGGTGCGCTGTCATATTCATTCGTGCATTGTCAGTCCACGCTTCACCTTATAAAGGACCCCGACGAGCCGAGTTTAATTCCCGCTCACGGCCAACACCTGTCCCGGCGGACGCAGGTAGCAAGGCAGGGATACGCTCGAGACGGCACGCCAGTCCATTGCAGGGCACCAGGGGCGAAATGTAGTCAGCAGGCCAATTAACCTAGGCAGTCGCATGTATTTGGACCGTGAGAGGAAATCGGGAGTACCCGGCGAAAACCCACGCGGACACGGGGAGAACGTGCAAACTCCACACAGCAAGGCGCCCACACGTTATTCACTCGTGTTAATATGTTCACACACGGACCTTTGTCAATCCACTGCTGCATGAAAGCCTCCCGGGTTTGTTGAAGGAGAGACGAAGGTCTCCGGGAAGCGGTTGTGATATCGCCACTAACGTTAGCTGTGGCCGCGAATTGAACTTAGATGGGAACCCAGGTCAGGAGTGCAATTCGGCGACAGACGCGCCGCGGCCGTATCGCCCGGAGCCGCAAGGGGGCGTGAGGTCCAGTGAACACAGGGCGGGTGTGGGGAGCGGTGGCTCAGTGGTTAGCGCGCTGTGCTACAAAACTGGCGATCCGAGTCCGAATCCCGCTCACGGCCAACACCAGTGACAATTTTCTGAACCGGTCACGAGCCTCCCCTAGGTCGACTGAGCCTCAAATGAGTACCTAGTGCGGTGTGTAAACATCGCCACTAGGGAGACGAAGACGGCCGGGCGTGGTGCTGGTCACCCACCTGCTCGCGTGCCGTGTCGACCTTCATAGGTGCTCGCTAACGGTACTTGACCCTACAGTCTGTTAAGGCTATACGGGTGATCTTTGTCTTTTTTATCTTTGCACCAAGCGGGTAAAAACGGCAACACAGAAGTGAGTAGCGCTGCCGCCGCCTCACAACAAGAAGGATCCAGGTTCCATTCCCGACTCAGGTGCCTTTCTGTGCGGAATTTGCATGCTCTCCCCGTGTCTACCTATCGTTTCCGCCCACAGTCCAAAGACACGCTGCTGCTGGCTAGGTTATTTGGCTTTCTGACTAAAACATCTTGCGATGGACTGGTGTGCCATCATCGGTATAGCCATGCCTTGCGCCCTGTGTGTGCCGGGACCGGTTCCGGCTTCACTATAACCCTCTACATGACTTAATAAGTGCCCACAAACAATTCTTGTCATTGTGTTTGCATCTCTCATTCATTTATTCATTGTCAGAAACCGCTTAATGCTGTACAGTGTTGCGGTGAGCCAGAGCCTATGCCGGCAGACACAGGGCGCAAGGCAGGGCTATACACAAGATGGGCCGCCAGGCCATCACAAGGCACCGGGGAAATTTAGTCTGCAGGCCAATTAACCTATGCAGAAACATGTCTTTAAACTGTGGGAGAAAACTGGAGTGCCCGGCAAAACCCCACGCGGACATGGGGAGAGCATGCAAACTCCACACTGAAATACAGCTCTCTTCCTCTCCTATTCACACAGAGACACACACGCAGCAACCCAGCTAACTCGTGCCTCCCCCGTGCAGCCAGCCGACCCACTAGCCACTCAGATAATCGCCTGACCGATAGAACATGCGGGAAGGCATGCACACAGCCATTTATAGAAGGCATCCAGCCAACCAGCCACGTACCCACGTATACGATCAAGCAACCACCAAGCCAGCCAACCGCTTACATGAAACCCACACGCAGTCACTCAACGAGGCACCCAGCCTCCTGGTGCCTCGAACAAATTAACCAAACGCGCATTCTTCACCTGGCAATTCATCCAGGCATCCAGCCACATAATAGCCGACCACTTATCCAGACACCTACTCAGCCAACCGTTTACCTGGCAGCCAGCCACTTACAGAATCGCTTATCCGACAAGCCCCCCCCCCCAAGACATTTCATCCGAACGTTTGCCCAGCTGGCCTCTCGTGGAGCAAACCCACCCAAGCCAACGTTAATCCAGGATTTTGACAGCGACCCCCGAACACGCATCTCGCTGCCGCACTGACTTGTTATGATTCAACGGAGCGTGTTAATGAACGCTTGTATCGTGCCCTCGTTAGCCGCATCCTGACAAGAGGCGCACGGCGGCTAGCCCGGCACGGTTCGGCTCCTGTCACCGTTGGGTCAGGTATTTACCCTGCCGGCAGTTTATGCTGAGCGGACGTAGTGGCAAACCGAGGCTGCACACAGGAGGCGTGACTGTCGCCCGATGCGCGGAAACATCAACGCGGGGTCAGTGGCGGTTAAATAACCCACCGCTGTGTGCACGCGGGTTTGTCATGAGCGATTAGCCGGGAGGCCGATTGTGGAATGTGCGTCTCTCGCTGAAATAACTCGAGTCTTAAAACCGACCTCGGGACAAAACCACTCACCGCCTTCGACTCGGTCTAATGCACAAGCTTTGCCCAACAAAAGTGGATTCCACCTCGCTCGTATATATATATTATAATGGAGCGAGTGTTTGTATGTAGGTGTATTTGTATGTCTGCACGTTTCTGAGTGTCGTTTGAAACTTCGACGCAGAGAAGCCAGAAGTTGGTGCCGCTGCACACGTTGATAACGGGGGCCTTTCTGTGTGGAGTTTGCGTGACCTCCCCCTGTCCGCGTGAGTTTTCGCCGGGCACTCCGGTTTCCTCCCACGGTCCAAAGACATGCTGTTGCATAGGTTACCTGGCCTGCGGGCTAAATTGCCCCAGGTCCCCTGTGATGAACTGGCGTCCCATCCAGGGTATAGCCCTGCCTTGCGCCCTGTGTCTGCCGGGATAGGCTCCGGCTCACAGGATTAAGCGATTTCTGAAAATGAAGGTATGGATGGATGGATTTCACAGAGATGTTTGGTGAAGGAAGAGCAGGAGGAGGCAGCTGTCTCAGCAGCGGGGGCCGCAAAGACAGATTGAGAGGAGACAGATTGCGCGGGAAGAAGAGACGCCGGTAACGAGCCGCGTAGACGGTCGAGTTGAGACCGTGTGTGTGTGGGGGGGGGGAGTAACGTGTGTGGGGAGCGGTAGCGTAGCGGTTAGGGCGCTGCGCGATTCCCACTCCCAGCCACCACCGGCGACGGTAACCCGAACCGGTCGTGGGACCTCTTCCTCTAGGTCGACTCAGCCTCAAGTGAGTGCCTGGTGAGGTGCGTATAACCATCGCTCCTCGGGAGACAGCAGCATCCGGGCGTGGTGCCGGCCGCCCACCCTCTCCCGCGCCGTGCCCGGCCTTGATAATAGCAGGTGCTCGTTAACAGCCCTTAGCCCGACAGCCTGTCAAGGCCGTACGGGGGGTCTTTGTCTTTGTGCACGTGTGAGTGGGGGGGGCGAGGGAGGTGGTGGGGCCTTCTGCTGCTTGGCGAGATCTCGAATAGGGGGT
>JAZEWU010000001.1:7363010-7373628 GCA_036362915.1 Geotria australis
GAGGCGCGGAGAGAGGGAGACCTGTGTTTACAAAAGCCAGCGGTGTGTGTGGTTGAAGAGAGAGGAGCTGTGCTCTGCATTGTCGCCCGTTATAGCTGCTCACCCTGCCTCATCCGACTCGTGATATGAAATGACGTCGCATTCCTGGATACAATTACAATGATGCCTCCCCGGCGCGGTGAGTAGCGCTGCCGCCTCACTGCAGCAACCGCACGGGTTCGATTCCCGGCTCGGGTGCCGCCATTCTGTGCGGAGTTCGCGCGTTCTCCCCGTGTCCGCGTGGCCACGTGCCTTACTCCGGTCTACGAGCAACCTTTGAAATATTCAGTGAGAAGAGAGTCAGAGGTGAGCGTCGTGAGCAGAGGTGTCGCTCCAGGACCCACAACACCCGCAGCCTCTTGCCTAATTTAATCGTTAACAAGTTTTTTTTTTGGTATTATAAATACACATTTCAATTTCCCTCGTCTTACTTTTTAATTCGATACTTGTAGTTGCCCAAGCAGAAGAGAGCCACGGCAGCCAGACGCTGACGGTGATGATAATTAACGCAGCGGTTCTCAACTTGAATGCCAACTTGGCCCACTTGGGTCCGGTCTCCACGGACCACTGGGTGGCGCTCGCGGCCTACTAATGGGTCGCAACCTACCGGTTGAGAAAAGGCGGAACTAGGAGACCGGACCAGCTCCTTGTCATGGACTGGCAAGAAGGGTCCGCGTTGAGAATTGCTCTCAACAGCTGCTCTTTCGGGATAGCCGCGTCGAGCGTTCCTCCTCTCACCTCCGCGACGTTTCGTCTCTCGCGTTGGACACAGCTGTTTAGAGCGCAATTCCAAATCACATATTGAGCCGTGAAACCCCACGTCGATACACGCCGTAATGACGCCACCGACCACGAGAGAGGTACGTTGAGGTGCCAGCGTTCCTCGGCACGCGATTGTAAAGGGAAGTATTGCCGCGCCACATGGCTGGGAGCCGGCAATACACACACCGTGTCCGTGGTTTGTGTCGAGATACTTGCCCGGCGACACGTGCATGGAGCGTGCCAACCAAGGCCGGCGCCAAACTATTTTGCGCCCTGGGCAAGGCCAGCTACTTGCATCCCCTACCCACAAAAAAAAAATTCCAACTGGTTATGAACTAACAATGAACTATAAACTATTATGAACAATGCACTATTACATTTTCCTTTTATTATGTTTTTCTTAAAACAATCATTCGTATAAAACTGTGACCCTTAAAGGTCAGTAATGCGCCCCTCTGAGGTCTGCGCCGTAGGCGGCTGCCTGGTTGGCCTAATGGTAGCGCCGACCCTGGGTCCAACCTCTGACCCCTAGAGATGGTTAACGGTTGGAATGGTGTTTACACGCAACACCGTGTGTCATTTAAGTCCGAGGCGACCTAGTAGAGGCCCAGTACCTATTCAGACATACGTCACGGATGTCGGTGTTGCCCGTTGATGGGGAATTGAACTCGGGTCGCCGGGGTTCGTAGCGCGGCGCGTTCGCCGACACCTCACTACCGCTCCACATACGCATGAACAAGCACGCGCACGCACATTAACGCGGATCAATTAAGACGCGAACACGTGTTGACAAGCATCACCCTTGCACCTTGCTCCTGTATCGAATAAAAGATCACATCCCTACGCATCTCTCAGCGACCAGCGCCAGGCATCGAACTCCCGTCGCTGTGGAAGCGGGGCAGCTATCGAGCGCACCCATCCCCGTGTTGCCACCGCTGTGCCTGGAACCAAACGGCGAGACGTCAACAAGTTGCTCGCGCAAACCCTCAGATGTCGCGTCCGACCACGCACATTGCGCCATGACAACGTGATGTGCCACTGAAAAATCCCCGTCGTTCAGAATTTCTCTTGAGACCTGCTCTTTCGGGATAGCCGCGTCGAGCGTCGCTCCTCTTCTCTCCGTCGCGACGCTTAGCCTCACACGTCGGAGGCGTAAGAGGCCGACGATGGCTACAATGTGGGAGGCGAAACGTCGCGACGGAGAGAGAAGGAACGCTCGCCACGGATATCCGAGGAAGAGCAGCTCTTACGAGCAACTCTCATCACACATCGAGCCGCCGTGACAACCTACATCATCATCATGAGCTGTTCTTTCGTGATAGCCGTGTCGAGCGATCCCCCTCGCGATGTTTTGCCTCTCACGTTTGGAGGCATCATCAGGCTCTTATGAATCTTATGAAAACGTACATCAGTCACCCACAGCATCGTTATCAGCAGCAACAGATAGCCACCTCTGTCCCACCAGCAGGACGCTCCGAAATCCCTCTACACGACGCGGCGTGCTCCAGCAGACGCGAGCGCGTCTCTCCACACCCTCGTCGAGATAAAATAACCCCATCGATACGGAGACTCGAGCGGCCAAAAGCTGATGAATTTGAAAGGGAATTCGGAAAAGCTTTCGACTGAACCCATAGCCGCTGTGAGAGCCAGCCCCCCACCTCCCCACGGACTCCTGGCTCCGTTGAGTCACCGCCGCTGTGATGGAATTTGTCTTCGCTAAATTGACACTCGCCTTTGTCAATTCCTTCGCACGCACGCGCGCGCGCGGACGCGCATCCGCATGCGGCATCGAGTGCGAATTTACAGGTCGGTCAATTTCCTTGAAGAATGCGCGCCGGCCGCTTCCTCTGATCTGTTCCCGGTAAAGCTAGATTCTGCCGCTCACGGGGATTATAGACTCCCACTTTGCCCCGTTATTGGAAGAAGATAGTGGGGCAGCCGGCTCAGCCGCTAAACAGTCGGGCCCGCGTTCGTAACGGGGAGCGGCTGGCTTCGGCTTCATATTCCAATCGGGTTTCACTCGAGCGTAATGTCCCAGCGGGGTCCGGAAACTGAGCGGCGATGATAATTGAACTGCGGTCTGACGAGGCAGGCGCCGCGGTTTCTCTCGGAATTGCTCTAAACTCGGAGGATGAAACATTGTTTCCAATTGGGCGCGGCGCGCGGCTCGAGAGTCGTGTGTCGATGAAGCGTCTCCGTTTCTCTCGCTATCCCCATGCGTCGCCGCGTCTCACCGCGTCTCCTCGCGTCTCCTCGCGTCTCACCGCGTCTCCCCGCTGCTGCCGGAGGCACGGACACGGCTGCGAATCTGACAGAGCGATAGATAGGTAGATATGTATCGTTACAGCGAGATAATACACCGTGAGCTTGCGAACTCTGGGTGCAGGATCCCTCCGATATGATCACTGACACCGGCGTAAATCCTGCACCTTCAAAATGAGACGTAGTAATAATAATATGACTGATAATATAACTGATACGTCACCGCGGTGTCGGGACCATCGCACCGAGACTGGGAGTGAAGCAGGACGAAGATCTTCTTGAAAAAAATAAAATCAGAATAGTTTGTTTCTCGTTGGTACTATCTGTGTAATCTGTGTAATATGTCTGTTTAATCCTTGTAACCTGCCTGTGTAATCAAATTTGAGTAGTAGGATCCGTCGCTCCCCTTCCGCTCCACGCTTCCATCATCCCTCCACCGCTCCACCGCCCCACACCTCCATCCCTCTACGCCTCCACCGCTCCACGCCTCCACCGCTCCACGCCTCGACCGCTCCACGCCTCGACCGCTCCACACCTCCATCCCTCTACGGCTCCACCGCTCCACCGCTCCACCGCTCCACGTCTCCACCGCTGCACGCCTCCACCGCGCCACGGCTCCACGCCCGTCCCCCATGCTGATGCGCGTTTTCTCTAAACGTGTAAACTTTATCCAGCAACACGGCGATGGGGGGGCCGGGGGGGGGAAGACGGGGTGGTGGAGGTGGGTGGCGGTGAGGAAGCTCGCGGCGCAATTTGGAGGTTGCCAACGACAACAGTGTTGCGGTTTGTCAGCGCTGTCTTCGCCATTTCTCTCTTCTCACGAGTTGCCTTAAACAGGATGATGTCGGTGTGGGAGGACGGGGGGTGCTACTGGAATTATAACACATGACAAGAGATATTGTCAAGCGTGCGCCGGTGTGTGGCTCGAGAAATGTCTGTGGAACCTAATGAGATGAGAATCGCAGAATCGCTCTCAAGGGCCGCTCTTTGGGGATGGCCTTGTGGAGCTCTCCTCCTCTCTCCTTAACGACGTTTCGTCTCCCATGGAAGGCAGGAGTCAACCCCCCCCGCCCTCGTGGGTTCATCGCTCGCACCTGGGAGCGAGACGACAGCGTCATTTAATACTTTGAAATGACAGTTTATAACGCGCGACGCAATATTCGCTCTAAGGCGAAGGCATTCGTTCGAAGAGATAACGACTCGGAGGCGCGAGGAAATCGCAGAAAGACGCGGGGGAAGGCAGCCACGCGGTTAGCCCACGCCAACATTTGCCGGACACTTACGTCCTATTTATTATGATTATATCGAGCCAACTAATGAGCGTGTTTTAGTTTTGGGAGGAAAGTGGAGAACCCGGAGGAAATCCATGCAGGACAGAGGAAGACCACACACATTTCCGCACAGAAAGGCACCCGAGGCGGGAATTTAATTGCTTCGGGAAAACACCTTCTTTCAGTGAGGCGCAGATGTTACCACTGCGCCCCCCCCCACCGCGTCTCCCCCACCATCAAGAGTCTCAGCACCGTAACCCTCACATGATGATCTTTGAGAAGTTGTGAGCCTCCAACAAATTCACCGACCCCCGATTCCGCGTAATCCCGGGGATGTCTCCGCTTTGCTCTGAGCCTCTGAAGCTTAAAGGTGTGGCCCCCGAATGCTGGGAATCATGAGAAAGCGTTAGTCTGACTCGGGCAGCCCTATGAGAGTCTCGGTTCGACGACTGATGGAGGCGTAATCGATCCCTGGAGGCTTAGGTCGTCACGTCCACTCCATCAATCCGATCCGCTCTGCGTTCATCATCAGCAGTAACATTGAGGATTTGGACAGAATGGCCCCGCGTGAGAGGACGCTGCTCAGAAACGGTGGGATTTGTAACGATGTAAGTTTGTCACGGCTCGATGCGTCGTGAGAACTGGATAGATAGATGTGTGTCAATACAGCAGAAAATACCCTGTTAGCTTGCACGCTCTGGAAGCGGGATTCCTATGCTTCATCACTCGCTCTTATCTCTAACACTGACTCCTATCTCTAACACTGGTAGATTTTTTAATAAAACTCTCATTAATTATTTGGCCGATAATATAATATATAGGAAGCAGTGTGTGGCAATATGGCGCCGGCAAAACCGCCTGGCTGCCGCCTTCGCCTCTCTGCGTTTTCCTCGCGCCTCTGAGTCGTTCTCTCGTCGAATGAGTACCTTCGACAGTGAATGAATATGTGCGCGTTATAAATATAAAATTATTCATTATTATCATACACTGAGCCGTGAAAAGCTACATTAGTACGATGCTGTCGCTGACGATGACGTCAATGGTGCTGCTGCTGATGAGGATGCTGATGATGATGACGCCGTTACACCGATATCACAAAAACCCACGCGGCTGTGGGAAAAAACCGGAGTGCCTAGCAAAACCCCACACGGACACGGGGAGAACAGGCAAACTCCACACAGAAGGGCAACCGAGCCTGGATTCGAACCCGGGGACTTCTTGCTGCGAGGCGGCAGCGCTACTCACCGCTACGCCACCGTGCCATCCTACAGTATACTATATTTCCTTTTAAATTACCACGTCTAAAACGGAGAGTAAGCCGAACGGACCACCAAAAAATAACTTACAACTTTCCCTCACCGCTTATGAATTGCGATATTTGCTTTGACACTAAGACGTGTAACCCCCGCTCGGCGCGCAGCAGCAGCTGCGGGGGTTTGTAGGAGACGCGGCGTCGCTCTCCCTCTCGCTTCCCTCTTCTCTGTCATCGGCGAGACAGAAACATCTTGTACAACAGAGAGGAGGCTCACGCAATAATAATCATAGCCGAGCAGCTGCGCATTTGCTGGCGTGTGGCTGCGCCGCCCCAGTTTGCGAGATCACCATTCTACGGGTGGGCGGCACGGTGGCGTAGTGGGTAGCGCTGCCGCCTCACAGCAAGAAGGACCCGGGTTCGAATCCCGGCTCGGGGGACTTTCCGTGTGGAGTTTGCATGTTCTTCCCGTGTCCGCGTGGGTTTTCGCCGGGCACTCCGGCTTCCTCCCACCGTCTAAAGACATGCTGCCAGGTTAATTGTCCTGTGTCTGCCGGGATAGACTGCGGCTCACCACAACCCTGTACACGATGAAGCGGTTTCTGACAATTAATTATAGAATTCCAAGATTTTTTAGCCAAAAAGATATTTGTTTTTCACAAACGACTTCATCATACATATGGTGGACTGGTGCCGTAGTTTGTTAGCGCAATCTGTATAGAAGCAGGCGACCTCAGTTCGATTCCCACTTATGGCTCACCATCGGTAAGACACATTTGAACCGGGCC
This sequence comes from Geotria australis, assembly GCA_036362915.1. Taxonomy (NCBI): domain Eukaryota; kingdom Metazoa; phylum Chordata; class Hyperoartia; order Petromyzontiformes; family Geotriidae; genus Geotria; species Geotria australis. Next base: position 7,369,385 of record JAZEWU010000001.1, read on the forward strand.
TTTGGCTCAGCACTGGTTAGGAGACAAAGGCGGCCGGGCAAGGTTTTGGGCCCTGGCTAACCCCCTGTAGCGCTCAGCCTACCGAGGGCTACACGGGGTTAGCTGTGGCTTTGTGTGTGTGCGCGCGCGCGCGTGCCCGTGTAACAGTGATGAGGACGCGGCGCCAGGCAGAGGCGACCTCACGGGGCGAATCACAAATGCGCGGAAAAGAAGCGAGCCGAGCTTGAGGAGCCTGAGGGGAGCCCCCCCCGCCCCCCCACATCCACCCCCAACCCCTCACCCCCCCCCAACCCTCACCCACCCATCCCTCACTACTCCCCACCCTCGGGTGTGTCCGCGTGTCGCTGCGGCTTTAACAGGGCTGGCATTAGCATCTCCTGCTGGCACGAGACTCAGACAAAGATCCCCCCGTGTAGCCCTAACGCACCGGTGGGGCAAGTGCTGTTAGCATGACAACAGCAACAACCGCTGTTCTCCACTGAGTGGCGGTGATGTCACCACGGATCTTGTGTCAGGCCGGGTGCACCTTGAAGCTGGGGCAGGTGGTCACGGGACAGACCCAGATGTCGTGGGTTGGCTGACTAAGATGACCGGCAGATGCACCACATGTGCTCCCTACTGTGCCACTTTGCTGCGGTTTATCCACCCGATGCTCCGATCGTTGTTGTGAGCGTTGGTCCTCCGGTTTGAACATCACTCAATACTCACTTTAGACACCTGTTCGGGAATCAAACTCAGTTCCCAAGGCGTATAACACAGAGCGTTTACCAAGTGCGCCACAGCTCAAAATCCCAACGATCGAGTGTAAGAGGGTGTGGATGGGAAGGTGCGGGCCTGGGAGGGGAGGTGGTGGGGAAGCTTCTTGGCTCTAATCACTAGCAGAGTACCCGCCCCACGGGCGTTCTTGTTCCAAGTGTGAAACACGTTCTTCTTCCATCTCTTGGTAATGGCATTGTCTGCTGACATGACTGCTTTGACTTGGATTTCTTCCCGGATAAAGGCGGAAGAGTGGCTTGAGAGGGTCGATGGTACTAGCGCAAAAGTTGGAATTTTAAGCGGGAATAATATTTATCCATTGGTCATGAAAGCCTACGAGTTAATAATATTTATGTTTGAAAAGAGTAATCAATGAGTGGGAAGTAAAATTAAAATCAGACGTAAACGCTTGGGTCTGAAGGATTTGAACCCGGGACCTTTAGTGCGAAAACACATACAAACACTTGCTCCATTATACGGTGTACACGGAGTGAAGGCTTGGAACCGGTAACGTCAGTGCAACGACAAACAGACTGTGGGGTCAAGGGCCGTTAGCGACACGGTACACGAGTAAGTCGACACGACACAAGAGGAGGTGGGTGACCAGCACCACGCCCGGCTGCCTTTGTCTCCCTAGTGGCAATGTTTACACACCGCACGAGTTACTCATTTAAGGCTGAGTCGACCTAAGGGAGGTGCAGGACCAATTCAGAAAATCGTCACTGGGGTTGGCCACGCGTGAGCGGCATTCGAACGCGGTTCGCCGGGTTTTTAGCCAAGCGCGCTGACCACTGAGCCACCGCTCCACCCACCGTCGGTGCGGACATACACACATGCACACACTTGCTCCATCACACACAGAGAGATTGACGGGGTGTGGACCACGCCACGAGCACACACAGCGACAGACATCGCCTCCCGCAGTAAGAACACCATCGGCGCCGCAGTAACAACACGCTCGGCGCCGGACGCTGGGCTCGTTAGCGCCCGCGTCAGAGCTCCCCCCAGGCGCGTCGCAGCCGCGGAGGTTGCAGGAAAAAGTGGGGGGGATGGAATCATATTTCTGTGAAAGTGCGGGTGTCACAACACCCGCAGCACCCGCGGCTGCGACGCGCCTAGCTCCCCCCTCCCGTGACTCCCGCGCTACAGGGGACGCGGGTGTGCTATAGGAGACCCGGCCCGGCCATAGGTGGCACCCGGCTATAGGAGACACCCGCGATAGGAGACGCGGGCTGGCTATAGGTGACACCCGGCCATAGATAATAATAATAATAGCATTTATAGAGCGCCTTTCACCCGAGGGTCACAAAGCGCTGCACAGGGCTGTGGAGAGAACGGCATGTCAAAAACATCAAGACAGATTAACCGAGAGTCAAGCAATAGCGATAAATTATAGGACATAGGACATAAAGATAGCAGAAAAATACTCGGTAAGCTTGCAAGCTCTTTACGGGACTCCTGCGACACAACAAACATGCGAATTGATGGCTATAGGGGACGTGGGTCGGCTATATGAGACGCGCGCTGGCTATAGGTGACACCCGGCTGTAGGAGACGCGGCTATAGGGGCTGGCAGCCTCTCTGCGCTCGGGATCGAATCTCGCTCCAGCCCCGTCTCGCGGTCGTTTCCCGGCCCCCCGGCTGGGGATTACAGCATCGCGTGCGGATCACCGCTCAGGGAAGTCAACGTCACACGTGTGGGTGTTTATTCTTAATATATAACCGTGGAGAAATGCCAACACCGTGTAAAACAAGCGCCGCGCTAAACGACAGCTCTGTATAACGGAGCACGTGGTTAAATAATAATAGCATTTTATAGAGCGCCTTTCACCCGAGGGTCACAAAGCGCTGCACAAGAGCCGCGGAGAGAACGGCACGTCAACGACAGAAAAAAACCCAACTAATTAAAAAACCAAAGCAACTAAAATTAAATGGTTCAGGCTGCTTCGAATACACTAAAAGGTCGTGACACTGGCAATCTTAAGAGCGGCAAAAATCTGCCAGCGTCCCCTAAGATGGCCGTCACATACACACGTGCTGTGTGTATGTCCGCACTGAGGATACTCGGTTCCATTCCTTCATAAGTGTACATTTTATCCGCACAACACCAAAGCTTTATGTCCCACATATTGATCACTCGCTGGAGGGATTATATCCTTCGGCTGGCCTGGGATCGCCTAGGAATCCCCGAGGAAGAGCTGGAATCTGTTGCTGAGGAAAGGGGATGTCTGGTCTACTCTCCTCGGACTGCTGCCACCGCGACCCTCACCAGGACAAGCGGTTTAGAAAATGGATGGATGGATGGTATTGATCACTCTTCTGAGATGTTAACACTATATCAGCTCTTAAAATGTGCGCTTTGGGGTTAGTCATATCGAGTGATCGTCCTCTCGCCTTCGCGACGTTTCGCCTCATTGGGCTTCTGATGATCGCTCCAACGTGGGAGGGGGAAAAGTCGCAAATGAGAGAGGAGGAATGCTCGACACGGCTATCCCGAAAGAACAGCTATTAAGGACAATACCCATATATGGAGCCGTCAATTCATATATATTGCTTTGACTGACATCCGTATCATCTGCATACCTATGCTGGCTCTAGTCCAGTGAGCCAATAAACCAGGCACGAACCGTCACCCTTGCCTACATCCCAGAACTCGCACTACCATCCATGAACCCTCGCCGTGACCGATGCCTGCAAGCAGAGGTGAAAGTAAGCCGGTACGGTCTAGCACGGCATTCTGGTAAGGAAGTGACTGAAGCGTTCAGTTCAGCACAGGTGGTACATGGGGGGTTACAATACGACCGTACCGGTAATACATTTCAAGTTACTTTCACCCCTGTGAGTGAGTTAAGGTGAGTGGGTTGGTTGGAGAGCGAGTGGGTGAGTGGGGTTTGCGAGTGGGGAGAGGTGAAAGGAAGCCGGTCCGGTCCGGCGTTCTTGTAAGAAAGTGATCGAAACATTTAGTCCAGCACAAGCGGGAAGGGGGTGGCAGGGTCAACACGACCGTACCGGTAAGCGATTTCAAGTTGCTTTTTACTTTTGCCGGCAAGAGCAAGGGGGTCCACGCATGCGCCGCCCTCCACTCATCCCCTTTCATCCAGCGAGCTCCGTGTCTCCCCACCCCGCCTCTCATCGCTCCGTCTGTCGCATTCGATTGGCCGTCTGGGCGCTGTGAGCGAGGCAACTTCGGTTTGGGAGAACATGACGAATAATAGAAGAGAGGAAAAAAAAAACCCATCCCACGCTTTGAACGGCTCCAAATCTTAGGTTTAGTAACACAATCTGCCGAGACTCTCCGACACGCCGAGTGTTTATATTCGGCCCCGTTTCTCGGCGGGGAGCCTCCGTGAGCCGCGCTCGCTGAGTGGCGCTCTCTGGACGGACGCCGCTCGCACGGAGGCTTACCCAGCCAGCGCGGAAGCCGGGATTATTCCGGGGAGATACCCACTCAGCTGTGCCAGGGGGACCGGCGGTTGCAGATAACGTTG
>JAZEWU010000001.1:7419344-7433079 GCA_036362915.1 Geotria australis
CGAATTCTACCAAACACTTCGAAGCCAAGCTGAAAGACGACCATGTTCAGAAGCTAGCCATCGTGCTTCGAAGAATCGCAAAGAAGAAGATGTAAAAGAGTTATGTCTGTGTATGTAGGGTGCGGTGGCGCAGTGGTTAGCGAACCGCTCGATCCATACCCCGCGCACCGAGTTTAATTCCCGCTAACGACCAACATCAGTGGGGGATATTTGAACTGGGGCGGCACGGTGGCGCGGTGAGCAGCGCTGCCGCCTCACAGCAGGAAGGTCCCGGGTTCGAATCCCGGCTCGGGGGCCTTTCTGTGTGGAGTTTGCATGTTCTCCCCGTGCGCGCGTGGGTTTTCGCCGGGCACTCCGGTTTCCTCCCGCAGTCCAAAACATGCTGCTGCATAGGTTAATTATCCTGTGGACTAAATTGGCCCCGGTACCCTGTGATAGACTGGCGTTCCGTCCTGGATATAGCCCTGCGATTCGCCCTGTGTCTGCCGGGATAGGCTCCGACTCACCGCGACCCTGTACGGGATTAAGCGGTTGGTTCCTGACGATGGATGGATGGACGTTCCCTTTGAGTGTGATCCTTGCCCCTGCTTTCCCCTTGTCGAGTTCTCCAAAAGTGTAAACAAGCGTGAGAGGCGGCACGGATCGCGACCTTTCCTGCGAGTCGAGACAGACCGGCCCCGATAAACGTAACGCAGTGAATAAACCAACTGCAACGTTTTTCTTTCTACGTCAAAGAGCTTTGCGCGAGTAGTGCAATTTAGAGAGTGACAGATCAGTCAAGCGGAGTTTTAATCGGGTTTTTTTTTTCCAACTTAGTTTCTTCGCCGTTAATTAGACTTTGGCTGCGCGTGCCGCCCATGGCGCACGTTGCGACCCGTGCCCTTGGTCAACGCATCCTTGATTACTCGCGGCGATGTTTACACAGCGGCACTGGGGAGACAAAGGCGGCCGAGCGCGGTGATGGCCACATCAGGCCCTCGTGCGCCGTGTCGATCTTCGTAGGTGCTACTCGCTAAACGGCACTTGCCCCTACGGTGTGTTAAGACTAAACGGGGGATCTTTGTCTTTGTATGAAAGATCTGGACAAAGCCACCATCATCAGTGAGCTCCTTCGGCGGTGCCCTGTGATGGACTGACGTCCCATCCTGGGTATAGCCCTGCCTTGCGCCCTGTGTCTGTTGGAATAGGCTCTGGCTCACCACGACCCTGTACAGGATTAAGCATTTCTGACACTGATGACAATGTACCGATGTAGATTTTCACGGCTCGATTCACAATGGTTGCTCTTTAGAGCTGTTCTTTCTGGATAGCCGTGTCACTGAGCGATCTCCATCTCTCCCTCGCGACGCTTCACCTCCAATTTTGGACGCATCGCCCGTTGATTCCTCCAACGTGGGAGGCACGGCTATTCCAAACGAACAGCTCTGAAGAGCAGCCACGACCACGACGATGATGATGACGATAATAAACCATCGTCTCCCAGGCGCGTCGCAGCCGCGGGTGTTGCGGGTGTTGCAATACCCGCATTTTCACAGAAAAATGATTCCATCCCGCCCCCCCCACTTTTTCCTGACGTAGTCTCATATCACATATCGCGACACCCGCACTTTCACAAAAACATGATGCCATCTCCCCCCCCCACTTTTTCCTGCAACACCCGCGGCTGCGACGCGCCTTGTCGGTCGGCCCAGGCCAAACCCGCCACCGTGGCGGCCGCGGCCTCGGCTGTGGCGGCCAGCGGGTCCATCACGACCGCGGCCAAGATCGGAGGAGACTCGCGGCCCGTGTTCGTGAACCTGCGCCGCAAGTGGCTGGTGACGGCGGCCGTCGGCGTGGTCATGGTGCTCATCCTGCTCATCGCCATCCCCGTGCTCGTCTACTCCAAGCACTCGGCGGCCGCTCACGAGATGCTCGGCAGCTGCCGCATGGTGTGCGACCCCTACGCGGCCGCAGCAGCCGCGGCCGCCGCCGCCGGATCCCGGCCCGGGGACGCCGCCGCCGCGGGCGCCGCGGCCGATCGGGCACACTCGCACACGACCCCGACCCTCCAGATGTCCGGGCCCCGCGGGGAGCAAGGCCGGGTGGGCAAGACGGGGCCACGCGGGCCGCAGGGCGAGGCGGGCCCGCCGGGGCCGAGGGGTCCCCCGGGCGAGCGCGGGGCGCAGGGGCCGCCCGGAGCCCTGCTCTCCGGCTCGGGGGGCGCCGTGAGCGTGCCCGCGTACTACTCGGCGCCGCGGGTCGCCTTCTACGCGGGGCTGAGGAACCCGCACGAGGGCTACGAAGTGCTGCGCTTCGATGACGTCGTCACCAACCTGGGCAACCACTACGACCCGGGCAGCGGCAAGTTCACGTGCTCCGTCTCCGGGACCTACTTCTTCACCTACCACGTGCTCATGCGCGGAGGGGACGGCACCAGCATGTGGGCCGACCTGTGCAAGAACGGCCAGGTATGGGGCGGTGTGCAGGGCGTGTTGTGCGCTTGGTGAGTGTGTGGGGACCCGGGCACAATTCAATGATAATAATAATAATAATTTTACACTTATTACGCGCACATATTCATTTTTTGTCGAAGGTGTTCATTCGGCGAGAGAAGGACTCAGAGGCGCGAGGAAGGCGCAGAGAGGCGGATGGAGGCAGCCAGGCGGTTTGCCGGCGCCATATTGCCACACACTGCTTCCTATATATTATTATGTTATCGGCAAAACAATTAATGAGTGGTTTTTTTTAAGTTGTGGGAGGAAACCGGAGGAAACTGGAGTTCAAAGGCGGCCGGGCGTGGTGCTGGTCACCCATCCCCTCGTGTGCCGTGTCGACCTTCATAGGTGCTCGCTAACGGTACTTGTTCCTACAGTCTGTTAAGGCTACACGGGGGATCTTTGTCTTATCTTTGTGTGTGGGTCCGTGTGTGTCGACTCAGCCTCAAATGAGTGCGGTGTGTAAACATCACCACTAGGGAGACAAAAGCGGACTGGCGTGGTACTGGTCACCTACCCCCCTCTTGTGCCGTGTCGACCGTCATAGGTGCTTGCTAACGGCACTTTGGGGGTCAAGGTAGAAGCGTTCACGTCGCGATCCCTGTCAGGTAGTACTTGGTATTGCCTGCGAATTCTACCAAACACTTCGAAGCCAAGCTGAAAGACGACGATGTCCAGAAGCTAGCCATCGTGCTTCGAAGAATCGCAAAGAAGAAGAAGAAGATTATGTTATCGGCCAACCGATTAATTAGTGTTTTAGTTTTAAGTTGTGGGAGGAAACCGGAGAAGCCGGAGGAAACCCACGCGGAACAGGGGGAGAACAGACAAACTCCACACAGAAAGGCGCCCAAGGCGGGAAACGAACCGCCTCGGGCGAGACCATTCTTTCTGTGAGGCGCGGATGTTACCACTGCGCCACCCTGCCGCAGCGATAACATGCCCCCTCCAGTCCCCCGTACTGATTAAACAATCACTGATATGAATGTCGCTCGGCCAAGTGGCAGGGCATCCCCCTCCCCCTCTGTGGGTGGGTGGGGGGGTTGCAATTGCCTGGGTTGCCCCATGCTTAAGAACGCTCGTGATGTATGGGGTAGAGCGCACGTGTATGTACAAGCTGGCAAGCCGAGCCGTTAAGTGAGCCCGCCCTACGCGTTGCGTTACGAGTGAGTGGTGTTTGGCGCGGTGCGCTTCTCGTGATAACGCCACGGGGTTAGGATTGATGCAGGTTGTCACGACTGGATGCGTGATGAAATTTGCTCTCGGGAGCTGCTCTTTCTGGATAGCCGCGTCGAGCGTTCCTCCTCTCTCTGTTGCGACGTTTCGCCTGCCACCTTGGAGGAGGCATCCGACTAATACCTGATGATGGAGAGAGGAGGAACGCTGCGAGCCATTCCACGGCACCCTGGCCGGGAGCTGAGTGGAGGAGTCGGCTGGCTCCTCGGAAACGCAGCGCGGCTCTATCGGGGCTGTTGCCAGGTGATGCACGCGAGACGGTTCGCAACCCATCGCATCGGGGCTTTGGTGGCGTCCCCTGATGTATGGGGGAAATAGCCACACAGCAGCGGCGCGGTGGACAGCACTGTCGCCTCACAGCAAGAACGCCCCGGGGTTCGATTCCCGGCTCGGGTGCCGCCTGTCTGTGTGGCGTTTGCATGTTCTCCCCGTGTCCGCGTGGGTTTTCACCGGGCATTATAGTTTCCTCCCACAATCCAAAGACACGCTTCTGCTGCTGCCCAGGTTAATTGGCCTGCTGGCTAAATTGTCCGCGGCGCCCTGCAACGGAGTGGCGTCCTATCCGCAGTATAGCCCTGTCTTGCGCCCTGTGTCTGCCAAGATATGCTCTGGTTCACTCTATACAGGATTGAGCGGGCACTGATAAAGAATGACTGCATATCAACACACCGGGAGGCACGGTGGCCACCCTACCCCCTCGTGTGTCGTGTCGGCCTCAACAGGGGCTCGCTAACAGAACTTCCCCCAACAGTCTGCTCAAGGCTGTGTGAGGGATCTTTGTGTGTGTGTATAGTAGTGAGCGATGCCAGTCATTCGAGTTAGATTCCCGGCCACGGTCAACAACCAATGGGCGAGCGATGCCTGAGCCGGTCATGCGTTTATTGCTAAGTAGATTTCAGCCTTTGAAAATAGAGTGCCCGGTGTGATATGTAAATAACCAACACTGGAGATACAAAGGTGGCTGGGCGTGGCTCTGACAGTCTGTGAAAGGATAGTTGGGGAGGGGTACATTTTCATCGGTCGCCCATTGATTGCTGACCGTGGCAGGGAGTCGAACTCGGGCCACAGGCATCGCTCCCTACTATACTCACACAGACTGTTTACTTGGCTGGCTGACAGTCCCAGCTTAGTGTCGTAACGCATCTCTCACGGACTTTGAAGGCGCGATGAGGCGCGGACGCGTGTCGAGCGAGTAAAGGCTTCCTGGCTCCCTCTCCCCGCGCTCTAATAGAGTATCACTGCCAAGCCCCTCCGGCACCACGGTGGCACTGCCGCCTCGCGACAAGAGCTGCCCAGGTTCGATTCCCGGCTCTGGTGCCGCCTTCCTGTGTGCAGTTTGCATGTTCTCCCCATGTCCGCGTGTGTTTTCGCCGGGCACTCCGGTTTCCTAACACAGTCCAAAGACACGCTGCTGCATAGGTTATCTGGCCCGCTGACTCAAAAAATTCCCGCGGTGCCCTGCGATGGACTGGCGTCCCATCCTGGTTACAGTATAGCCCTGCGTGCGCCCTGTGTCTGCCAGGATAGGCTCCGGCTCGCCTGATGTGCCACCGTCTCGTGACGAGCCGGGGTACGACTCTGCCCCGACACGCGCGGCTCTGGAGTTTTACCCCATCCGTGTGTGATCCACCAACCCTGGCCGCTCCCCATTCACAGCGCTGGGTTACAGGCAGAAACGTGCAGCACAGAACACCGCCGCTCTCGCGTGGATCAACATATCAGGGCCAGCACGGCACACGAGGGAGTGGGTAGCCAGCAACCACACGCCTTGCCACCGTTGACTCTCTCTCTCCCCGCGCTCGAATAGAGCCCCTCGGGCACCACGGTGACAATGTTTACACATCGGACCAGGTACTCATTTGACGCAGAGTTTACCTAGGGGAGGCCCGGAACCGGTTCGGAAACACCGTCACTGGTATTGGCCGTGAGCTGGAACGAACTCGGGACTCCGGGTTCGTAGCGCAGCTCGCTGACAGACAGAGCCACGCATAGCTTAAAAGGCGCAGACAGACTGACACACACTCGCAGACACGAACCACAAACAAGAGACAGGTTTAAAACTCAGCCTTACAATTAATTGCAGTTGACCGTTGTAAGAATTGACGTGCAAACACTCAAGGGGGGGAAATGCAAATCGACCTGGGAATACAGGATGCAACACACGTTACAAAAAGAGCGATATAAACATTTTAAAATGCGGAACGCGAGACACACGTACAGAGGGGCACTCTCATTTCAAAATGTGTGAAACTGAACGCGACTCTTGACGCTGCCGACACCCACGTGACGAGAACACACACCTGCAGGCCTACACAGATGTAAACACACGTGTGCTACATCAACGTGACATGCGTGCGGCACTACAGGTGTATGAACACAACTTTGAACGGGGGCCACTCATCAGACGGACGATGCCTCCAACGTGGGGTGGGCGAAATGTGGCGAAGGAGGGAGGAACGCTCGATGCGGCTATCCCGAAAGGGAAGCTCTGGAGAGCAATTCTCAGAAACGCAAACTTTGCGGCCGGCACGGCATACCCCCTTGTATGTCGTGCCGGCCTTTATAGGTGCTGGCTAGCAGCACTTGAACTTACAGTTTGTTAAGGCTATACGGGGGATCTTTGTTTTTGTTGCGGAATATTGTGCTGTATTGAACGGCTGTACGCGTGATCTTTGAAGGAGAGGTCAAAAAGTTAAGAGCGTCTCTGTGGCGCTATTGATCTGTGCCCACGTAAGTTATACAGACCGACTCCGCCACCAAACGGTGTCTCTGTCTCTCTGCCTCTCCCCCATCTCTCTCTCTCTTTCTCTCCGAATACTTTTCTGTCACATCGAAGTGATTGCATATATTTTTGCCAAATGTTTACACACCGCCCCGGGTACTCATTTGAGTCGAGACAGCCTATGCGGCAGCATAGATAGATAGATAGATGTTTATTATTACAGCAGAATTATACCCAGCGAGCTTGCAAGCTTTTTACGGGACTCCTGCGACACAACAAACAAGCGAATTGCTGACAATAATTAAATATACACAAGATGTCTTTGGACTGTGGGAGGAAACCGGAGTGCCCTGCGAAAACCCACGCGACCACAGGGAGAACGTGCCAACCCCACACAGGAGGCCACGGGACCTTCTTGCTGTGAGGCGGCAGCGCTGCTCACCGCGCCACCATGCCGCCCTATACAGGGTGAGGAGACCCTCAGAGTAGAGTCGCTGCTTCTTCGGATTGAGAGGAGCCAGTTGAGATGGTTCGGGCATCTGGTAAGGATGTCCCCTGGAAGGCTCCCCCGGGAAGTCTACCAGGCACGACCCACTGGGCGGAGACCTAGAGGCCGACCCAGGACACGCTGGAGAGATTATATCCTTCGGCTGGCCTGGGAACGCATGGGAATCCCCCCTTCCCCAGAAAGAGCTGGAATCTGTTGCTGAGGAAAGGGATGTCTGGTCCACTCTCCTTGGTCTGCTGCCACCGCGACCCCCACCAGGACAAGCGGTTTGTGAAAATGGATGGATGGATAGTATTAGTATTGACGTGGTGCCTTCCCCGCCTCGTGCCCCGGTGTGACTCCCGTCCCAGGTGCGCGCCTCCTCCATAGCGCAGGACGCCGACCAGAACTACGACTACGCGAGCAACTCCGTGATCCTGCACCTGGACGCGGGGGACGAGGTGTTCGTGAAGCTGGACGGCGGCAAGGCGCACGGCGGGAACACCAACAAGTACTCCACCTTCTCCGGGTTCATCATCTACGCCGACTGATGATGGGCAGCGCCGCGCGGCCGCCCGGTCTCCCCCAACGCGCGTGAAGTGGTGGTGTGTGGTTTGTGTGTGGTTTGTGTGTGTGTGATTGCGTGTGGTGTAGGAAGGGAGCACAGGTGGTGCCCCAGCTAGTCATCTCAGTCAGTCAGCCAGTGGCACCTGGGTCTGTCCCGTGACCTCCAGTCAGCGAGCCTTCGACACTCTCCGTGGTCTCAACGTGCACATGGCCTGACATAGGCACTGTGTGTGTGTGTGTGAGATCGTGTGTGTGGGAAAGAGAACGTGTGTTTGGTGGTGTGTGTGTGTGGCGGTACGGGTGAGAGAGTGATATTGTGTGTGGTGTGTGTGAGATTGAGATTTTTGTTGTGTGCGTGTCCGATTGTGTATAGTGGTAGAGGTGTGGGGAGCGGTGGCTCAGCGGTTAGCGCGCTGGGCTACAAACCTGGCCGCCCAAGTTCGATTCCCACTCACGGCCAACACCAGTGACGATTTTATGAACCGCTCCTGGCACTCTCCTAGGTCGACTCAGTCTCAAATGGTGAGTACGTCGTGTGGTACGTAAGCATCACCACTATGGAGACAAAGGCGACCGGACGCGGTGCTAGCCACCCACCCCCTCGTGAGCCGTTCCGACCTTTAATCAGTGCTAGCTAGCAGCACTTGACCCTACAGTCGGTTTAGGCTATAGGGGGGATATTTTGTCTTGTACTTGGCACAAGCGCCGTGATGGCGTGACCGCCACTTAGCGGCGACAGAAGGATGTTGTTGATGGTGATGCATCTGTGTGTGAGAGATGGATGTGACAGAGTGTGTCGATGAGCGTGAATACGTGAGCGCGTGGAGGGTGTATTTACGTGACATCTGTGCGTGATCGTGTGTAAGCCAATGCGTGTGTGAGTGGGAAGCGGTGGTGCAGCGGTTAGCGCCCTGCGCTACAAACACGACGCCCGGCTGCCGGGCGTCGTGTTGCTGGTCGCCCACATCCTCGTGCGCCACGCCGGCCTTGCCCCAACAGCGCTTGCCCCAACATTCTGCCCGGGCTATACGAGGGCGATACAGAGGGATGATGATGGAGTGATAGCGATGGTGTGATGGTTAGTGGAGTGATGGTGATGGAGCGGGAGTGAGTGGCGTGACGATGACGACGGAGTGATGGTGAGTGGAGATATTGTGAGCGGTGTGATTCCTTCATTTAGTTGTTATGTTGCGCAGAAGAGTCGCGTTTATATATTTGTTCCGCGGCCGGACGTCACGCTCCGCACTCCGCGCTGTGGCCGCGACGTTTCGTGGCGATGATGTGTAACGATTGCCTTACCTGACACGCGCACACACCACAGGTTCGACTCCCACTGCAGTCCTCGTGGCCCACCGCAACCGTAACTTTTTTTTCCAAGTTTCACCAATTATTCCTGCGTTCGACGACACGATTAAGCTGTTTACAAGCAGCGCGCGCCTGCCCTGATGGCAAAAAGGCGACGTTTCGGCCAATGGCCCTCCTTCATGGCACACTGTCTTCGTGTACTGCGAAGGGACGATTTCCCGAAACCCTGCTGTTGCCTTTTTATTTACTTTTAAAGCAGTGCTATTGACACGTTTTCATTCATTTTCACTACCCGCTTAGTCCTATCGAGGGTCGCGGTGAACCGACGCCTATCCCGGCAGACACAGGGCGCAAGGCAGGGCTATATCACAGGGGACCTGCGCCATTTAGTCAGCAGGCCAATTAATCTGGACAGAAGCGTGTCTTTTGACTGTTGAAACCGGAATACCCGGTGAGTTTGAACTACGGGAGGAAACCGAAGTACCCGGCGAAAACCCACGCAGACACGGGGAGAGCTTGCAAACTCCGCGCAAAATAAAAAGAAACCCGAGTCGGGAATCGAACCCGGGTGCTTCTTGCCGTGAGCCGGCAGTGCCACCCGGGTAGGCGCTGATGAACACGAGGAATAGACCGAGTAGACCGCCTCCGTCTCTGAAGTATGGGGGAACGTGTACGCGATGGTGACTGCTGAACATTTTAATGGGGTCCTTGTTATGAGTGCAGCTGAGAAATAAGAACCTAATACGCGTTAAAACCTAGGCTCACAATTAAGAGGAGGCATCAAGGCTTGTCGGTGTGGCGCCCCGCGCACGCGACCTGGGGCAGCAGCACCATATATGGGCACAGCGCCTCGTCTGTCCTCCTGAGCACTGGACAGGGTCATCGACAGACGGCCTATATGGTGGTCCATATGTCTTGTGACCCCACGCCCCCGCTCCAAAGAATTGAACACGAATGTTATTGTTTTTACTTTGCTCATTCATTTATGTTTAAACAACCCTTATTTATTTTAGGTGAGTAACGTTTATACTGTATGTGTCATTTTGGTATGGCTTCGATTACACTACGCGCCCATTGCTATACGCAAAATTTAAAAGTTTTAGAGAAGTTAATGGGGGTCATAGGACATCTGCACCACGCTGCAGTCTGAATTGCCTATACTTAATGACGTTGAAATATTTCACCTGCAGCAGTCTGTTCTGATACCACGTGAACACATTTTCAATGCGTGCTCACTGTGCGTCCATTACCATTTTCAGATGTCCAGTTAATTGACGGTTGCTCTTCAGAGCTGTTCTTTCGGGATAGACGTGTCGAGCGCTCTCTCTCTCTCTGCCTTGCGACGTTTCGCCTCTCAAGTGGAGGCATCGTCAGGCGTGGGAGGCCAAACGTACGTCCATTGAATCGTTCCGTAACAACAGCGAGTGTTTCTTCAGCGATGCACGCTACAGCTCCTGGGATTTCTGCCGGCAATTGTTCAACCGTGTGTGGATTATTCCCGTACACAACGGTAATAAACGCCCATGTTTTACGCGTTATGTGACACCAAATCAAACTCTGTAAGTGAAATCTTCAACAAATTAAGGCGATTCAGAGTAGATCGTCCTTCTTAGATGACCCTGTCCATTAACCTCGCAATTTTCAACCGGTGGGTCGCGACCCATCAGTGATAGATAGGCAGATGTTTATTATTACAGCAGAAAATACCCAGTGGGCCGAGAGCGCCACCCAGTGGTCCGTGGAGACCAGACACAAGTGGGCCAAGTGGAGCTTGAGATGCACAAGGTTGAGAGCCCCTACGTTAACCCATCCGGTCTCCACAGTCCGTGATCGAACTCCCCCATCGTGGAGTCGGACGCTAAGGCCGGTTAACAGCGAACTCCACACTCCGGCTAGTGGATTGCGAAGTGTGTGCGCCTGGCTAATGCGTCGTCAGCCCCTCCACCACCCAGCCACCAACCCAACCCTCCTACCCACTCCGCGATTCGATGGACTGGCGCGATTCGATCGAACGATTAAACATGGATAATTTATTCTTACTCCTGGTACGTGTTGTGTTTGTGCCGCCTCGCTGCTCCTGCGCGCGTCGATTTTGGTGATTGTGATGGTTGCTTTTCAAAGCTGTTCTTTCAGGATAGCCGTGTCGAGTGCTCTCCTTCTCTCCCTCGCGACGCTTCGCCTTCCACGTTGGAAGCATCCTCAGGCGAAATGTGGGGAAAACGTGGGATGCGAAACGTCGCTGGAGAGAGATGGAGAGCGCTCGACACGGCTATCCCGAAAGAACAGTTCTGAAGAGCAACCATCATGAATCAAGCCGTGAAAACCTACATCGGTACGATGGTGACTGTGTCGTACGCGTGTCCCTGCCTCGCCTGCTCTGTCTCCTACTTCAATCTTTGTCAGAAACCGCTTAATCCTAGACAGGGTTGCGGTGAGCCAGAGCCTATACCGGCAGACACAGGGCTATACACAGGATGGGACGCCAGTCCATCACCAGTGCACCGGGGGCAAATTAGTCAGCAGGCCAATTAACCTATGCCGCAGCATGTCTTTGGACTGTGGGAGGAAACCGGAGAACCCGGCAAAAACCCACACGGACACGGGGAGAACGTGCAAACTCCACACAGAAAGGCACCCGAGCCGGGATACGAACCCGGGTCTCCGGTTTTTTCCCACAGTCCACAGATACGCTGCGGCTGTTGCTGTCTAGGTTAATTGCCCTGCTGACTAAATTGTCCCCGGTGCCCTACGATGGACTGGCGTCCCATCCTGGGTATAACCCTTTCGTGCGCCCTGTGTCTACCGTGATAGGCTCCGGCCCCCCGTGATCCTGCACAGGATTAAGCAAGAACTGATACTGAATTAATTTGTGTAATTATGATGGCTCGTCATTGTATCCGAGCCGAAACATCCCCAAGTTGAGGAGCCGGTTTATTCTGAGCCACCAGGCCACATCAACGTGTGATATATACACGTTTCTACATCTCGCGAATTTTCACAAATGGTTAGAATTTCATATATCGGCCACAGAAGCCACGCGCCGTTTAATTTCAGCTTAAATTGGTAACGCAGCGACGAGCCAGAAACGCGGGATTTGAATGACAGTTCTATATGAAACGCTTGTGCGAGAGTGTGTGCGTTTGTGCGTGCGTGTATGCAAGTGCGTGTGTGTATATTCTCGGTCAGGCAGCCCATGACACCTGGGTCTGTCCCATAACCTCCTGTCGGCGAGCCTTCGACACTTCACGTGGCCTCAAGGTGCACCTGGCCTGGCACAGGCGCCGTGGTGACGTCACCGCCACTTGGTGGCGAATGACGGTTGTTGTTGTGTGTGTGTACTCGCTAACATCACTTGACCCCATAGTCGGTTAAGGCTATACGGGTCACCTCTAACTTTGCGTCAAAGGGTGAGCGGTGGTGCAGCGGTTAGCGCGCTGTGACACAAACCCGCGCGATTACGGCACGCCACCAGTGACGATTATCTGAACCGGTGCTGGGCCTCCCCTAGGTCGACTCAGCCTCAAATGAGTACATAGTGCAGCGTGTACACAGCACCACGGCCGGGCGTGGTGCTGACCACCCTACCAAGTCGTGCACCGTAGAAGCCTCGGTAAGTTACTCGCCAACAGCACTTTCCCCAACAGTCTGTTGAGGCTATACGGGAGATGCGGGTTAGGAGGGAGGGATCTTTGTCTTTGCATACATACGTAGGTGAGAGTTAATATATATGTGTGGAGAGAGAGAGAGAGACAGACAGACGGAGATAGACGGAGAGAGATGGGCAGGCCAATTAAAGTGGCCTCACTGCTCTCATCTCAGCTGGGCTGGGATTCCTCGCTTACGAAGCAGCCCATCCGGGGATCTGACATATGGGGGGCGGTGTGGCCAGCTGCACGCCCGGCCGCATTGGTCTCCCGCAGTGGTGATGTTTACACACCGCACCTGGCTGAGTCGACCTAGGGTGAGGCCCAAGACCGGTCACAGATAATCGTCAGTGGTGTTGACCGTGAGCGGAAATCGACCTCGGGGCGCCAGGATCGTAGCGCGGCGCGCTAACCGCTTACACTACCGCTACCGACAAAACGTACAACATCACAAACACACTGTCCACAAGCGCTCCGCGTCACCCACAACAGAAGGAAAACACGCGGCATAATCCACAGACATAAAACAGGCCACATAATCCACAAGCAGCACACAACGCGCACACGCGCGCGCTGCCAAAAATAAACCCACACTCCCAACACACGCGCGCGACGCACACCGCAATGCACAGACAACTCGAGCCACACGTGCTTAACCACTAACCACAGGCCACGTAACGCAACAAACGCAATGATCCACCTTGGAACCTTAACGGACTGTAGGGTCAACTGTTATTAGCGAGCACCTGTGAAGGCAGGCGCGTCGCAGCCGCGGGTGTTGCAGGTGTTGCGACGCCCGCACTTTCACAGAAACATTATTCCATCCCCCCCACTTTTTCCTGAGGTAGTCTCATATCGTGCTGGCCTGTATGAAGGCCAGCACGGCACACGAAGAGGCGAGTCGATAGCACCACGCCCGGCAACCTTTGTCCGCACTAGGTTATTATGTGAGGCTGAGCCGACCTATGGGAGGCCGAGGAGCGGTTCAGAAAATCGTCACTTGTGACGGCCATGAGCGGGAATCGACCTCGGTTCGCCGGGTTCATAGTGCAGCGCGCTAACCGACACACTACCGCTCCACATCGATACACACAACAACACGGCACCTCTGCCAGGCCAGGTGCACCTTGAGGCCACGCAGACTGTCGAAGGCTCGCTGACAGGAGGTTACGGGACAGAGCCAGGTGTCATGGGTTGACTGACTGAGATGACTGACCGAGGCATCGCCTCTGGTCCCGACCTATATACACAAAGACAAAGATCCCCCGTATAGCCTAACAGGCTGCAGGGTCAAGAAACGTTA
>JAZEWU010000001.1:7462894-7473453 GCA_036362915.1 Geotria australis
CCGGCTAACAGCATGGCTACCTTACCCCCACCTCTCTGCGGTTTTCTCAGCCTCATTCTCTCCTGCAATGAATACCTTCGACTTTGGACGAATACTGTGCGCGTTATAAATTGTACATTTAAAACCGTTATTAGTGATTAGCAGACTGCAATGGTGAAGTGTGATGTTGGTTTTTACAACTCGATGATGAGAATTGCTCTCCATAGGTGTTCTTTCAGGATAGCCGTGTCGAGTGGTCCTGCTTTCGCCTTCGTGATGTGAAAACCTACATCAAATTGCGGATCGCTTCCATTTTAGTGGTTTCATCTTCACGGCCACTTTTGAGTCCGCCTGATATTACAGCTACGGAGAGCGATTCTCACGGTGAAGAATGATCAAACGGGTAGCCACGTGGCAGACTCGACACGGGGGAGGCCTCCATCCAGTAGTGACCTAACTCAGGTCCTGTACGGTAACAATAACCCGAGCATAACAATCGATTGCTAGGCTGCTGCTCGTTTCAACGTGGTACGTATAGAGCAATTGTGCACAACATGGCCCGCAGGCCAGGTGTGGCCTGCGGGCCAGGTGTGGCCTGCGGGCCATTATCCGGCTCATCAAGAATAATCAAAAATACATTTAATTGGATTGATGACCCTTTTTATAGATAGTTGCTCTTCAGTGCTGTTATTTCGGGATAGCCGTGTTGAGCATTCTCTTTCTCTCCCTCGTAACATTTCGCCTCCCACGTTGGAGGATGCTTCATCATCATTAATCCAGTCGTAAAAACCTAAATCAGAACAAGTTTATAGATTTTTGGCCAATGTAAAAAAACAACACTTCTATTTT
Organism: Geotria australis; assembly: GCA_036362915.1. NCBI lineage: Eukaryota > Metazoa > Chordata > Hyperoartia > Petromyzontiformes > Geotriidae > Geotria > Geotria australis. The sequence goes on from JAZEWU010000001.1 coordinate 7,463,723, forward strand.
GACGTAGGTCTATACCGCGATTCCCTAGTGTATCTATTGAGTGCCATTAAGAGGAGGGGGGATGCGGAGAGGGAATGAGGGTCGTGACCAGTTTTTGGCCTTTTATTTTATCTGAAACTGGCCCCGCTCGTGAAAAATAAGTTGTGTTCCCCTAGTTTGGTCCATGATCCCAGAGCAGATTTCCCACGTGTCGGGCCCACCGGGGTGGCATCACTATCTGGGTCCCAATGTATGTGGCCAATAGTAAATCGTGTGGTAACCACGTGGAATTAATTGGGTAATAAATTAATTCACTCGTATTTGCCACATAAATAAATCTGTCCTCATGGTTTACTGCATTGGGTGGTACGAATTGCTGTTCGGTCCCATGGTATCATAAAAGATGTTAAATAGGTGCACTGTGACGAGCACAATGGGGCTCATTCAATTTGGAAAGCAATGAAAACGCATGGGTGTTCAATAAAAAAACAATGTCTAATGTCACACAGGCTGTATTCCCACTTGTTCCCAGCTGCTGTTTTACGTCTCCATAACACGGTCTTGTAACTATGGAGACCTTTTTGCCAGTATACATTCTTGTGGCAAGACATGCAAGCAATATGCCTTGATAATCTATGCATTGTCCTTTAAGCTAAATGGCCCGCAAGCACCTGTGGTTATTCCAAACGCGATGCCTTATGAAAGGTTTTGATTTGGTGTTTGAACATCTTAACACCTGAATTATTGCGAGAAAGGGTGAAACCTTTTCTGTTGTCATAACACAGCGTTGTATTCCAGAACACGACGGCGGTTTCTTGAAATAACAGCTGCAATTTAATTCTCAGTGGCCCTGTTTGGAGTCGTGCAGACATAGATAAAAAGGTCACGAGAAATCTGGGGCTCAATTCAAAATGATCGTTCAGAGGCGCGTTTCCGTTCACCGCCCTCTATTGTGTATCGATTATGCCTGTGTCTAACCACCAGGTCACCCAGCAACACTCAGTTAACACCGCCATTCTCAACCGCTCGGTCGCGTGCCGTCAGTGGGCTGCGATCGCCACCTAGTGGTCCGTGGAAACTGTACCTGCATGGGTTAAGTGGATCTTGAGAATCAAAAGCTTGAGAACCCCTGATTTAACAATCAGTTAAACAAATTCTGGCAAAAACAATTTTTTGACCAGATTTGTATTTTTAATTTATTCGCAGAGTACCCGCGCTACAGGCAGTCTCGTTCAAAGCGTGTAACACGTTCTTCTGACGTGTCTTGCTGATGACGTTTTCTGCTGACATATGACTGTTTTGGCCTGGATGTCTTCCTGATGTCCTTTTGGAAATATTCCTGCTGGCTCTCTGAAGTTTTCAGAACCATATTCAGTACATGGGAAGTAAAGCTGAAATAAGATATAAAAGCCTTGCACTAATATAGGATTCGACGCTGTTCTCTTAAGTTTGTGACATACAAGCATTACCACTTGCTCCGTTATATATAGAAAGATATCCAGTATATATGGACCGACAGCCTTTTTGGCTGATGGAGCAAGCACTTGCTTTTATTCATGTTTAATTTTCACAATCATTGTACAGCACCCGTCAATGCTGAATTATGGTGCCATGTATTGCTGCAATAAAGCAAGGCCGTTTTCTCAAATCGTATTCAATGTGAAATCTTCCAACGACACAATTTGCAAGGTTGGTAATACTGTACATCCTGAGAATAGCTCTTTCTTCCTCTCTCCTTCGCGACGTTTCGCCTCCCACGTCGGAGGCATCATCAGGCTTTTGACTGCTCTTTAGGGATAATCGTGTCGAGTGTTCCTCCTCTGTCCTTGTATTATCAGGAGAGAGGAGGAACGCTTGACGCAGCTATCACAAAAGAACAGCTGTCGAGAGCAATTCTCACACGTCAAGCCCTGACAGCCTTCATCAACACAGAATCCGTGATTTGCTACTCGTAATTAAACCTCGCGTCCTCTAAACGCTCCTCTGTGCCTGAGCGTCCTGCGTTCTGGGAAGCTGATTACGGCTCAGTAGTCTGCAGTGGGGGACAATGCAAGCCAGCGCTTTCATTGTCCCCCACCCGAACAGGATATTAAACGTGGGGACGCGATACCCCGCTCGGTCTTGGGATGAAGGGGGTCTGCACTACGGAGCACAGGATGGACACAGCCAGAACCTATAAACGCGGCAGACTGCATTCACTCATTGTCGGAACCTGCTTAATCCTGTACAGGGTTGTGGTGGGCCGGAGCCTATCCCAGCAGACACAGGGCGCAAGCCAGGGCTATACCCAGGATAAGACGCCAGTCCATCACAGGGCACCGGGGGCAATTTAGTCAGCAGGCCAATTAACCTATGCAGCAGCATGTCTTGGGACTGTTGGAGGAAACCGTAGTGCCCGGCGAAAACCCACGCGGACACGGGGGAGAACATGCAAACTCCACACAGAAAGGCACACGAGCCAGGATTCGAACTCGGGTTTCTTCTTGCCGTGAGGCGGCAGCGCTACTCACACGAGGCAGACTTTGATTAACACACTCATAATTGCGCTCAGGCTAATCAACCTCCAACTTGGGAGGCATCATTAGCTCATCATTAACCTGACGATGCCTCCAACGTGGGAGGCGAAACGTCGCCAAGGAGAGATGAGGAGGAACGCTACGCACGGCTATCCGGAAAGAACAGCTCTTGAAAGCAATTCTCATACATCGAGCCGTGACAGCCTCCATCAATACAAATACCCGGGGCCGCGTGAAGTCGCGTTGTTCCCTGACAGCTGCCCGCCGGTGCTCTTCATCATAATTACTCGGCGTGACCCCGCCGAGGGCACGCGGAACGCGAGGCGGGAATCCGTGCCGTGCGCACGGTGGCTCCTGACAGGTTTTGTTTTCACGGAGTACACGATGGTCCAGATGTCTTGTGACTTCCGTTGCTGTCTCGAAAACTTGATATTTCCGAGAACAGCGTGATCCACTGTTCTCTGTTCAGGTCCAGTGATTCGCGTGATAACCATGGGTAATTAATGGGGGTATCAAGTAATTCGCTGCGATGGACTGGCGTCCCATCCTTGGTGTTTCCCTGCCTTGCGCCCTGTGTCTGCCGGGATAGGCTCCGGCTCACCGCGACCCTGTATAAGATTAAGCGGTTTCTGAAAATGGATGGATGGATCAAGTAATTCGCTCCTAGTCGGCACGACGGAAGTTTGAATAACGTTGGTGGTACCGATTCCTGCCCTGGCTCATGGATTTACTTTCCTTCCCCACAAATGCAATGTGCCGGCAAAATGTTAAAATGCTACTTATATAAATAAATGTATTTCATAATAATATTTGCCAAGGTGTGGCTGTTACCTATTAGCTACCATTGGGTAACCATTCCTATTTAAAAATAATGATCATCTGCAAACGTTTTAAAATGTAAATCTCGTGTGCTGATGTAGGTTTTCACGGCTTGATTCTTGATTGTTGCTCTTCAAAACTGTTCATTCGGGATAGCCGTGTCGAACGAGGGGGAGAGGTAGAGTGCTCGACACGGCTATCCCAAAAGAATAGCTTTCAAGAGCAACCATCAATGTTAACCTCATCACGCCCCATGGTGTAAAGTGGATTCTCCAACCCTCATTAGCGCTCTCTCTCCGGTGTCCTTACTGCTATTAAGGAGCAAGTGCACGGAACGTTACCTGGTAAATCTATCCTGCTTTCAAAGCAGGCTGGTAATGCTGAGTCATTAATCCTGCACGATCGATGTCACAGGCAGGGTGATGATTACTGTATCATAATAACGGTGTTTGAGTCAGAGAGAAGATGATAGACGGAACATTAGGACGATTAAGATGCGAGTCAAGGGCAATGGGAAAGACACACGGGATGCGGATGTTGACCCACGCCGCGTGCAATCAATCCTAAATTAACAATTGCATAACGTGTGTACAGTATAACGCCTTGTTTGTGTGCACAACAGGCACAGCTACACCGTCACAACACCGTGCTAACACAGCGCCCCCTCATCGCGAGACAGCTTTAAATTACACACCCCGGTTTCCTCCCACAGTCCAAAGACCTGCTGGCGCATAGGTTAATTAACCCGCTAACTAAATTTCCCCGTGTGCCTTGCGATGGACTAGGCGTCCCATACCGGGTATATCCTTACCTTGCGCCCTGTGTCTACCGCGATAGGCTCCGGCTCACCCGCAACCCTGTACAGGATTAAGCGGTTTCTGATAACGGACGGATGGATTGGATGGGTGTGCTTACCCCCACCCTCCCAAGACTCCGGCAGCCCCCCCCCCCACCCTCAATGTTCCTTCGACCCCCCCCCGTGACGATCTCGACACCTCGATCGAGCACGTGTGACGCACGCGCGCTCGCGCTAACACACACACGCGCGCGCGCCTTTGTGTGTGCGAGACGGCAGAGCGGACAGAGAGACGCGGGTAGAGATAGAAGGTGGAGATAAAGGGGATGAGAGCAGAGAGAGAAAGACACACAGATTAAGAGAGTGACGCCCCTGCATCATCATCAGCATCATCATCATCGTCGTTCCTCCGCGCCCATCACCGGCGCGTAACGAGGGCTGAGCATCACTCGCGAACGAAGACGCTCCTTCTCACAAGCAGGAGGAGCACCACGTGCAGTGTGGAGCACACGTCGTAAATACACACACGCGCACGGAGCGGTCATCGTAAAGCCACACACACACACACACGGAGCGGTCATCGCAACGCAGCGAGGGGCGGCGGATCCGTTTGTTTATCCTGCCGCCGCCGCCTCTGTAGATGGTGCAGGAAGAGGCAGCCTCCGCTGGTTTCATTGGGCGTCCGATAATTATCGGAGACGCAGTCCGGGATACGGGGGCTTCTCTGCCGTCACCTCGTCGTCCCCTGGTAGCCACGGCTCCCCGCTCCCCGCCGCCTCTCTCCACCTCCTCCTCGGCCGCCCGAGGAGGAGCGACCCGATGGTGCAGCGCGGGGGAGGAGGAGGAGGAGGAGCGCCCAGAGCAGGGAGCGACGCCAGGGGGCTTCTGCTGCAGCAGCAGCAGCAGCCGGGCATGGAAGCGCCTAGCGTGAAGGTGAGTGCGTGTTTGTGTGGCTGCTCAATCGGGCCTGGCCCTCCCCCTAGGTCGACTCAGCCCCAAATGAGTACCTGCTGCGGTGTGTTAACGTCGTCACGAAGGAGCGGCGTGCGGTTGGCGACTCACCCCCTCGTGTGCCGTGCCGGCCTTCATAGGTGCTACTCGCGAACAGCACTTGAGGCTATACCGGGAATCTTTGTCTATGGGCGTGTATGGGTAGCTAGGGGTGAGTGTACCCGCGTAGAGGTTAGGGTGTGCGTGTGTGTAAGCTCGTGGTGTGTGGATGGCAGTGTGTGTTTGTGTGTGCGTAGCTGCTGGGTCGGTAGATGGGAGCGTGTGTGGAGAGAGCAGTGTGTATGGATGGCAAGGTGTGTGTCTCGATGGCAGTGTGTGTGTGAGTGTTGACATGTGTTGATGTGACCTGTCAGCGAGCCTTCGACACTTCGCGTGGCCTCAAGGTGCGCCTGGCCTGGCAGAAGCGCCGTGGGGACGTCACCGCCACTTAGCGGCGAACGGCGGTTGTTATTGTTGCGCGTGTTTGTCTTTGGTCGTTTGTGCGTAGGTGTTAGTGTGTGTGTTGTTAGACGTGTGTGTGTGTGTGGATGATAGACTGAGTGCACGGTCATGCAGTATAGTAATGTGTGTGTCTGGTTGGTAATGTGCGTGTGCGCACTTCACATTACGCCACCACGTGGCGTCAAAGTGCACCTAGCCTGGCACAACCACTGCGGTGGCGTCACAGCCACCTCGTGGTGGGGTTTGTAAGTGCAACCCTGCACTAGGGGTTAGTTTAAGCGGTTAGCGCGATGCGAACACGGCAACCCGACTTCGATCTCCGCTCACGGCCAACATGAGTGACGAATATTTGAACCGACTCTGGGCCTCCTCTAGGTCAGCTCAGCCTGAAATTAATATCTCGCGAGGTGTCTAAACACCAGCATTGGAGGGAGACAAAGGCGGCCGGGCTTGGTGCTGGCTACCTTTCGCCCCGTGTGCCGTGCTGGCCTTTATAGGTGCTCACTAACAGCACTGAATCCCTAGAGTCTGTGAAGGTAATACGGGGATCTTCGTTTGTCATGGTGATAACGGTAGCATGTGCACAGTATATGTGTATACGCGTGTACGTGTGTGCATGCTCGTGGGTGCGTGCACGTAAGTCACGTGTGGTTGTGTACATGCATAATTAATGCGCGTGTATATGTGTGTGTGCATGTCTAACCGTGGGGAGCGGTGGCTCAGTGGTTAGCGCGCTGGGCTACAAACCTGGCCACCCCAGTTCGAATCCCGCTCACGGCCAACACCAGTGACGATTTTCTGAACCGGTCCTGGGCCTCCCAGGGCCTCCCAGGACCGGTGCGGTGTGTGAACATCGCCACTAGGGAGACGAAGGCGGCCGGGCGTGGTGCTGGTCACCCATCTCCTCGCGTGCCGTGTCGACCTTGATAGGTGCTCGCTTACGGCACTTAACCCTACAGTCTGTTAAGGCTATACGGGGGATCTTCGGCTAAACGTGGGGGTCTGCAATGTGTGTCAATGAGACTGGGGTCTGATTAGTCCGCAGGTCAGCTAACCTAGACAGCAGCAGCGCGGCTTAGGACTTTGGGAGGAAACCGGAGTACCCGGTGAAAACCCACGCGGACACGGCGAGAACATGCAAAAGCCACACAGAAAGGCACCCGAGCCGGGAATCCAACCCTGGGCTTCTTGCTGTGAGGCGGCAGCGCTACTCACCGCTACGCCACCGTGCCGCCACCTCCCGTCGTAGCTGCACGGCCCCAATCGCATTACATAAAACAAACACAATCACGAATCAATACATGCTGACACAATCATAACATCTGGGCAAAGTGGAACAAAAACACGTACATCAAATGAATACCAACGGCACATTTTTTTTTTAAACGGTGTTTTTTTTTTTAAAGACATTACAGTTGTTATAAGTTGCGCACAAAAATTCCAGCCCAATAATATTCGTAAAATTGCCGACAGATTCCTTGCTCTGATTATAACACATCACTAGCAGCTGTTCCCCAGCCGCGCACTCACACTGTTATAAGCGGCTCGCAGCGCGCACGGGTGTATTTTTGACTCGCTGATGATGTGTGAGCCTCTGAGAGGTCCGTGGGGGGGGAGCGGTGGCGCCGCGGTTACCGCACCGTACTACGAACCCACCTTCCCCAAATCCCGAGTTCGATTCCCGACCACGGCTGTGGTTCCTGGTCTCTCATCATTGACGAGTGACATAATAATAATAATGATAATTTTACATTTATAACGCGCACATATTCGTTCACTGTCGAAGGTACTCATTCAACGAGAGAACGACTCAGAGGCGCGAGGAAAGCGCAGAGAGGCGGAGGAGGCAACCAGGCGGTGTTGTCGGCGCCATATTGCCACACACTGCTTCCTATATATTATGATGTTATCGGCCAAATAATTAATTATTATTATTTTTAAGTTGTGGGAGGAAACCGGAGAACCCGGAGGAAACCCACGCCGGATAGGGGGAGAAAACACAAACTCCACACAGAAAGGCGCCCGAGCCGAGATTCTAACCCGGGACCTTCTTGCTGTGAAGACGAAGGCGGTTTTGTCTGGTACTGGCCACGCAAGCTCATCATCATGGGCAGTGTCAGCCTTAATATGTGCTCGCTAACTGCGCTTGCCCCTACAGCGTGTTAAGGATATACGAGGGATCTTTGTCTTTGTACACTGGCTCTTAAACAACCATCCATCCATTGTTAGAAACCGCTTAATCATGTACAGGGTCGCGGTGATCCGGAGCCTATCCCGGCAGAGACAGGGCGCAAGGCAGGGCTATACCCAGGATAGGACGCCAGTCAATCACAGGGCACCGGGGGAATGTCTTTGGACTGTGGGAGGAAACCGGAGTGCCCAGCAAAAACCCACACGGGCACGGGGATGACATAAAAACTCCACACAGAAAGGCACCCGAGCAGGGAATCGAACAAGAGGCTTCTTGCAGTGAGGCGGCAGCACTACTCACCGCGCCACCGTGCCCCCTCGGCTCCTAAAGAGGTTTAGTACAAATGTACTCATCATCTTCGTTATGATCCGATGAGAGAGGGGACGCGTGGGCTGGTGAGACATTCACTTCCCGGTGGATCATGTGCAACACTCACTGCTCGAGCGAGTGAATGATTGTGTGATTGAATGAGCGAGTGATATGCCGAATGGCTGAATTGGTGAGTCCCTCAGTCGGTAACCGACTTGACTCCCCGCAACGTGAGTAAATAAGTGAGTGACCGCATAAGTGAGTGGGTGAGTTGTTTGGGTGGGGGGGGGTAAGTCAATGGCTGATTGAGTGAGTGAACGATTTACTGCGCGGCTCCATAAACGAGACAGTGCCTGGCTGGCTGACCAAATAAACAGTCGTGAGACTGGGGGTGAGTCACTACCTCGAGGTACTGCCAGCAATCCCTAAATCACCATCCCCTAGGTAGAGACCAATCATAATATAATCCTCTGTCAGCTTCGGCACTAAAGCATTGAGCGACGGAGCAGCGACGCCCCTGGGGAACGACCCGCAGTTGCGGCAGTGAAGGCTGGGAGCTGGGTGGATCATCGTGATGATGATGAAGGTGATTATAAGGGTTCGATTACGTTGTGAGAATTGCCCTCCCACGTTGGAGGCGAAACGTCGCGAAGGATAGCGGAAGAACGCTCGATACGGCTGTCACGCAAGAACAGCTCTCGAGAGAAATTCTCATTTCACGTCGAGCCGTGACAACCTACATCGATGCAGTGTTATGGTGGCTGGCTGCCGTGTTTGTATCCGAATCTGTGGGGATCTGTGTGTCAATATAATATGCCTCTGTATGTGTGTGTATACAGTATACGTCTGTTGCGAGTGGTGGCGCAGTGGTTAGCGCACTGGGCTACTAACCCCGTTCACATGAGTTCAATTCCCACTCAGGGCCAACACCAGTGACGATATTCTGAACCGGTCCTGGGTCTCTCCTAGGTCTCCCTAATGCTGTAAACATCAGCATTGGGAAGACAAAGGTGGTCGATTGTGGCTCTGGCCAAACCACCTCCTCGTGAACCGTGCCGGCCTTCATAGATGGTCGCTACCAGCACTTGCCCCAACAGTTTGTTAAGGCTGTGTGGGGGGGGGTTCTCTTTTATTTGTGTAAATAGGTCTGTGTCTCTGTGTCCGTGCGTCCCCAGGTTCCCTGCAAGAGGCCCGGTCCCGGCGCGTTTAAGAACTCGGACTGCAGCACTTCCTCCGACACCACGAGCCACAGCTGGGCGCGCCAGGTGCGACACGTGGCACAACAACCACCACCGATAACCACAACAGCCACGACAAGTACCACAACACAACAGCCACAATAACTAAAACATCAACAACAACAACCACATCACCAACGGTAACAAAAACCACCACAACATACTGATGCAGGTTTTCGTGGATCGATTCATGACGGTTGCTCTTCAGAGCCGTTCTTTCGGGATAGCCGTGTCACTGAGCGCTCTCCCGCTCGCCCTCGCGACGTTTCGCCTCCCACGTTGAAAGCATCCTCAGGCGGGTTTTTTTTTTCAACTTTGGAGGCGAAACGTCGAGAGGGAGAGAGAGCGCTCAGTGACACGGCTATCCCGAAAGAACAGCTGTGAAGAGCAACCATCAACCGCTACAACAGCAACAACCGCAGGAGATGCGG